>JAOXOE010000405.1:14235541-14329274 GCA_028565055.1 Phoeniculus purpureus | reverse complement strand
ACTCCCTCCAGCAGCTCCACATCCCTCTTGAACTGAGGGCCCCAGAACTGGACACAATACTCCAGATGTGGTCTCACTAGTGCAGAGTAAAGGGGAGAAGAACCTCTCTCCATCTGCTAACCATCCCCCTTCTGATCCACCCCAGGATGCTCTTGGCCCTCTTGGCCACAAGAGCACACTGCTGGCTCATGGTCGTCCTGCTGTCCACTGGGACCCCCAGGTCCCTTTCTCCTACACTGCTCTCCAACAATGTGATCTCTCCTGTGAGCAAAAGAACACTTGTTTTCAACAGTTTTGCGTTCAATGTGCCGTGTTCTCCTTTCTGCCATGCAGAGGGAAATGAGTTGGTGAAACTGGTCTAGTTTGCACAGCAGCACTGTGTTTTGCCGAGAGCAGTAGTTTGGGTCTTTCTGTTCAAAACACAGTACTATTCAAAGTCACTGGACTATAATCCTCTTTTAGGTTGCTGTCTCTCCCCATCCCTCCCTGGTTGATGGATATTGGCCATTGGGTTTCAGGGGTGCAAAAGGACAGTAGATGGATGGAGGTACAGACAGCACGTGAAGTTAATTTTCACAGAAAACCAAGCAAAAGAAATGGAGTTGGCTTTAATAAAAAACTCTAGTTGCTTTTTTCAAGTAATTTTTCTTTCACTCCGTAGCTTGGGATGAAATTATGAACTGGTTCCAGGTCCTTTATCATAAAATCCCTCAGATGTGCTGATTACGTAAATGAAGTTACCCTGCACTGGCTACCACAGCAATAACGAGTGACAGACAATGTGCTGTGTCAGTGTCTGTGGTATATAGAAGACATGACTGCAACGGCAGGCTGACTGCAGATTTTTACATCACCTCTTTTTAATTTCTTCTCCTTTCATGCTTCTTTATGGAACACCGTTTATTTAAAGAAAGCACAAGGAGAACCAGATTTTGGCTTTGCAAGTCTGGTCCAGCATTTGTTGTTTTATCAGATGGGACTCGAACCAGTCCTTGGGAGGTGTTTAATATCCTGTGAAAGTTGATATGAGTTAAATGTTTCCAAAGCCTGGCTTCTCTGCAGAATCAACTTAAATGGGCTTTGTGTACGCGCACACACACACACACACTGACACACACAACACTAGATCTTGTGCTTGTTTATGAAATGCTGAAACTCTTTTCGCTGCTCCTTGAGAAGCAGGAGTTGTCTTCCATCAGTGTTAGTATCTGCTGAGGACTTGCAGTGGGGAAGAAATACTCTCTGGTATCCCCTGGAAGCCAACCTGCTTGATAACACAGCTTCTGGCTCATAGCTTGGTTTTACAGGGGCTACTGCCATGCAGATGACTGTCTACATAATTTCTACTTGAAAGGGGTTGCTTAAAACAAATTGTTCCTTTAAAAGTAATTCTGATTTTCCATTAAAAAGAAAAAATAACAAAGCAGGGAGTTTTCTGTTGAACAATTGGCTCTTGTGTCTTTTACAGATCTGTTTCCTATGAGTAAAGCAGCAGGTGGGTATGAAATGATATGTGCCTGAGAAGGATTGGTAGGCACAATGCAGACTTTAGAAGAAAAGGAGAGATGTGGAGCAGGGTGGAGGTGGGGGGTGTGTGTGTTGGGGAGATTAAATTAAGAAGTACATCTTCCTCTTGGTATAACCTCAAAGCTGAGACATATTCTCTCTGGCTCAGATGCCAAGAGCAATGACAGCACAAATGGACAGAGAAGATACCACACAAACCTCGGAGGGCACACGAGGCAGCAGCTGGTGGAGCATGTTCCCAGCCCGGGGAAGAGAGTGTAGTGTCGCTGCAGTGAGGCTGGTACAGCACTGGCAGCAGGGTGATAACTCTCTTGGGAAGGTTTTTCTTTTCACCAAAGTTTCTGGGGAAATGGGGAAGGTTGTCTACTTGTCTTTGGGGCAAGGACTTTGTTCTAGCAAACATGGTTATCATATGCCATGGCTGTCCTCGCGGGCTTTGTTCTCAGAAAATGCGTGCTAACGGAAGTTAAAGAGAAGGCATTTCTCCAAGTCCTCATTTGTCTACTGTGAAAGTCATGAGTATGGGCTGCGAGTGGGTCTGTTGCCAGTGAAGGGAAAAATAATTGTACGAGAAATGTGTTGGTACATATACTTTTGAAATTAGAGAGGAACTGCTCCCAAGAAAACCTCAGTCTGTTTCAGTCTGTCCCATCAGTAAAGGGGATCATTTGCTGGTGCAAAGGAGAAGTGTTTCAAAGCACTGCCTGGGGCTGAGTGGCTCCTGTTGCATTGAGGGTACCCTGTGCTGAAGGAGGTTAAGTGATCTGTGATGGGCTCTGTTTTTTTCACCCACATATTTTGAAGTGCCCTGCCCCATCTCCTGGAGAATAGGAAGAGAAAACACGGGGCCTTTGAGATGTTGGAGGGGTTTTTTGATGCAGTGAGTGAAAAGTCAGTGTCACGGCAATGAAATTCTGCTGCAGAATCCCAAAGCATAAGTGACTTTTTTCTTCCTGTTTTTAAGCACTTTTCAGGAGCAGGGGCTGTCTTGCCTCAGGATTTACTATACTTGTTTCTTTATGCTCGGGCCAGTTTAACGTAGGACAGAACCATGAACTGCAGCTCAACTTTTTCAATATTCTAGGAAACACAGTCTGGTGGTTACTGGCAGATGTTTCATTCAGTTGTTTGGGTTCTATTTATTTAACTTTCCTGATGCTGGAGCGATGCAGTTCTGGAGATGGAAGAAGAACTGAACCTCTCCACTGGGTTTAATGAATTAACGTACAAACTCTCTAAGGGCTTAAGGAGCTATTTTTTTAAGTTGAGCAGAAGCAATTCAAGTCACTTGCTGAGGAAGGCTTCAGGAAAGTAGGATCCTTCATGGAAACAGCAAGTCTTACCTGACACAGAGACATGGAGAAGCTGTTGGGTGGTGGTTGACTCTGTTATTAAGTACTGTCAGGAAACTATGCAACCTGTGTGTAGCAATATTTAATGAACTTTAACAAGGGCAAGTGTAGAGAGAGTCTTGCATCTGGGCAAGAACAACCCCAGGTACCAGTATAGGTTGTGGACTGATCTGTTGCAGAGCAGTGTAGGAGAAAGGGACCTGGGGGTCCTGGTGAACAGCAGGATGACCATGAGCCAGCAATGTGCTCTTGTGGCCAAGAGAGCCAACAGCATCCTGGGATGGATCAGAATGTGTGGTTAGCAGACCAAGAGTGGTTCTTCTCCCCATCTACTCTGTCCTAGTAAGACCGCACCTGGAATATTGTGTCCAGTTCTGGGCCCCTCAGCTCAAGAAGGACACAGAACTGCTGGAGAAAGTCCAGTACAGAGCAATGAGAATGATGAAGTAGTACATCTCTCTGATGAAGAAAGGCTGAGGGAGCTGGGTCTCTTTAGCTTGGAGGAGAATGAAGGATGACCTAATTAATAGTGATGAATATGTGAAGGGTGGGTGTCAGAGCACAGAGCCAGGCTCTTCTGAATATCATCTAGTGACAGGTTAAGGGGCAATTGGTGTAAACTGGAACATAGGCGGTTCTACACAATTATGAGAAGGAACTTCTTTGCAGTGAACGTGACGGAGCACTGGAAGGGACTGCCCAGGGGTATTGTGGAGTCTCTTTCTCTGGAGACATTTAAAACCCACCTGGATATGTTCCTGTGTGACTTGATCTAGGGGATCCTGCTGTGGCAGGGGGATTGGACTGATGGTCTTTTGAGGTCCCTTCCAGACCCTCCTTCAGTGATTCTGTGCCAGATCTCTTCCTCACCCTGCTTAGAGAAGATGTGGAGATGAGTGGCCCTCTTGTTCTTTACAGTCTTTGTATACAGAAAGGCCACTGTTGTGGCTCCACAGCTTGCCCTTCCTCATCTTAGTAAGCCCCAGCCCTTCAAGGCTGTTGGGGGTCTCTGGTAGCTCTTGTTGTTGTCATCCCACACCTCAGCCTGTTGTTGTTACCTCTCGAATAGCACGAATGCACCGTCCAGCTTGTGTCTCCTTATACCTTGATCTTTAGGTCTGGAGCAGGTATGCAAACAAGCTCTCAGACCTTGCCAAGCCAGAGAACATCGAGATGGCTGTCCACTGCCTGAACGAGCTCATCACCAACGCCCTCCACCACGTCCCTGATGTCCTCACATACTTATCCCGCCTGAAAAACCAGAGTGTCTTCAACTTCTGTGCTATCCCCCAGGTGAGTTATGGTGGCAGGTGCTTCTTCACCGTCTGCAGTCAAGCTCATGAGAAGTTGGAGGTGTCAGGGGATTGCATACTGTGCTTTACTCTCCATCTCTTCCTCCTGTGCCCGTTACCTGCTGTTTCTGCTGCCAGTGAGGCTGTGGCTTCACTCCACAGTGTTCTGCCATCAGTGTCACTAGGGCCAACATTCCTCCCTTGGCACAGTGTCATCAAAGCTCTTGGTGTTACTCCTCAGGTGATGGCTGTTGCCACGTTGGCCGCCTGCTATAACAACAAGCAGGTGTTCAGGGGTGTCGTGAAGATCCGGAAGGGACAAGCCGTTACTCTCATGATGGATGCCACCAACATACAAGCTGTCCGAGCCATCATGTACCAGTATGCAGAAGAGGTAGGTTGAGCGGTTTGCTCCGAGCCATTTCGGGGCTGTTCCTGGCCTCCTTCCTGTTAGGGTGCACTGTCAGCAAGTTTGCTGGTGACACAGAGCTGGGTGGTGTCACCAACACCCCATCAGACTGTGCTGCTGTTCAGTGAGACCTGGGCAGGGAGAAGTTTAATGAAGTATAACAAGGGCAAGTGCAGAGTCTGGCACCTGGGCAAGAACAACCCCAGGTACCAGTAGAGGTTGGGGACTGACCTGTTGGAGAGCAGTGTAGGAGAAAGGGACTGGGGGTCCTGGTGGACAGCAGGATATAGCCAGGAGCCAGCAATGTGCTCTTGTGGCCAAGAGGGCCAACAGCATCCTGGAGTGGATCAGAAGGGGGGTGGTTAGCAGATCAAGAGAGGTTCTTCTCCCCCTCTACTCTGTGGTCTCTGCTGAGACCACATCTGCAGTGCTGTGTCCAGTTCTGGGCCCCTCAGTTCAAGAGGGATGTGGAGCTGCTGGAGGGAGTCCACCATAAAGCAGCAAAGATGATGAAGGAAGTGGAGCACCTCCCTTATGAGGAGAGACTGAGAGAACTGGGTCTCTTTAGCTTGGAGAAGAGACTGAGGGGTGACACCATTAATGTCTATAAATATGTGAAGGGTGAGTGTGAGGGGGATGGAGCCAGGCTCTTGTTAATGTCATCTAGTGATAGGATGAGGGGCAATGGGTATAAGCTGGAACATAGAAGGTTGCACATAAATATGAGAAGGAACCCAGTGAGGGTGACAGAGCACTGGAAAGGGCTGCCCAGGGGGAATTGTGGAGTCTCCTTCACTGGAGATGTTTAACACCCACCTGGATGTGTTCCTGTGCGACTTGGTCTAAGTGATCCTGCTGTGGCAGGGGCATTGGACTAGATGATCTTTCAAGGTCCCTTCCCATTCCTAATGATTCTGTGAAAGCTGCCAGATGCCCCCAGTGCTTGCCTTAGCACTGAAATGCTGATGGGGCCTGTGCATCAGCATCTCCCTGGCAGACTCTGGTTTGTGAGGCTGGGCTAGCTGTTAACTAACAGTTCTGTCTTTCTCTGGTGACTTCCTACAGACCCCTGATTGGGAACTTTCCACAGTGGAAGCTCATCCACAGAGATTCACCAGAGAAGTGGGAAGTGGAGCTGTTCCTGTGCTTTGGTCTCTCATACAACATTGCTGGTGACTTAAGTGGTGCTGTTGGTTATTGGTGGTGTCTCAGGGAGAGCTCCAGGCTTGGCAGAAGTGAGGTCAGAGACAGGGGCCTCCTGTCTCAGAGAATGGTCAGAGAAGCAGAGACAACTTCTGAGTGGGAGCAACACACCTTGGCAAGACAACAAAATCAGCTTGGTTTCAAATCCCCATTTCCTAGCCAGATGTTTCCACATCAACAGCAGCTTCTGGTCAACAAGGTAACACCATCCTCAAGTCGACATGCAGCAGCACCCTGAGCCTGTTCACAGCAAAAGGGAGGTGTCAGCCTTATCCTGCCTAGTGTGAGTAGTGAGGGGGCTTGTGGGTCAGACCCTGCTAAGGAGCAGCCCTTGTTACTCCAGCTGGGCCAGTGGCAGGGCCTTGCTCTGGTGGCCCTGCTATGACCCAGGTGTGGGTGTGAGCCAGGGACTACAGAGACACCAAATCTCCACATCACTGCTGGGCAGGGAAGCTACTGCACTTCAGGACTAAGCAGCGGTGTGAGTGAGTTTACTCTGTCTGAAGAGTAGTGACCACTCTCTCTTGTCTCTCTTTGCTCTGCAGACCCTGCACAGGCAGACACTGGCCATACTGACGTCACTTCGGATCTTGTTCTGGGACTGGGGCAGCTGCAGGAGAGACGCTGGGGCACGCACTGACACAGGTAAAACTGACATATCCAGGGCGAAGGGAGCTCCTGGAGTCGGTACTGACAGGGTGGGGCATGGCCAGTACCGGGGTGTGGCAGTTTTTCCTACACCGGGCCGTAAGAGGTCAGATGTGCTGTAGATCAGTACCGGTTGGTCCTGAGGGCACATCAGTGGCAGGAGCTGCTCTGGAGCAAGTGAGGAGCATCGATGGATAGCCAGTACTGGGCTGGAACTTAGCGGAACCTGCTGTGTGCTGGCCCATGGGGCTGTGTAAGGAGGTTCGGGAGGAACAGGGGCAGACCCAGCCCGGTCGCTCGTCGAGAATTCAGGCAACAAAGGGGCTCCAGTCAGATGGCAGCAGAGCCAGGGCTGTGGCAGGTCCCAGAAGAGCTTTTGAGGGAGTTTGGTATCCAGGGAAGGAGCTGTAGCTTCCCACACCTGGGTGGGCCATGCTCTCCAGGTGTCCGGGCTAGGCACCCTGAGAAGGGTGTTGGGGTGCAGGTTTGGTGCTTTAGGTGAAACAAAGGCAAATAAGTGATTCCTTCCCTCCATGGACTGGTGCTGCCCCACAGAGACATGGGACCACCTCTTACCTGCAGGGACAGGACCCCCACTCCAGTACTCAAACGGTCCGTGAAACTGGGCTGTGGGTGGACTACACTCAAAACCCTCATCACATCATATGTGGGGTCTGAAACCAGAAGGGCAATGCTCGGTTTCACAAACCCACCCCAGGAGGGAGAGGAGGGCTGTATTTTGGGGGCTCCAAGTTGTGTTTTCTGCTTGGGGAAACTGAAACCTCTTGGGCCACGAGAACAAGCTCTGGGGCTGCTTCGGGGTCTCAAGAACAGAAAAAGACTCAATGCTGCCTTTTCCCATCTCTAAGCAAAACCCCAGTGCTTTGTTTTTCAGGCTGGAAAGTAGACACCCAGTGCTGCTGCTGGGACTCCGAAGCAGAGGGTGGGCACTGCCTTTCTGAAGCTCAGAACAAGGCTGAGTCCTGCTTTTTCAGGGCTGGAGAATGCAGGTGAAGCCCCGAGGTTCTTGGCTTCAGAAACACCAAGAACTCTGCCTACTAGACGTAGAAACAGCAGCTCTGTCAACTGTTTTTAGTCCCCAAAACAGGCTTGGGGAGGCACTTCGGGTGGGCTAAGGACAGCAGGGAGTAGGTGGGAGGGTGCTGGGCTGTGGGTGGCTGGGAGGGGTTTGGGCAGGTGCATGGACCAGAGGTGAGAGTCCAGTCACTGTTCCCCAACCACCGGGCTGCTGGCCTTAACCAGGCTGAATTTCAGTGAGGACTTAGTTTTAACTCCTCTTTCCTATCTAGCTCTTTATTCAAGGGGTGCCAGAACACTCAGCAGATCCCGGGTCCCCCACACTACCGACACTTCGCTGTCCAGTCGCTGCCCCGGTGCCGCTCCCACTCCTACCTTCTCCCCCTGGCGCTGACTGTGCAGCTTTAGCGACGCCACGGCCTTCGGCGCCCTCTGGCGGTTCCCAACGGAATCAGCACCTGATCGCGCCCTCCCGCTGCGCCCCCTGGTGGCCACTGTGCGACACTGCTGTCGCCCCGCGCCGGTCTGCCGTTTGCCGACCCCCTCTCCCCGCACGGCCCCGCCCACTTGCTGCGCACGTATCCCCGCCCAGTGCCGCCCCCCGGCGCGATAACAGCAGCTGCCAGCGGGGGCAGGGAGAGTGCGGGCAGCGCACCGCTTACTAGCAGGGGCGGGTTCCTTACACCCCACCTGCCGCTAAAGGTGCGGATCTGCGCTCCCCCTCTGCTGCTGAGGGACACTGATGGATCGCGGGCACGACTGAGAGGCAAAGGAGCGTTTTATTTCTCTCCTCTTCCACCATTTCCCTTTTTTCTTCTTCCGCGGGAGCAGTTCACCTCCTCCAGGAACCGCTGCAGCAACGGGAGGCTTCACAGACCCCAGCGATCCTCCAGTTTCCTGCGCAGCCTGGGAACAGGTAACAGGTACCACGCAGACCAGGAGCACTTGGAGCGAACACACACAGTGCTTCACACACACACAGTTACACACCATACCTCACGCACACCCTCATACACACAGTGCTTCACACATACATACAGACACACACCCCCCCATGGTGTGTGAGATACGGACACTGACACAGGCCCACGCACTGGCAGAGAGACACATCAGGCACAGAAATACCAGGCAGAAATAAATGCAGGTACACAGATAAAAAGGTGGAGACACACAACAAGACAGGGATACACACGGGGGCAAACACACACGCAAGTAGACACATGCAGAAAAGCATGCACACAGACAGATGCACAGACAGGCAGCTGCACACAGACTCTCAGACATGGGCAAACACACAGGCAGACAGGGAGAGACAAGACACATGCAGAGGCAGTTGTGCTGGCACAGATGCTGTAGTTCATTCACACAGTACTACACAGACACATAATACTGTACCTTTAATTTGGTCCTAGCTTCAGAATACGGGCTGTAACCACAGCAATAAATCTGACAGGCACAGAATACATCACTAATACACATTGAAATGAATAAAGGAATGAGTGTTGCAACAATCTGATCTGTGTACTGCTTTGCAGGGAAATCCCTCACACCCCTTCTGCCTTTAACTGCAGTAAATGACAACTGCCTTGACCCTGTGCTGTGTGTCATCCGCATGTACACCCGATAATGAACTGAGTTCTGGGACAATACACACACTCATGTAGTGCTTCATGTGCACACACACAGAGCCCTGCCACAGACTCCCCCCACACATGGGCACACGCTCTATCATGGTACTTCACACACGCAGTCCACACATATTTCTTCACTTGACACACAAGCCTCTGCTTCACACAGACACACACCTGCACTTGCTGTACTTGTCACACACACAGACATTAATTGTACTTGACACTGTTTCCACTTGTCAAAGGGAGGAGCATCAGCAGCACCATTACTGAGATGCCTCATTTCAGCTCCACACACCAGCACAGGTGCCTGAGGAACACCAACAGCCCAACAGTTTTTCTGCAAGAAGCCCAACTTCACCCAGGGACTCCCTGAGCTCAGAGCAGCCAGCCACCTTCCTCTGCCCTGCCTACCACTTTCCCAAGCTGCACTTCCCCATACAAAATGCAAAACCCCAGTGGTTGGCTGCAGCTGCAAAGGCCTTTCTAAACTCACGTTTAGATGTTTTCGAGTTCTCAGGCCGTCACAAAGCAATACAAAGCTCTGGATGCTGCAGGCCCTCTGGAGATGACGTTGAGGGATCTCTGGTGCCAGCACATCTCGTTTCTTCATCTCATTATTTCAACTGGCACAACAGTGCAACTGTTCAGGCACTTCCCAGCTGCCACTCAGCAGAAACGTTACAGCTGGATGTGTCTTCAGGACACAGCAGCCAGCAGGCCCCAGGACCACCACCCAGAGCAAACAGCTCCACGTATTCCATTACTCAAATTCCTCAAATTCAATTTCGCTACAAGCAGCCTAAGAATAACCTGTTCAACAACCTTTTTGCAGTCCCACCAATCACACAGGGGCAGATAACAGGGATTAGCTTGCGGTTTAACAATCGGGATCAAGAGCAAATGACACTAACACCAAGAGCAAGCCAACTCCATATCTGTTTTTTTAAGACACCTTGGGTCAGGTTCTTCTCAGCATCATCTCAATGTCCCTGACACAAATCAAATGCTTCAAGCATGTGACACAGTGCTTCCCACCACCATGGGACAGGTAGCAATGGTGATCTTAACAAACACCAAAACATCTGTACAGAAGAGGTGGGATGGTGCTCTACAGCAAGAGAAGTAGGGACATGGATAGATGCTGCAGACATCAGTAGTTTATTGGTATGTTTAGTCAAAACACATTCAGAATGGGAACTTAAGTCAAAATACTTTCCACCTGCAACAATTAGACTAGAATCTACTAGCATATACTGCTTGACACGTTACAGCGATGGAGACGGCGACCCACTGTCTGCAATACCTACTACAGCCAGGACAGTCGGCTGAGCCGGTTGGAATCGAACCGTAATGACAAAACACTCCCCACCACCCACAACCCAGCAACTAACAGCAATGGTCAACAAATCCCTTCCTTTGCTCTATGAGGTACAGGTGCTACTGAGAGGGTTGAGAACATCTGAAAGTCCACAGTACAGCAGGTGAGCTGGCACCATGTAAAGGTCTCTGGGTGATGTTCCTGTCACTGGAACAAGCAAGCCAGAAGGTAGAATGGCTCAGGAGCTCTTTCTAACACTCCAGGTTCTTTCTAACACTCCAGGTTTTGCAGTTGAGATTATTCCCATGACCACCTGCCTTACAAATTGATTAGGTGGCAGAGAAACACCACAAAAAGGAAAAACACAACCCCAAAACCAGGCTACGCAAACCACACTGGTGGCAAACTGCACACTGCTGACAGCAGTCTCTCTGAAGGCTTCTAGCCCAAGGAGTGGGGCTGTGTGGCAAGCGGTTCAAGTACTACAGATTGCCAGGTAACAGCTGGAAATTGAAGACCTTCAACAGAAAACCCAACTATGACAACAGAAACTGGCAGAAATGTGGCCCAGAAAAAGAACAAGTTTATGAAAATAGTGCAACACTTACCATCAAACACAGAGACCTGGAGCCCGGGAGAAAAACAGACAAGGTTCCACCTCTCTTTGCCTAACACGTCAGAAAAATATGTGCAAAAATCTTCCAACTTACTGGAAAGCAGCACGTGGTTGGCTGTGTACTCCAGAGACAGGCTGCTGGGTACCCTATCTGCTTCTGCTTGGAGTTCTCTTATCTGAGGTCTTCTGTGCCGAGCAGCAGCATTAAGCGGTCACACTTTCGCAGAGGTGCACACACAAACACCCCCTACACGCGCCAGCGGTTGTGGTTTGGGTCAGTGTGCTCCACGTTGTCCAGAAATGGGCCTCTCCACTGGGAAAGCCACTGGTAGAACTGAAGAAGAGGTCTTTCTATCCTTGAGCCCGGTGCCATGAACGTGTCAACTTTTTCTGGGAGTTATGTGCAAAATGAGTTAAGAGTTTTTTACAAAGTGCAACTGGAAAATGCAAATACTTCAGAGCTGCTATGCTGTTCTCTGAGAATTGCAGCATCCTCAGTGGACAAGCTCCCACTCACAAAGGATGTTCAGCTCTAGCCAGTACGAGCTGGCCAGACGCGTTCACCATTCCCGAGCAGCTTTGGAAATCCACATCCAAAGGAGACTGCAACTCTGATTCCTTTAATTTTGACACCAATTAAAAGAGAAGAGACAACCTGGAGACTACCTGGATGCCTTCTTCCTCCCTTCCCCCCTTCTGCGAAAAAACAGGCAAACTTGTGAATTGAAGAGCGAGGTGGGTGATAATTGGAGCAACGTTTACTGATGGAAAGATACTGCAATTGTTTTTTTAATACAACTTTTTTTCCACAATTTCCTTTAAATGCTTTATAGCCGATTGGCTTTGCAGCACAGTAATTCATACACTCTACTGTACAAAATCACCAGCGAGACTGGAATGATGTAATTCATAGAAGGCACCATCATGCTTATTACATTACCAGAGAACTCAAATACAGTCAAGACAAATTCCACTGTACAACGCTTATTGAAGGGGAAAGGGAAGGAGGAGTGTGTGGAGCAGCCATCCCTGTCCTGGAGCGGGGCAGATAGAAAAGTCTGGCGTGAGCTGTCAAACCAGTTGCGTGCTCAGGGCTACAACTTTGGAACTCTGGGTTCAGCTTAGTTTACAGCTAAATTGATTCCTTTGGGAATAACCGTGTAGTCCTAGGGAGGTCTGTGTGTGTAGGGATGTTGGTCACAGCAAGCAGATCGGATGCCAAATGCACCATTTCACAAGCTATTCTGTCTGAGGAAGAGGGCGAAGGCTTTTTCCCTCCGATGCCTCCTGCAGATGTCAATAGAAATGAGTTCAGAGTACCCATTAGTGCATTCTGATGAGTGCGTAAACACCAGTTTGTTTGGAGCCAAGTGTTCTAAGAAAGAGGAAAAAAAAAGGCAAAGCTTCTCCGATTGCACAAATTGAACTACTGGTGTTTCCCACAGTAAGAGGCAGAAACAGTAACACCTAGACAAAATGTGCAGCAGAGGGTTGGGGACTGAAAGGACCTGGGTTCTACTGGGCCTGTCCTTCAGTCTTCTTTTGTTGCAGAGAGTTAACTGGTCTTTTGTTTTGTTGGTTTGTCAGTCCTCAATTCTCCAAGTCTACGTTTATAAATTAACAGCGTGACTCCTGTTGTGAAACTGGGGAAAAAAAACGTCCACCTCAATTTAAACTGGAAACCAAAGGATGCTTTCACATCAAAGAAATGATCAGAAGGGCTGTGTGTCACATTCCAAAGCCAAAAAAAATTAACAAGAATGCAAACACGATGGATAATGAACCACTGTCGAGGCCGCCTGCCCGCAGCGGAGCTTTCAGCGGCGCTGTCCGGTGAAGCGACCTTCCATCTGCCCAGCCCCTCGGCCTGAGCCCAGCTTCTGCGCCATGCCGCCTCGCGGTGGGGGCCCTCTTCCGTCACGGTCGCGCATCATGCCACCACCCACTATTCCACGGGGACCCCCAGGGCCTCTGTCATTGCGACGAATATCCCTACGATCGTCTCCACCTCGGGTCTCTCGTTCTCGAGCAGCTCTCGTTTTTTTCTCTTCTACGTTCAAGCGCACCTCACCCCGGAACATAATGGGCTTATGGGGAAAAGGGTTCAACACAGTTAGTCACCATTCACAGGGTCCTTTACACAAGGCATCTGACAGCCATGTGCTAACAGCACACAACTGCAGGTTTAAATTCATCTGGCATGCAAGGAACTAAAATGTTCTTCCTAAGGGCAGGGTTGTCCCTTCAGGGACGGCTTTAGCCTTTTCCTTATGAATTGCTCCACCAGGTCTCACACATTAGCAATGAAAACTCCAGTTCCTCAATTCAAAACCACAAATAATTCTGTTCCTTTTTCTCAGCCCCAGGAGGCAGAACTCTGAGATCCAGGTGAAGCCCTCCACAAGGTTACAGATTGAACTTTCAAGCTTAAAAGAATCTCTGAAAACAAGTGCTGAGGTCCACACAGTGTCTATGTGTGGAGTTACAATTCCCAGATGCATACAATGTGGTGTGAGGAACACCAGTGCAGCTTCTGTAAGCTGCACAACACTGACTGAGTGCCAGAACAACACTGACTGAGTGCAAACTGGGACAGCCCCTGGGGCTTAGGGCATTCACTCCATCCCTTGCAGGCTACTCAGTGTAAAATACTTACTTTTGCAACTAAAATTCGTTGGACTGGCTCAGAATCATCAAATACCACAAAACCAAAGTTGGGCAGTTTTCCTCCCACTCCTTTCGTATTTATGCGAAGTTCTACTACGTTTCCGAAGTCTGGGGAAACAGAAGGGAAAAGCCACGTTACCAAAAAGCACCAGAGTTCCTCTGGGTGGTCCTAAGCAAACGTTTTGCAACTTCAGTCTCCTTATCTGAAATGGCTACTTACTCATGAAGAACTCTTTCAGTTCACTCTCATCGATATCATGTGGCAAGTTCCCAACAAAGAGCTGGTGGCTGTCTGGGTAACGAATTATTCGGCGATTATCTGACTCATTCTGTTCCATGTCCCCTCTCCCTGTGGCCGACAGAAAGAAGAGGGTAGAGCCACTAAGGTTAGAAGATGTGTGTGTGGATTTGGAGGAACTTGAGCTCCTGAGCTCATGTTTCTCGGGCAGGACACGGTGGGGAGTACACAATCTTCCTCTTTACAGTTCTCACAACTGTGTAACCCTGCTTTGTTTTCTGTTTGTCTGGCTCCCCATTTAGGTTCAACAAATCTGTGTAAACCAAAACCTCTGGCATACTGGGCAAATTTTAAGAGGTTGTTGTATACTGTAAACTGTTACAGTGACGAAAAGCTCACTGCCTATTAAAATGTGTTGTTTAAAAGATTTGGATTTCAGTTATCAATTCCTTAGCACAACAGCTGTCCTTCCTTTGGGCCTCATATTGAAGCAGTCACAGCAGCCCCCCGCCTGGTGGACAGCTTTCTGTAAGCAGACACAATAGCTCACTGACTTCCTTTCAAAGGAAGACCATGGGGCTGAAGCTTTGGCATTTGGTCAGCTGAAATTTCAGCTGCTTCTCCCCAGCTTCTGTCACACTTTCTCCATAACCACCACTTCAGGATCATCGCAAATACCAACCTCTTAGAACTTGTGGCCTCACTACTAAAATACATTTCAACAAATGAGGAGGAGGAGCTTGGAAGTAATACCTAGTGTTTACAATGAACTCATCAGCCACTCAGGCTCCAGATCCTATCCCACACTTGCAGGTAAAAGCAGTAGGAACAGGCAGTTCATTATAGGTACAGACAGGACCCATCCTGGAGATGCCTCTCATTAACTAGTCCCAAACAGACATGCAAGCTGGACTTGTTACCTGGCCGAGGTCCTCGGGGTGGGAAACTTGGTCTTTCCCTGGGACGCTGTTCACGTACACGAGGAGGCTGAGACTGAGCTTCAGGTTTGCTTTCAACCCTTGGCTAAAACAGGAGGAGAACAGGTAGTATTAAACACCAGCACTGTAAAAAACCACCAAACTCACCAAAACAAGCCAAACACCCCACCAGACACAGATCAGCAGCATGCACAAAACAAACGCCAGAAGGTACACCTCCATGTCAGGGTGTTTGCAAATACATGTGTTTTCACCTCTAGAAATTCCTCTGTACCAATCCAGGACTGCAGGGGTCAGTTTTCTCTGCTCAAAGTGCAAAGCCAACCTCTCTCAATCCAAGCATCCCCCCACAATGTGGCTAAGGTGAACTGTCCCTGTTTGACCAGGCAATGAGTCTCCAGTGCTTCTTTACTCAAGAATTCCTCACCCTGACTAAAACCCACACACAGATGAAATAACTCCTCTATGAAAAGTCCTCATGCCAAGCTCAGCCTTCATGGATTAGGAGGTAGTTTGGGAAGAACACAAAGCTAGGCAGATCACATTTTCTGCCCAAGTCTCTGACGGATTCTTTTCCTTGAGTGCAAAAGTGTAAGGAAACTACCCAACAGAAAGAAGACACAGAACAAAAGCCCTCAGAAGTGGTGTGTCTGTGACACACAGAGTCACGGAAAATGACTACGTCTACCCGCTGAGGATATTCTTCAGCTTTCCTGATGTCATGACCAAAGTGCACGCTAGAAGTGCACCTTCCATGTTCTCAGCAACTAGAACACCTATTCAATTTTTAGAAGCAACAAAAGCGCAGCTTTTAAAGGCAATTTGAGAAAAAGAGGCAACAATGAAAAAGATATTTCTGTGCAGCCTGTTGGCTACTGAAGCAACTTCCAACAGCTGTAAAACTCTTTTCTGCACAACAGTGCAGCAAGTGCTGCTGCTGTGTTGGGCTCTTATCTTAGAAAATCAAAATTACCCTCAGGCTGAAGAAGATTAAATACAAAGACTATGGCCCTAGGTCCAGACTGCTGTGGAGGATTTTACGTGAAACATCTCCCTTGCTTTCCTTTTAAGAACTCCAGGTGTAAGAAGTCTGAAGTTTACAGGAACTGTGCAGGTGCCATACACCAAATCCATGTTTTAGCACTCCTCTCACTCAACCTCCACTAGCTGGGCATTAGCTTGGCCTTCCAATAGCTCTAAGAGATTTTGGTTTTTTGCTAATAAGCCAGAAAAATCAGCTCCCCTGTTAAATCTCTTTCCGCTATGCCTCCTCACGGGCCACTGCAGCTCCCCGAGCCTTTTGCTCACACACTGTTGCTGCAAAGCACAACTCAACACATCCACATCCCCACTTCTGAGATACTTAAGGCTTAAACAGTCCCTCTACCAACCGCTGCAAAGACTTGCTAAGTCACTTCAGTGAAATCACAGGCAGCAGGAAACTTCTGCCTGCTTGCTTTGCATTTCACTGAACTTCTCTGTCCAAACAGCAACAACCTCCCCTGCTCAAAGCAGAACACTTCTTGAGAGGACAGCATTTGTGCAAGGCTGCACTCCCCAAATCACAGCATTTATGAGCAGCATCCCAAGATGCCCATTAACAACTGCCACTTAAAAGAACCAAAGCTCACGGCAACTCCAGTTTCACTGCAAGCACACACAGCAGATCGAATCAGGAATTTGATGTCCAACAACTCAAGGAGCCAATGCAGCTTTGAGAACCATTAAAGAAGAGGTGACATAGTTGCCTCTCTTCAGGGCTCACATGGGAAGGCCTTTTTCTGCTGTGGTAATGCTACTGGTAGTGACAGGAGAACCCACCACAAGTCAGGCTTTTCTCACTGACTTTGGAACTGAAAAACCTGACACAGTTGAGGTGGCTCCAAAGGCTAGGATAATTCTAGCGTGGAACTCTTACAAGGCTTCAAAGTTTCCCTTGAGTGAGATGCCTGCCAACTGAAATGCAAGGATGCAAAAAAACCAAGTAAGAAACTCCACTTCAAGCGAAACACAAAGAAAAATGCCTCATAATCTCACTGGAATCCTAGAAGCTGGGTTAGATGTACAACCAAGAGCAGCACAGGTCTTCAGGGGTTTGGAGGAAACACTAGAGAGGCGATGTTTTTAACCTGATACAAACTGAAGGCATGCAGACAAAGGGATAGGATAGGCAGCAAAGAGCTGCTTGGTCACATCACTGCTGCAGGCTACAACAGGTTCTCACATGAGCCATCTACGGTCCTTGTTTGCATGTGTATCATCTGGCATGAAGGGATCCAAAAGAACAGGACAAAATCTGCAACCCCCTGGAGAAACTGTTCATATGTTTGTCTACGAGCTTTCTGTACACAGTCTGAAAACCGTGCAAGAAACAGAGCTAGGTACTGCTTCTGTCTCCAGAAGAGCCAAGAACGGAGATGCTTGCCACTTCCATCCTGTTTAAAAACTTTTGCAAAGATTTATTTAAACGTGAAGGTCACAGACAAAGTAATCTAGAAGACAGAAAGCACAACGAACTGTAGAGGTTAAGGGCACAGCTCTAAACTCTACTCTGTTGTCTAGTATGGATAGTTTTACAGGATTTTTGCTATTGTATCGCAAAAATCCACACCCTTGGTGGCTGCAAATAAATCAAACCCCATTTTGGTTTTGCATAGGGCAAAACTAGTCTGTACTAGAAACACTACAAGTTTTTATGGCTCAAATAGTACCTAAACACTCAAAGCCCTGCTGAAGCTGACTGAGACAGACAGGCTTCCTGGGTGAGTACAGAGCCACTGGCTGATTTCCAAGCCAGCCCAGTCACAACAGATACAGCACCATACAAAGTGGTGGGGTTTTGCTATGGTTTTGTTTTGTTTTTTTTTCACATTTTCCTTTTGAACATGCATTTGGCTTGAGGGCAATCCTAGACAGTTCTTCTCTGTCGGTTAGAACAGAGAAGACACCAGCACAAACCCAACAGACTCAATAACCCAGGTGCTGTACTGAAAACTGCAGTCTTTTATTTAAAAAGGGTTGCACATGAGCTATCATGACATGTGGTGCTTTGGCGCACAGTGTCAGTAGCAGAGGTCAAAGCACACACTTCTGTTTGGAGGATTTTTAGAGATGGAGGCAGCTGAGAGTGTCTCACAGCAGCTTGGCATGTCACCGACATGAGCTATAGCCCAGTCAAACTCTCTCTCTCCTTGCTCCCTTCCTTGTCCAGCCAGCCCTGGAATGGGAAGATAGCACTGTTGTGGCACGGAAATGGGAACTTCTCCATTCCTCACACAGTCATAAGTTGGTACAGGGTTATGTGATAGGTTAATTACAAATGGGTAATGAAATCCAGCACACTTGTACAACATCGGGTCTCACAAGGCCATATTGCCCCTTCGAAGAAACAGTGCTGTCCCTTTTTACTGCTGGGGCACACGTGCCAATCCAACACCCTTTGCAAATGCACATTTTGAGGGGAGCTGCCTTTTTGTTGCTTGGGTTTTAGTATTTTTTTCCTTGTGAACCAAATCAGACCCCATTAAAACAGGTAAAAAAATATTTCAGCAGTGATTTCCTATTTCCACATGAACAGACTTTAAGGTCACCATCGCCCAAAATTACACCGGTTATGTGTTTGTGCCTTTGCTTGCGACAAGAAGGTGAGTGCATTAACATTTAAGACACAATTAATTTGTGCAATTTAAGTCAAACAAACTGATCTGTTAATCTAAAAAAAAAAAAACTGAAGCAGTTTGCAGAAGTAATGAGACAATCCAAGGTGTTCACAGATGGGTTACCTGTGAGACTGGTGCTTTAACATGGGGTGGAATTCCAGAGGAAGAAACAGTACCACTAGGAGGCAGGTTTTTACTGGTCACTGAAGCCCAAGAGAAAGCCTGCAGGAAATGCAACAAACCTAGGCTACTAATCATGGCAAACCACTGACATCCTACAGGGCAACTCGCCTGTTGAAAACACACTTTTGGTTTATATCTGATGATTACATAACAGCTGTGCAAGCATTACAGGGAAGATACAGAAGGATTTGCAGTTCCAGCTGTCTGTGGCCCCCAATGGTGTGGAGCAAGTGTGTCCTGTGCCCACTGTCAGTACTGGAGTGAGCCCAGTTCCCTCAGCATCCCCAGATCACTGCTTTCCATGATGTAAACACCTAGGAACTCTGTAGTGTTGTATGTCTTCTGCACAAAGGAAGAAAGTGGATGCCAGAAGTCAGAAGTAAAAATGGAGCAAAGAAAAAGCATTGAAAAAACAAAAACCCACAATATGAGAGACACACTGGAGCTAGAAAATTATCTGTTTCCAGCTTTCCCCATCTCTTTCACATGACCTGAGTGGAACCACAGCAGATGACACATAGCGTGCCAGGTGGTTTTTAAGAGCAGGCATCCTGCCTCTAAGGGAGGCTGCCAATGCCCCCATGTTGAATTTGAACCTGCGCTTCCAGCAGTTCTGCAAGTGCCAATGCATCAGGGTTTTTTCAAGGAAGAGCAGTGGTTCCCATAGTATGAGACATTTGTTGGTGGTAGTGTGAGGTATTTTCTTAACCTATGTTAATTCCACATTTGAAAAGGTTTTCCAAAGCATAAAACCACACACAAACTTTACAAGGAGACGATTAAAGTTATGACAGATGACACTTCAAAACAACATTCTGTTTTTCAGTGAAACTGCACATCTTTACAAGCTGAAGGTTCAAGTCTAGCTGCCCATACAGTGTGACACTGACAACAGGCACCAGTCAGGGCACTCAGAAACCCAAGTTTAAACCCAAATGCTCCAGTTCACCATTCGCACCTAGAAGCGGTTATTAAGCTTTCAACTAACCTTTGGTGGTTCTTGTGGTAGCGAAACAGGTTCTACAGGAGGAGGAGATGGCGACTTCTCTTCTAGCTCCTCAAGGGTCTTCTCTTCTACTTCAGCTTTCAGCTCCTCAGTTTTTGTTTCAGATTCCAATTCTGGCTCAGGTTCATGAGACGATTCTTCTAGCGCCTCCTCTATGCCATTGCTACAACAATAAAAGGCATTTTATGGAAGGTATCAATTGCTTTGTATTTTACAATCTATAAGCTAGCCTTTGGCAACAACTCTCTTTCCAATTGCTACCACAAACAGTACTGCGAGAAATTCAGCTCTGGCTCTTTAAAGACAGTCCTACATCTACAAAAGTAGTAGAGGGGTTTGATGATGTTTGCAATTGTCTGAATAAAATGTATCTTCTTACAAAAACGTAAAATCTCCGGAAGAGTAAAGAAAAAAATTCTTTAAGACACTCAGGACAGAGACTTTTCTTCCCAATACAACTGTACAACAGCTTCTCAAAAGCAGAACCTGCCTCTCAGTATGTAGTGAATCTGAGGAGTAATGTATCATTATCCACCCCTTTGTTAACCTACCTGTACACACACACACTACACCATATCACCTCTCTCATAGAAGTGTATACAACAAAGGCTCCATGAAGCCTGTGTATAATCATGGATGGTACCTCCTACTTGTCAACTGAAACCAGAACTGAAAAATATCTAATGAACTTAAGAACATCCCCCACTTGCCTCTCCCCTTTCACAATGCAGTATTTCAAAACAACATATAATTAACACAGTTTGAATACAAATGAGGTGCAGTTTCATAAACTACCTGTGAAATCACACCCAGAATGCAATTGTTTTCATCAAAAAAAGCAACTTTGTATAATACAAAGGACTTCTTACGTTACAGGATGGTTCTCATAGTAAGTACTGCTCGCATTCTCCTGCACAGGCTCAGGTGATGGTTGTCTCTCCTCCTGCTCCTCTTCCACCTCTTCCTCAGATTCTGACACAAAACAGACCCACACGAAGACATGTAAATGCCAGCTACACTCAGATATTCCCTTGGCAAACACAGGAGAAAAAAACCACTCAGGCCAAGCTCAGACTCTGATTACAAACTAATTCCTGAGTGTGATCATTCATAAAAGTGAAGTACATGTGACAGCTGAAAAGCCAATTAGATTTTTTTCTTTAAAATGTTTTACCTAAAAATTTGACTTATCAGAAAAATCAAGTCTACCTGATGAAAGCAGTGGCAGCAGAAGTACTACTGCTTGTTATTTTAATTCTCTCCAGAGCCTCAACCACCCTGAGCTGGTTCAGTACCAACATATGACATTCAGTTGCATCTTTGTCTCCTATAGACACTTCTGAAAGCTCTGCGAACATGTTAGAGGAAAAGGAACAAGTGAAGCACTACTATGCAGTTCTCACCTTCATCAAGTTCTCCTTCTGAATCCCCAAACACTTCATCTTCGTACCTGAAGATATCATTATGGACATAGAACTTGTTTGGGACAGAACCCTGTCAGAGAGCAACACACACTGGTTTGTATACATTATGTTTTAGCAGGTAATGGATTTCGGTGGCACACCCCAACATCTGGGAATCAGACTATTCCACTACAGCTGTTTCCTAACTGGCACCTCTAAGCAAACAATGTCCTGGTTTGACATCCAGCCAGTGACACAACTGAACAGTAACTTATGCTCAATAGAAAAAGGAAGTTTGAAGCAGAAAAAACCCAATTTTGCTAAGGCACAGAAATCACAGGTTCTACCTAAACATATCATTAAGGAATTCCTCATTATAAACAGGTTACAAAACCAGAATGAAACTTCGGAGGATGGTTGTACGCATACAGCATCACACGGGGAAACGGCACAGAAACTCAACATAACTCTAAAACATTAATCTCCAACCATGCAATAGCTCAGATGACATGAAGGGAAAGCACATCAGACACCCTTAACCCATATAAATTTGAGCAGCAACCTGCACTCACACTTGCCAGGAGACTTGAAGAAAGTACACAACTAGACCAGAAACTTGATGTGCAGAGCTGAACAGTATTTGTAAAATTTATTTCTGCCAGTGACAGCTCCCAAATGCAAGATCAAATTTGCTTTGTATTAGTGCCCCAATATTTCAGGTCCTAGAACATAAACCAGCTCAGGACGTGACCAATACACTCATTTCTCTGCACTCACATACTGTGACACATTTACTGCCAGCCTCCATGGCAAGCTGTAAAAGCGAGAGCCCATTTTTTTGCACTGAATATGACAAACTGTAGCTAAAGGTCAGGTTTCCACCACCATTACTTGAAGTTAAACATGCACTTACCTCTGGAGCAAGCACAAAAGTCTGCATGAACTTCCTCATGGGCTGCCCATTGTTTGACAGCTCTCCCATGACTTGCACGACCACACCATCACTCAGAGTAGCGTGAGCATCCACATGACGTATCTTGGTGTGGCACTCACTGAACTGCAAGGACATCACCTTCTTGTGTATCTCCTACAAGTAAAGAGGTACATTTGAACCATACTGTCGTCTGTACAGAGCTTTACATCTTCCAAATCCCTGAGCGTGAACTAGCACAAACCAGCACCCCACCAAAATTCAAAAGATACAAGAACCAAGTGGTGCCTTTCACTGAGAACAGTCTACCTGAGCTCAGCTAACTTGTATTCTAAACCTTTCCACCAGCATTCAAGCACTTACTAGAGCAGCCAAGCAGCACAGAATTTGAGCTCAAATTTTTTCCAGCCATATTACAACATATAACCTATTTTAAGGGTTTATTTTCTTCTGCAGGAGGGACAAGTTTAACCCCATGTTTAAAAAAATCCCACAAAACCACAACCTTTTATGCATCCACAAAGCACCCAAATGTCACAGGAAGGGGTAACATTTGCACTACCGAGATTTCTGTGCTGCCAAATCATGCTCTGCTGCTGAAAGGAGAGGAAACCAAACCTGCCCTGGGCTAAAAGCCACAGCCCAAAGAGATGGCTACCATAGGAACAGACACCTCATGGCAGTATTCTGATAAAGAGCTACACAAAACCAAAGCAAAAACTTGCATTTCCTGGAGTTACTTCAAAAATTACATGGCAACAGACAGAACTCTACTTGACTCTTAAAGATCAAAGTCCCTTTCACAAGGCACCATCTCTAACTGAAATAAGATACAGCAGCAGCAAAAGACTAACAGGTCCTCTTGATTTCATTTCACATCTTAAATATATTTTCTGCAGTCCAGATGCAAAGCCAATGAATCAAACACAATCCGCAGTAAAAATAGCAACAATCATGCAGAAAAATTGAAGCCGACAAATTCCTATCTGCCTCTGAACAGGAGGCAGCATCACCATACACTATTCACCAGATAAGAAAGTCAAAACATCTGGTAAGGAAAAAGTCTGATTTATACAAGTTCTGAACAGGAATGAGCACTACAAGATGAGTTTTGATATACTCACAGCTTGACCATACACTGCTTCTTGTGGTTTCCCACTGGCATCCAGTCCTCCATGGACGTAAGAAGAATTTCTGCCGTAAAACCTGCAAGTGAAGAGATGTAAAGGTCCTAGCAGTGAAAAAAAAAACCAAACAAAAAAACCCCGAACTGTATCCAAAAAATACTTAAATAATTTAGCCAAAAGTTGCAGAGCTCAATACATCAGGTAAAAATATGGTCTCTTGATTTAATCAGCATGCCTAAATGTGACTGCTTCCTTTGCTGTTTTCCTTTCCGCCTTTTTAGAGAAGTGCTTCTGGACTATATCCATGTTACCATTTTATTAGCTGAGAAGCAGCTCACTTTTCCAAACAGGAAATATCTTGATAAGGTGCCACATGTCTGTATGGTCAGATTTGGTTCTGGAGCCTAAGGAGTTTCCAGTAAGATGAAAGAATTTTCCAAGAGCTCCAAACTAAGGCAGGTCCATACTCAGAAATGGATGTTTATCTGATTTATAATGGACAGTAACATGCTTTTGTTAAAAAGTATCAGTCACTTTGTGCATGCAAATGTTACCTGTGCAAGAAGTCAGGAGCTTTATTTAGCAGAGTGTAGTACTGCCTCACAAATTCCCGCCCTACAAGCAGGGGACTTGGCTTCTCCATCACCATTTCTTTGGTACACAGTGTCAAAAACTGTAATTAAAGCAAAACAACAAAATTTGAAGACAGCCCTATAGATCACAACTTCCTCATAAAAGGATGTGCATTACAATATTAGAATTGAAACAATTATGCATGGAGGAACTTATTTCACAGAGAACCGTGCCACAATTCCAGATGCCCTCCCCAACCTCATCTGAGTAAATAAAACTGGGCAAACAAAGCCCCATTAAAAACATCTAGAACTTCTTTGGCAATGACTTGATGAACAATGACAAATCCAAGTTTCACAGCAGTGCAAACCAACATCTCCTCAAGTCTGCCAGTTACCTCCTTTATCTCAAAGCAGATCTCTAACACACACCAGTACCACAAATATTCTCAAGTAATGACAGGAGCTGGATCCTTATTCCCTGAAGACTGGGAAGAGAAACCTTAAAGCCCTAGAGATGAGAGCTTAGTTTTCCTTGCCATCCATACTGCCTTGCAGATCACCCACATTCTAAATGATCCTCAGCACCCTGGAAGTCTTTTGATAGCTTGCCAGCAGCCAACATGCTGCTTTCTGTAGCTCATGTCAGGAAGACTGAACTCAGACACGAATAGCAGCCTCTGCAATCATGAGATTCTCTTCAGTTTTCTAAGGAAAGCTCTATCTACTTTCTGTCTCAAGAAACTAATTAACGTGTAGGCAAGACAGCAGGCAAAGAAAATCAAGTCAAAACCTAGATTTTCCAACTTGGGAGGTAATCCAAGAACAAAGATGTTTATCTTCTTACCAAAATAATCTTGACACATCAATTCACACCAAGGGCCAATGCAAAGGAGTATCTGCAGTCACAGCTGGACAGGACACAAAACACAGGGGGTGACACTGAGAGATTAACCTCAGCACAAGAAGAGCCTGTGTGTGCTGAGACTCAATGGAAACCCCAGGGTAAGCCGTTTTGATCATCAGTCTCAAATGTCCAGAATACTAAGAGACATCAAAGGGTTGTGCCCTGCATATATGCAAAGCAGAAGTAGGAAACTTCAAAGAAACAAAACCTGTGCAAACTGGGGATCTTCCTAACATGATTCACACTACAGTGCTTGCATATATCTGGGAATTTTACTTTGAAACCCACCTTAAAGGAAGAAGGAGCTCAAGTGAGCCTGTCTCACCAGCAGATAACAAACATAAAGTTGGTGATACAATCTCCACTACAAGTACCTGCGAGAACACACAAGGACAGAGAGCCTCACAACAAATGTGTTTGGTTTGTTTTGAAGAACCTATTCAAAAGCAGCTCATAACCAGCACACATTCTTATGAATAGAGCAATAAGCAAAGTATGTATGTTAACAAGCTGCTGGCGTACCACAAGGAACACTGAAAACACCTCTGGGTACAAAACATAATACATGACAAGTCACTATAGTACATCAGATTTGTACAAACTAGAGCTTCTCTTCACTGGAAACTGCTGTTTTAGCTAAGGCTGCTGAAACTCCTGAAAACACGAGGAAGGTAGGCAGGCAGGCAACAGTCACATTCAGCCAATTCCTCCTGAAAGACTAAAACAGAAGCTGCTTTACATGCTCAGATAGAAGAGAAATGTCCACCTCTGTACATATTTCAAGTAATAGCACTACAGATTTAAACCACAGTGTTTTACAGGATGTCTCAGTAAAACTCTTCACCTGTCCCAGTATTATTTCCTTTCATTATCTCTTTAGAGATCTCAATAGGGATAGCAGAGGTTCAATGAACTGTTCAGGTCTCTAAGTTATTAAAAGGCAGTAAAGTAAAAATGCAGGTAGCTTCTCACTATCAATATGGGTGCCATGAGATCAGGTTTTAAAGAGATTAAAACCTTAATGTGTCCAAATTAGCACAGTACCTCCTTAACATCAAGGACCAGAGTCTTAGCAGGCCTGAGAGGTTGAGGTAAAGGCACCAGTGAAACTTAAGCCAGACCCCAAAGGCATTGGCATCAACAACTGAACTAGTCCAAACTAACAAGAGCAGCACCTCCATGTTTAATCATGCACCAATGGAAGCCTCACAAATATTCTGTTAATTATTTTTTCCTGTTTTTAACAGTACATATTCAAGAATTGAGGAATAACAAAGATCTGATTGCTTTTCTCACTTGGATCAGCTTGAGCTGCCATTGGAAAAGTGTCTTAATGAGAACTTACTGCGTGAGGTATTTGCATACATACCGGTCAGAAACAGAATATTGAAACCTAGAAACCATATAAATGTATGTGCTAGTTTCCTTACAGTGCAGCTGTACTGCCACAAGCTTCACAGACGGGGAAACAGGAAAATCATGCAATGGCTGCTCACCCACAGGTAACCCTGATGACATCAAGCTGCTGTAATGATTAATCAACAAGACTGTTTCAACCTTACTGTGTACTTCTGATTCCTGTGCTTCCAGGGAGGAAGACACACTGGCTTTGCAGCATGTTCTTGAACCGAGGAGAGTCATCAGCCACGCAATACACTCAGACTCAAAACCTGAAGGACTAAGTGAGACACAAAATCCCATTGTGCTCCAGACAAGGCTCAGGGTAAGGCACCCAGAGAAACCCACCCGAGCAACTCGATGTACACACATATCAGTGCCATCCTTCCTGGCACAACCTCAGCCCACAGGTAGGACTGGATAAGTTTGTCATCATCAACTCAAGCCACTGAAGCCCTCTCAATTGATTTCTGTGGTCAGTTCTTCCAAAACAAAACCAATGGGAGCATTAGCACAGCAAGGAATTGTTATTTACAAGCAGAGATAAGCAGAGATACAGAGGCAGAAATGGTATTTTTCTCCAAAAAGTAACACCAAGTGCAACTGCAGGGAGTGTTGAAATAAACAGTCATTTAACTTTGGGACAATATCCCAGCTACATTCTGTTAGGTTCAAGTATAACATTATGGATTTTCCTCAGCTCTGCAAAAAAACACTTTCTATGGTCTGGGATAACAAATGCCAGCATGAAAAATACAGCAAGTCTGCCCTTGCAACGAGATAATAATATTAATGGCTGAAAGGATGAGAGAGCACTCACACTACAAACAGCATGCTGAAGTACTCAGAAATCAACTGCTGCAATAATGTCTCATGTCCACCCTGAATTAGTAGTGTGCAGATTCATTCAGTGTGCCATCACCTTTGTACATAAAATTTTATTTATGAAACTGCATTTGTCACTTCTTCAACTAAATAGACAAACAACATCTAAAAATTCACCCATCAGTTTGCACAGGAGGGCAGCAGCAATTTGTTTCTGAAGTCCCAAAGGCCGCTATGTGCTGAGCAGTCAAAACACTCCCTGGCTCATGCATCTTGCTCAATAAGCAGCTCTCACATTGGAGAAGCCTAACATTCCCCCCCCTAAAATATATGTCAGCATTCTTGTTATCACTTCCCTTATTCTGTAGAACAAAAGACCTGTGACTAGGTAAGGCATTAAGTCACATGAGGTGATGCCTGAACAATGGAACTGTCCCTACACGCTCAAAGGTAAGTACCCAAAGAATAAACTTTGGCACAAAGTCTTGGGTTGTGCCAAAAGAGAGAGTTCAAAGCCACTTCCTGTCTCAAGACAGACCAGTGATGCCTCCTGGAGACTGAACCAATTCTAATTCAAAAAAGAAAAAAGTTACACCAAGTTCTGGCAGAAGCTCAGGTAAGCATCACCTGAACCTGAAGATAAACTTCCATCAAGATGTTGAAGTACTGGACCTCACCATCTATTTTACTAAAAATCCGTGTACAAATAAAAAATATTCTCAGGTTTTGACATGGAAATTTCATTGTTTGAACAATTTTTCTGTAGAACAATTTGTCTATGACACAGACATTGAGCTACAGTTTTACACAAACCTGCAGCATTACAGCTGGTTCTTAAAAGCACACGCTTGCAACTTGTATTCAAGGCACTCATAGTTGAATATACCACTAAAACTTAAATAAAATTGGGCAGAACACACTTGGAAATAAGAAAGACACTCCTCAAACAGCAAGCACACAACACAAAGCCACAAGGGACACTGTGCTGCTTCCCACATCATAGGAGCCAAGGGAAAACAGAATGGAAGGGCAAGCAGCCTTCATATTCTTGGACAGGTTTCTCCTAAATCCAAATTATCACTTTTAAACTGTGCTTCCTACGGCAGACAAGCAAACAATGCCACTGCAATCCAGAAGCATGACTCTGGAATCCCACTACTGCAGCACACTGCCACACCTTGAATAAAGCTAAAAAACCATGCGACAACTAACAGTCCAGCCAGCACAAGCTGGAGCATCTGTAACACAACCTGGCCACGCCTGGCAGGAGCTCCAAGGTAAAGCAAAAAATGAAACAAAGAATGAAAGAGCAACCAAAAGTCCTGAACAACTCAGTTCAGTCCTGAAATCACACCTTCTCTCTTTTGTGCTCTGCTAGGTTAAGTGCTCAGATCATCCTCCATCTGCAGTGAAGGCCTATAAAATGTACCAGAATCCCTTGAAAATCTCTTTTACCTAACCAGCTCAAACAACTACCATAGGAACCATCTTTGGGGCAATTAAATGCACCATCCCAAAGAGCCAACTGCATCCAAAGAGAAATCACAGCCAGTGGTACCTCCCACCCAGGGGAAGCCACTGGATCTGTGTCATCATCTGACAGCAGGTTCAGTGCCTTCTTTCTGGTATCAGCCTGACATATTAACATTTTTGAATGTTTCTTCAGTTGCAACCCAGGCCTTCATTTGTCAAATAGTCTCAAAAGTGATTATATCCATTGTCACAAAAGCCACACTAAGAATAAAGATTCAAGTTCAGCACTCTGCATGAAAATACAGTGTTTCCTCGGCATATTTTTGTTACTCTAAAGTATTAAGTGTGAGAGTAGACGTAAAATTTGAAACCTCAGCTTCATAAAGGAAAACATTTTATTTCTAAGGACACTGGATAAGTAGACTGGATAATCGGCAAACCAAGATCTCTTACGCCCAGGCTACCAGCATCCGCAACACAAAGAAATTGTAAGAATGAAAAGGCCTTCCTGAAGCATGTCTGGCCCTTACAATCACAATGAATATGCAATGTTTTGTTAACGATAGATTAATTCCCAAGGCCAACCAATACTGGTTTGTGTGTCTGCATGGCCGAGACTGCAGAGTGACCATTTATTCTGAGTTCTTCATTGATCTTAGTTCTGCTGCTACTCCCTCATTAAAGATGTCCTTAGGGAAATAAAAAAACCCCAACCCTGAAGTGCTTGAAACAGCACAGAGTGCTTTACAAAAAAAAAAAAAAAGTAACGTTTACTAAGAGAGGATACTTTTCCCCTTGTTTTCCTCCATCCCATTACAGACCAAAGAAAACAGGCTGCATGTAAGTAGCATGACCACATAAGAACCAAGCACTGAACAACCTGCCCTGTTTCTCAACAGATCAAATTTACCTTGGGTAACTCTACACTTCTCTCTGCAGCCAAGCAAACACACCTTGAACTTGAAATGCCCACAATGTATGGTTTGGGAATTGCCAAACCAACATGGAAGGTCACAACAAGAAAGCCTACAGAACTGACTGCTTTCAAGTGGAAATAAAACAATCTTGTATTCCCTCACTTAATGCTGTGTTAGCTCTTCCCTGCAGTGGTGGCTGGAACCAATTTCAAGTTCCATGGTCACCCAACTAACCACAGGATCTAAAAGCTTTGCCGTAGGGATGCTCCTGGGCACCCTCAGGAGAACTGCAGTGACCTCTACTTTAGGCCTCTGAGGTTACTGGGAGGAAAAACCTTTGAACACACCGAACCCAGCTCAGAAGACAAACGACAGAAGACAGAAGCTCAGATCTGCTCAAGTCATCCAGATCAGCAGAATAAAAGGTCCAACTTCAGCCATATTACACGTGCAGAGAGGCTCAGGTTGTGCTGGGTAGAGAGAAAGGCGAGGTCCACAGAATCTGAAGACACCTCGCAGTCGGCGATGGCACCGCAGTACCGATCGGTAGGGGAGGAGGAGGGAGGCCCCTGAGCTCAGGAGAGAAAGGAGAAGTGGAACAGGGAAGCGGTCCCTGCCCCAGGCGCCTCTGGAAGGCATCGCGTGAGGCTGGCCGGACACAGAGAACGCAGGGCCGACTGCCGAAGGCCACACGCGCCAAGGTGACGGCGAACAAAAGCCTCCCCCAACCCCTTCCCGCCTCCCACGGGCCGGTAGCCAGTAGGCAGAGACCGGCAGCCGTACGAGGTCCAGGCCTGGGCCCTCCGCGGTAAGGCGCTGCCGAAGGGCAGGGCAGGGCCGGGCCGGCCCGCGCGCGCCGCTCCCCTCAGAGCAGCGCGCGTCGCGACCGTTAGACAGCCCCCCCAACTCCCCCGCTTCCTCACAGCAGACCTCGGCGGGGCCTACCCCCCCATCCATCCATCCATCCATCCATCCACTCATGGCCTGTCCCTCACCGGGGGTAAGAGTCGAGGTGCGCGGGGCCAGGCGTGTCTCGCCGGGGCCTGCTGGGGCCTGCTCGGTGCAGGGTGTCCCTACGCGGGAGGAAAGGGGAGGGGAAGCAGCACGGCCAGGCGTGAGGAGGAGGATGAGGACGACGAGGAGGCGGTGGACAGGCTCCCGGGCGCGCGTGCCTCTGCCTCAGGGCAACCGCGCCTGCGCGAAAGAGAACGGGGTGGGGGTTGGGGGTTGGTAGCGCGAGGGGCCCAGGCGCACGCGCGACCCTCTCGGGGCGAGGCTCCGCCCTCAGCGCGCTCGACCAATCCCCGGCGCTGTTCAGCGGTGACGTAAGATGAATGGGAGGGACGATCGCGTGGTGTTACGTTAGTTACTCCCCTCCGATGAGGGTGGGTTTTGCTGGACCGTCGGGCTAGCAGAGTCTGTGGCTGTGCTGGGCGTGACCACTGAGGCTACCTGGGATGGGCTGGCCCGTTACGCGGTTCCAGCTCGGGGGTGATTTGTGGAGCGTAGGCGGAGGCCAGCGATGGTGCGGTGGAACGGTTTGTTGGGATGTGGGTGACCCCGGCAGCATCTGCTGGAGTCCGGTCTCCTTGTAAGGATGGAGAGCTCTGGAGTAATGAACGCGATGTTTGGAGCACAGCGTGGGTCTAGTGGGACTTTGTTGTTGGTGGGGGCTAGTCTCCTCATGGCCCATCTGAGCACGAGAAGTTGTGGGGTGTGACTGGAGCTGGTGCAGAAAGGTGAGTACTGGGACTCTCCCTGAGTGATCGCAAGGGAGAGCCTGTGCTAGCCTTGATCATATCTTACAGCCCTTTTGTTTTAGGGGTTTCTTAAGCTGGTTTTCCCCTCACAGTCCTCATGACAGAGGAATTTAGACTAGGACAACTGTGGGATGTTAGTTTCCCCATCAAAACACTGAAATTATGCTATAAAGTTTGCTGTAATTTGAAACGCAGACAAAGCCCCCCAGTTAATACCAACGCGAAACTCCTGCCGGCGGCCATCAGGGTTGGGTCGGGCAGATGAGTTGCAGTACCTGAAGAGTGTGCAGTGCTAGTGTTAGCTGATAAAACATAGAATGTGCTGCAACAGCATCCCCTGAGGGGAAACTCGGCAATGGAGAGGAATAAAAGTGTTTAGTGCGCTGCTTTTACCCCGAACGCGCTAAGTGCCTGTTTCTAACTGCATTGATTCCCCTCCAAAAATATAATAAAGTAATTTTGACTGTACTTAGCACTTGGTGTCAGCTTTTCCTTCATGAGTGCTCTCTCAGCTCAAGCTTTAGGGTTCGTACTGGGGTTGTTGTGGACACAGGAGCCGTGTGAGTTTGGACAATACGAGTCGCAACCACTCGCAGCTGGGGTGGATAAGGGCTGACGGCTGCTCTTCCCGCCCGTTTAACCTCGTTAATGGGGCTGATCTTGAGAGGAGGGAGGGGCCTGCGCTGTTAACGCAGCGGAGCGACTGGGGAGCGTGGTTTAGGAGAAGAAGGCGTGGCTTACGAAAGAGAAGGGGCGTGGTCTTTTTTGGGGGCGTGGTCTTTGTGGGCGTGGCCTAGCGCAGCTTGCCGCTGGCCACGTCGGTGTAGCCACGTCGTAGCGCAGGCGCGGAGGCGCTTCCGTGCGGGGCGGCGGCGCCGGCGGCGGCGAGTGCCGGGGGCGGCTGCGGGGCCGAGCCCAGCCCGGCGCCATGAACTTCTTGCGGGGCGTAATGGGCGGCCCTAGCGCCGGGCCGCAGCCCTCAGGCGCCGAGACGGTGAGTGGGGGGCGCCGGCAGGGCCTACCGGGAGCTGTGGGGCCGCGCACAGGCCCTGCACAGCAGAAGCGCCGCGGTGGGTTCCGGGCCCTGTCCTGCTCCGCCGGTGCTGGGCTGGCTCTGGAACCCTCGTGTGTCTATTATACGATGCTGGGGGCAGCCCTGGTGTGGTCTGGATTTCGGGGGTCAGGGGGTCTTCAGGGACCGCCCCCCCGACTGCTCTGGTCCGTCCGCCCTTAGATCCAGAAGCTGTGTGACCGGGTGGCCTCCTCCACGTTGCTGGATGATCGTCGGGACGCCGTACGGGCTCTGAAGTCCTTGTCTAAGGTAGGTGTCTGCTTCCTGCCGAGGGTTGTACCAGGGGGTTAGTTGTGCTGTTCCTAAAGCTCTGCTGGACATGGGGCTGCACCAGTGACCTTCGGGTTTTTTCTCCCTGCAGAAGTACCGGCTGGAGGTCGGCATCCAGGCCATGGAGCACCTCATCCATGTGCTGCAGACAGACCGGTAAGCACTGTGCTAGCTCCTGGTAGCTCCTCCAGCTTGTTGATAACCCGACCTTCTTGGCTGCCAAAGCCAACAAATAGGTTTTGTTATTTCTGACTGCTTGGTCAGGAGGGGACCTGGTCTTGTAACAACTCTTCTTAAAGGTGGCTTTTTTGTGGTGACAGCCATGTTTCAGAGGTGAAAAGAACAGAAAGAGCAAGTCTAGGTGGTACTAAAGTCCATCTTTGTCCTTCTCCATTGTTGGGTTCCACTGCTGCGCGAAGGAATCCTTGCCAAATGAACAGTGCTTTAAACAACCCAGATGAACCTGCTACTGAGCAAAAGGTGAACCAGCCAGAATTCAGAGGAGATGAGTGAAGCCAGGAAATGTTTTCTTGGCTGTATGTCATTAAATGGGGTGGTAGATCAGGCAGAGTTTGTAGGGAAGGGTCCAAGTAACAGGGGGAGCTGGACTCTGGGGCTTCTGTGATAACATGACATACTTTGTGGACTACAATGTGCTATTTATGCAATCCCACATTTCAAATACCTTTTGTTGTCCACGTGTCTCTGCAGCTGGTGGCATTGCTGTGCTTGGTAGCTCCCACCTGTTGTAACTTGGAACCTGTTGGTAGTGCTTGGAGTCTTGTCTCAAACACTTGCCCGGTTATGGTGCTTGGGTGGGCAAGTGCAGCCTGATGGTCTTTCAGTCTGGGTTTGAATACAGAGCTGGTAAATAAACTCTCAGTATTAGCATTCTTTTATGTGGACTGCTTGCATATGTGTACATGGGAAGTATCTCCTGATGTCAAGATGAATGAAGATTAGAAAAGGTTAGTGTCTAGGAGGTGGCACTACCATTCCTCTGTCTGAGCAGTTGAAAATAAACCTTTGGCCTGCATGCAGTTTGTGTACAGTTGTACACAAGTTTACATGTGTACAGTAAAAATGATAGGAGGAACTGGTACCCACGTGAGGGGGAAGCCCTTCAAAAAAGGAGGTCAAGAAGCCTGTCTTCATCTACTTATCTGCTCTGGAGGCCAGATTCCAACTTTGAGAAGAGAGGCGGGGCTTTACTGACCTCCTTCCCTTGGAGATGAACTCTCCAGGGCAGCAACTTGAAAGCTTTTCTGGGCTTGTGGGGCTCTAGTTGTCCCTTCAGAATTTGTGTGCTGGGGCTCTATGTAATGGCTTATGTGACTCAGGCTGCAGTTCAAAAAGCAGTGCAAAATTCCAGAAGCTCTGTCTTGATGTGAAATATGAAAGGACCAGAACTGTCTTTTCAGTGATGGTTTGGTCAGCCTGAAGATGGGTGACTGAGCTCCTGAGGTGAAGCTTTTTGGCTGTGAGGCTGTTGGTGATTGTTACTTCCTGAACAGGTGTTACACTACTTCTTCCCTGTTCTCATTGCTCTCCTCAGATCTTACACTGTTGTTTCACATTATTTACAGTCTAGATCCCAGAATGAAGTAGGGACTATGATCTACTAGAGGACTTTTTCTCTGCTGTCTAGATGTTGCCACATCCCACCAGGGATTATTTGGGGAAAAAGAAATTGGCAGTGACTGTAGAACAGACTGTTAACCACTTAAATGCTGGTGTGGGGAATGCACCAGCACAAGGAATCAACCTGATCTTCAACTGCTTTGGTTCTACTTAACACAACAAGGTTTTCAGATCTCAGTGTGACAATTCTGGAAGTTTGAACCCCTGTATGAACCTCAAATTTTTTCTGCTGTTCTTTAATCTGACAGTGCAATGCCATTGGAATAGAAGATCACACACTGGTGTGATCCTGTGCCACATAAAGCACAGAAGATCCTGAAGTGGCTGGATTGTTGCATTGCAAACATTGCAAAGAGCTGTGTCTTTTGGGGGTGCATGAGAGGCTGCAAGTCTCTCTCTTAACTGATTTTTTTTTTTTTTACTACAGCACGAAAGCTTTGGTCTGAACAGTGTTACTAATGAAATGCTGAATGTGGTGAGGAGCAGATGGTGGCAAGCAGCGAGCAGCACTGACGAGATGCTGCTCTCCTCGTTTTGTGGTGTGTTCCTCATCAGACAAGAGAAACAAGGGCTGCTCTTGCCACATCTATAGAACATTTGCTTATTCTGTAGCTGCTCCAATTCCCTAGTAAGGGAAAGGAAAAGTGAAGCTGCAGCTTTTTCGAAGTCTCTAGGAAATAATTTTGATGTGTTTTTCAGATGTGGGTTTGTTTGTTACTTGAAAAGGAAACCACAGGCTTTGTAGTCCTGTGCTGAAGAAGTACAACTGTAGTAAAGCGAAGGCTGGAAATCTGGGTATACCTGCTGGATGAGACTGTTGACGTGGACCAAAAGCTTCTTGTCCTTGCTGTAGCAGATTTGCAGAGGAGGAAATAATTTTTCATCTGTTTCATTTCCATGTCAGTCCAGCTTTAAAAGCAGGAGGTTTGAGTTGAGTAACACACTGAGGGAAAACGTGTGTTTCCTGGGAGGATATATTAGCAGGACTAGGATTTGTCTCAGTGCCTGGCGGTTAAGATTGCTGGTTGGGTTGGCTTATCAGGCTTGGAACTGGTATGTTTGCTTCTGAAAATGGAAATTTATCTGACTTTGCAGTATTTGCTTCCTTTGATCTCAACATACAGAGTCTGAATGAGAGGTTTTGACAGCCCACTCTTCTGATGTTTGGGCAAAAGTTGAATGTAGCTGTGAGCTGTGTCCTCCTGTACTCTGAGGCACCTTCCTTTGTGATGTTGGGTTTTACTTTGGCTTCAGACTAGCTGTGCTTTCATACTTTTCTGTATGATTATTCAAAGATAGTTATATTTCTCCCCAAAACCCTTGTACCAGGTCTTTGTTGTGGTGTAAGGTTTACAGTTTGTTTAGGCTTTGTGATGCAGAGGGAAGAGGTCTCTTGTAATTTGGGGCTTATGAAGAGAAGAGCCTTGGTGTAAGCAGGTGAACTAATTTTTTGGGTTTGGATAGGCTGCCCAGCAGCTTCCTGGATTTCAAAACCCCTTAATAACTGGGTGTAGCCCAAGCTGGTTGTTTGGGAGGATCTACTCCCAAACACTACTGCATTCATGTAGAGTACAAGATTTTGGCTGATGGGGTAGCAAGGAGGGTCTTTCCTGGGACAGAGCTTGTCTATAGTTTCCTGGGTTGACTTTCTGAGAAGGGGTCTGAATCCTTGCCAGAAATTTCTCCTGGTATCCCTGAGGAGCAGGTTGGAAGGTGTGACTCAGGAGACAGAGGATTTACTTGCAGTGGTCATCCTGTGTCACCAGATGTGCTGAATGCGACTGCCTGAGGGAACAGAACTGGGAAAAGGAGTTTGACACCATCCAGGGACAGTCCATGGTTACATGGTGTTACAAAATGTCTGTCAGCATCGATCCTCACTTGATCTAATGCTGCAAAGGGAATGGCCTGTGCAGGAAAACAATGCTGTAAGAGTAGCTGGAAATAAGTCATTAAAGAAAATGGTTCTTTCATTTGCAGTTCAGACTCTGAAATAATTGGCTATGCCTTGGACACACTCTACAATGTCATATCAAATGACCTAGAAGAGGAGGAGCAAGGTAAGTGCTTGGTAGTGATAATAGCTCTATAACTGGGGGGTGATTTCCTTGGTGGCTTTGTTCAAGTTACAAACTATAATGCTCTGGGGTTTGTTAATGCTGGGATTCACTGTGATTCTGTGTAGCTGCTACGACAGTGCTAAGTCTTGTATGCAGTTACAGTTCTACTTTTGCCTTGTTGCAAGTGTTTCTAGGAAATCCACTTCTGTTTGTATTTGCTTGTTTTAGTCACTGTTTAAACTAGTAATTAAGCCAAATGGTTGTAGATTTGCTTTCCAAAGCTTTAAGAGGAAAATATCAACAAATAGAGGCTTGTAGGAGATCCATTCTGCTCTTGGTGGGGATGAACATGAAAATCTGTCATCCCAAAAAATCATGGGCAAGCTTAAATGCAATGTGAGTGTTTGCTATGGACCATAAGAGTCTTCCTAGTCCTTGACAGCCTTTGATCTAATTTTCCAGCTTCCATTACAGGAGGTGGAGTGTGAATGCTCTTGTGAATGGGCAAAATGTGAGGAGGTGATACTGTTTGAGTTGAAGTCCCTTGTCTGCAGTTTTTACCCCAAGACATTTCTTCAAAGACTGCTTAAGTGATAAATAACCATGTGGGAAGTGGGTGAGGGTTCTGCAGTAGGAATAAATTCCTCCCCACACGCTGGCATTATGTTGCAGTGTGTCCTTCTACAAGGAACTGCCTTGTCTCACACAGGTGCGAGAGACTCACAAGCTGAAATGCTGCTGTGATGTGTTAATTGTAACCATCTCAGACTGTTGCTTTGCTTGTCCTTTTCTTTGTCCATCCAGCTACCTGATCTTGGTGAAGGAGGTTTTGAACAAGATCAGTGTTGGTGAATCCATGTTCATGGTAGTGGCCCTGACAAGAATGTTATTAGCAGTCTCTTAGGAAGAGCAAATAATTGAGACACATGAGTTATACATGTGATCATCAGTGATGTCAGAGTGTGAGGTTGTTCGGTTTGACGCCTTCCACAAGAACTACCTGAAGGAGAAACTGCTGCTGTAGGATGATGGCTGCTTGAGAAATGGGAGCTTGTGCTGCTGTTGGTGCTGTTTGAAAGGCTATTCAAATTGTAAACCTCTCTTCTTTCTTTTCCTTTTTTTTCTGCCTTGACAGATGATTCTGAAGGTAAAAGAACCTTTACTTATATAAATATGGCACTTTGGTTTAGGTCTAGTTGCCACTGGCACCACTAACACTCACTGCTGTTTAAAAAAGACACTGTAAAGACTTGCATTGGAACTTTGAAAGCTTTTGCTGTTCTGTTTTATATGTTTTCTTTAGAGATGAAGTGTCTTCCCAGTCCTTCCTCGTGATTTGGGCATGTCCAATGCCAGTAGGTCCCCTTGTTGAGGATGTCAGTGTATAGCTCCAAAACTGGTTTGAATGACCTCAGGTTTGTGAACAGGGTTTCTGCTTTCAAGAACCCCAAATTTAGACACAAAGACATGTAAGTGTCCTTCACAGTGTCTCTTTTAAGCAATGCATGTTAAAATAGTGTTCACTTTGCCCTAAGTTACCACTAACACTTTGTGTGTTCTCCTTTTTTTAGACTGGCTTTATCACAGTGCACTTCATCTGGTTATTTGGGATGAAATTCTAGTTGGCAGTGTTGCTTGTTAGTGAATCACTAAGCACTAACCTTACTAGCTGGGAGTTGCTCTCTCTATTTGAGCCCTGTGAATGGGTAGAAGTAGAGTGATGATGAGTACAAATCTGGTTGCAAGATTTGTGGGGTACCCACATTCATAAAAGATGCAGTTTCACTTTGCATGTTTCTTGCTGTCTGGCTCCTCTGTTTGGTTTTTTTTTTTTTCAGAAGAAGAAATACTGATAGGAACAAGGAGTAGTTGAGGGAGGTGGGGAAAAGAAACCCCAAGGCCTCTTTTTCTGTATCTGAAATCCCTAACATTTAGATGTTATAAACCAACTGTGCAGCAGATCACCATCACCAACAGTTTTAATTGATTGAATTAAAATTGGGTGGGGTTGTTGTTTTTTTTTTGGTGCTTCAATTTTGTGAAGGAGCCCTTGGATTTCTCTGTTGTAAAAGGTGTGGAGTCTGAAGCTGACCTATGGCCTTTGATCATTGTAGCTGCTCAGTTGTTAGTGGTTTGTTAGTGATTCCTTGATACAGCTAGAAATCCTGCAGCTCAAGCAGGAGGAAAAATCCTTGAGGCTTAGGGAAAAAAGGTAGCAAAGCACCAAGTGTAGGACATGTGTGGGGAGAGGGAGCTTTGCAGGGAGTTGGATGTGGGTGGACATGACCTGTGGCTTGCTTCCCTAGCTGGGAATCTGTTTGCTGGCTGTTGTGAGAAGCCTTGTATAAACACAACCAAGTGAAGAACCAGCCTATTCTCTAAATGTGGAGATTGTAGTTTAATGTGGTGTGGCCACTGGTGTGCTATACATCTGAATTACTGCCTCTGTTGAGTGCTAAGCCACTGGGAAAGCTGCAGTATCATGACAAACTGAAATGTCTTCTCTTCCTATCCAAAGTGAAAGTGTAATAAACTCCCTTGGAACTGCAACTGCTCTGCCTCTGATTTCTCCAGGGAAATTCCTGACTTGTGCTAGGCAGAAGTACTGCACAGCGCTGATGGGTGGAGAATGATATTCAGACCAGAGAAAGAATAAATTATGGAATTGCACTTCATATGTTTAATACTTTGTGATCTTTTCCTGTTGCAGAAGAAAATGTACCAAAGCAAGCTGATGATCTGGGGAGTCAGTTCACAGAGATTTTCATTAAGCAGCAAGAGAATGTCACACTCTTGTTAACTCTTGTGGAGGTGAGTAACAGTATCCAGTGTGGAATGCTGAAGGTTTGTGCTGCTGAATGGGTTTTAGGAAGAGATGGGTAGAAGAGCTGCAGAGGAGAGGAAGGAAACTGCTAGGAGTTCTGCTGGTGATAATAAGAAACAACACAACAGAGTAGTGTTTTGACTAGCTGGCTGTGTGCTGTAGTAGGATGGATGAAAAAAGAAACTGTCAGCAGAAGAAATTCCTGATCTGTTTGGTGTCTAGATGAGAAAGCTGAATGCTGTGGAATTTATTATTTAACATAGCCCTCTGTTTGCAGGAATTTGATTTCCATGTTCGCTGGCCTGGAGTGAAACTACTCACATCACTCTTAAAGCAGCAAGGACCTCAAGTGCAGCAGATAATTCTTGTCAGCCCTATGGGTAAGTGGTTGTGCTTATTGCTGATAAGTTTGAAGCTGGAAGCTCAGCAAGTGTGGTGGTGGAGGCCCAGAGAAGCCTGAGTGAAATGTTTTGAAGACTGCCAGCATGAAAAAGCTGCACTGCTTTATGCTTCTCTTGATGTGCTCTTTACAGGTGTTTCCAGGCTCATGGATTTGCTAGCAGACTCTAGGGAGGTGATACGAAATGATGTAAGTACAGAACAAGGGCAGCTGATCCTCTTAATAATAAATAACCACCACTAGAATTGCTTAGTGCTTGAGCAGAGTTTGGATTTTTAAACAAATGTATGTGCAGAAACCATTGTGCTTGTGGATGGGGAATATGTAATTTCTCAGCTGAGTTTGGGGCTTTTTGGTTGTCTCTAGTGCAAACTGACCCTTGTGCAAGGTTTTCACAGCTTGTTCATTGCTTTTTTTTTTTTTGGCCTTTGGTTCAGTTCTTCCTCTTTACTCATCAGATCCAAACTGCTGTAATCACTTAGTACAGAATAGATGAGGTGCTTTATGAGTTCCCTGTTTTCTGCTTAGCTGCCTGGCATCCTTTTTACCAGCCCTGTGCCTTGGTTTTGAAGTGCACTGAGGCATGAGGGATTTATCGCATGGTGTCCATAGTGGGTTTTGTCATCTGTGTGAGTTGTTTATATCCTGTGATTCTTGCCAAGGCTTATGCTGCTGATTTCACATCCCTCTAAGAGCTGTGATGTGTGAAGAGCAATGCAGTTCTAGTAAAACTAATCTTGTTTCTTCTCCTCTCTCCTACCTGTGAAGGGAGTTTTATTGTTACAGCAACTGACAAAAAGTAATGCAGCCATACAGAAGATTGTTGCCTTTGAAAATGCCTTTGAGAGACTTCTGGATATTATAACAGAAGAAGGAAACAGTGATGGAGGTACAGGTCTAAGACATTCTTCTGCACAAACCATGAGGTGACAGGCTGGGATTAATCTGTAATCACAGTTAGGTCAGTGGGTAGAAGGATCAAAACACAGCCTGGCCATAACACAAAGAGCAAAACCAGATTGAGCAAATAGGCAGGATTCAGCATCTTCTGAAAATCAGCCTTGAGATACTTAGGTGAAACATCAGCCAGTTTCTCTGAGCACGTGTTGCTGTTTGGCTTAGCTCTGTGAATGTGGATGTTTGGAACAGTAGTGTCAGATATGTGTGTGCAGCATCTGTCACTTACCCAGCTGAGCATCTGCATTCCTCAGCAAGCTCCTGGGATGTCTGGAGTTCCTGACAGTAACAGCATGCTGAGCTACTTCAGCCTCACTAGTGACTTCAGTTTTACGGTCAGTTCCTTGCCAAATAAATCATTTACCTGTTGTGAGGAAAAAAAGGGTTTAAACTGAGTAATAATGATGCAGCACTTAAGTGCTCATTTTTAAAATTACCAACACATTGACTTTACCACCTGCTGTAGTTTGCTACGGGATCTATTTCAGTAACAAGCCAGGGTGCTGCTCCATGACCTTCCTGTGGGTTGCAGAAGCACCTAATGCTTCTCCTCTGGCTGAATTATTCTAGGGATGTTGGTATGGAACAATCAAGCAAACCTTTGATTCTGAGCAAAAGCAGTTAATAACTTTAGCAGACTTGGTATGAGACCTTTTATTTTTTTATGTGTGAGGTTCACAATTCTTGACCCAAATCTAATGCTGAGGAATGAAGAGCTCAGCAATGTGTGTTCTGTTCTATCTAGAACATGGTGCAAGGAGGAGCTTCATGCATTGCCTTTTGACTAATCTTCTGGGGTCTTGTCTCACCAGGAATAGTGGTGGAAGACTGTCTCCTCCTATTACAAAACCTGTTGAAGAATAATAATTCCAATCAGAATTTCTTCAAAGAAGGTTCATACATTCAGCGGATGAAGCCTTGGTTTGAAGTTGGAGATGACAACTGTGGGTGGTCTGCACAGAAAGTAACTAACCTTCACCTAATGCTGCAGGTAAACCACTTCATCTGACCCCAGAGTATCAATGTCAACACTCTTTCTGCTCTTTCGCCATGAGGTTGTGTAGCTCTGGAGCTTAGGACATGGTTTAGCAGTGGGCTAGGGACAGTTGGGTTAATGGTTGGACACACTGATCTTGAAGGTCTTTTCCAACCTAGATTATTCTATGAAGCATAAAGTACTTTAACAGCTGCAGAATCCATGTGTTGTCTTGAGCTCAGAAGTAGCTGCCAGCACGCAGGGCTGAACTCTGAGTTTGTGGTGGCTGCTGTATCGCATCGCTTCATTGCATGTAGTTGAAGATGCAGCAGTGATTTGAGCTCAATACCTAATGAGAGCTGTTGCATACGAAGAATCCTCCTGCATGAATTCATGTGGGGCAGTACTTCACATGAACTTCACTGTGGGTTCATGGCTATCCATTGCCAGGCACTTTCCCTTCTGCCCACACTTCTAAAAACAGTGCAATAAGCTTTTCCTGCTGTGTGGCACTTGGTGTGCAAGCTTTGTTTTTAGGAGGGATTCTACTTCATCTCTAAACTTCAAGTGTGTAAATTTGGTTTGTTTTGTGTTTCAGAAGGTCTGAGTCCCTCTTTACATAGAAATTTTATTTTCTAGCTTGTGCGGGTGCTGGTGTCTCCCACAAACCCCCCTGGTGCCACCAGCAGCTGTCAGAAGGCAATGTTCCACTGCGGCTTGTTACAGCAGCTCTGCACCATCCTAATGGCCACCGGAGTTCCTGCTGACATCCTGACAGAAGTAAGAGGGAGCAAGCAGTGACACCAGACTGTCAGGAGGGGTCTTGAATAATTTTGAGTGATCTAGAGCAGTAGACTATGACAGTTAACCACTGGATTTTTCCCTCTGCCCTTTCTGCAGACTATTAATACAGTCTCAGAGGTCATCCGAGGATGCCAGATGAATCAAGACTACTTTGCCTCTGTAAATGCACCTTCTAATCCACCAAGGTAGAGGAAGAAAAGTGTTTAACTGCGTTAGGTAATGATGTATGGGCAATGGCATCCTGTTCCCAAGGGTGCTTTAACTTCACAGCTTGGAGTTACGATCCGTTATGTAGCTGCGGTTGTCTTCATTCCTGGCTTTGGCCCAAGGAGTTTTCTCTTCCCATTCCCAACAGGCCTGCGATTGTGGTACTGCTGATGTCCATGGTGAACGAACGGCAGCCTTTTGTGCTGCGCTGCGCAGTTCTCTATTGCTTCCAGTGCTTCTTGTACAAAAATCAAAAAGGACAAGGGGAAATCGTTTCAACGCTCCTGCCATCCACCATTGACGGTACGCAAAGCCCAGCATCTCGGAACAGGCACAAACATTTGATGCGTCAGCTCATGTTGTCAAAATTATTGACCTGCCTTTCAGTCTCTGATCCAAGCAAGATGATTCAGCTTATGATTTCTCTAAAGCTTCATTGGTTTTATTTTTCTGAGTTTTAATGGTATGTTGATGTATTTTCCTAGTTTTATGGTTTGTTTTTAACCTCACTGGTACCTCTTGGATGTTCTGGTAGCTACAGGTAACTCTGTGTCAGCTGGGCAGCTGCTCTGCGGGGGCCTCTTCTCCACGGACTCCCTGTCGAACTGGTGTGCCGCTGTGGCACTGGCCCACGCGCTGCAGGAAAATGCCAGCTTGAAGGAACAGCTCCTGAGAGTTCAGCTGGCCACCAGCATTGGCAACCCACCGGTGTCACTGCTGCAGCAGTGCACCAACATCCTGTCACAGGTAGAGCCTCACTGCCCCCATTCTGGGGTGGAACTGCATACCTGAGAAGCTGCTCTTGCACAGGGGTGTCACAGAATTACATGAGTGTGAGCATGAAGTGGAGAATTCTCTCTTGTACAGACAGTTTAAGCTTTGTCTGTGCTGTGGGGCAGGGGAAGGAGGGGAGAATAGCAGAAAATGTAGCTTTTTTGTCAGTGGTTGGTGCTTGATATTGTCTGCCCATGGCAGGCACAGGGTTCTAAAGCATCTAGACCTTAGACTTGGTAAAAGGCAAACTGACAGATCTCTAGTCACATGCCCAGTTTGCACTTAACCTGTCACTGCCAATTGTAAGCATTTTGCTGGTACCAGGCCCCAGTGTATTGAATGTTTTGCTATTCAAAGTCAGAAGGTATCTTGAGCTTGTTCAACTTGTTGACAGCCAGCTTTGTGAATGGCAAGGGAAGTTCACCTGCCAGCTCTCCCTTCCTGGTGATATCCCTTTCAGTGACACGTTCCTTTTCCCACAAATACCTTTAATAAAGAGCTGAGTAACTTTGGCAGGAATTAGACTTTCCTACCATAGAGATCAGCGGCAGAATGCTGCAACTTTTAATTTATTCATGTGACATTTTAAATCTTCTTTATGTGAAAACAGACACAACTTCTTTTTATCCTTTTCCAGATGTATGTGTCTAAGTTAAATTATTGAGTCACTGAGGCTTTTTAACCCTAAGGACTCAGACTCTGGGGGGATGTTTCTGAAATACATTCTGCTTCATGGTTCTTGAGTAATATGTATGTAACTTGCAGGGTGATAAGATCGACAGACGGGTATGTATATTCTGGCCCAGCTTTGGCATCTCCTTGCCAGAAGCAGCCCTTTTCCTCTTGTCTTGGGTTTTGCTGGGGAGGTTTCCTTTAACTGCTTTTTGATGTGTTTCCACTCACAGCTTTGTGCTGCGGTTGGGTTTGGGGTTTTCCTAACGTAACAAGCTCACTCCATGTCTCCAGGGGGTTCTCTGGGGGTGCTCCACAAAGCTGTGGGACAGAAGTCTTGGGTAGCAGGGTGCTTTCTATCCGGTGGGGCAGGCTGACTCACCATTTGTTCCCCTAACAGATTTGCTTGGTTGAAGAAATGAAAACCACTAGAAATGCTGTTTTCTTAGTGTGGCCTGTAGCAAACAGCTGATAGATCTGAGGTGGGAACATGCTGCTGATTTCCTGACTGCTGGAAGAAAAAAGTTTCACCTGCCTCCCCACCCCTTTGTATGTTCTACTTACCAACAGGAGCTTGCATCTTGATAGCAGGATTCCGGTTACTAGCAAGTGACCCCTGAAGAGAGTTGTTTTGACTTCCAGGCTGTTTCTTAAAGTGCTGTTAAGTTACTGGAGGGTTGGACTAGATGATGTTTAGAGGTCCCTTCAAACCAATACATTCTATAATTCTGTGATGAGTGACAGAAAAGACAATTCTGTGTGACTGCTTGTTCTTCACCACATTTATCACAGTTATCTGAGGGGTTGGTGTTGTGTCTTTGCCAGCCCTGAGCTGCAGAACAGTGCTGTTCTCTACAACAGTAGGTGTTACTGTGGTATGTCTACAAAGTGGAACATGCTCAGTAGAAATGAGAGGAGATGAGAGGCAGCTCAGTGAGGTCAAGGTCAGTGGAAAGCAGCTGTGGCCTTCAGCAAGAAAGATAATGGGTGTTAATAGAGCAGAGCTTGGGTTTGCTCCAAAGCTGCAGACAAGCTTATGGTGCTGTGCTGTTGGTGGTCATGGCTTTGTTCTCTGCTGTATGAGTTTTCTTGTGGTTTTCTGGAAGTGATGATGATGCTGGTGGGGGAAGAGGCTCTCCTTTTCTGATGTGTTCAGTGTTTGCGATGGCTGCTATGGTCTAGATATCTGTGATCCATGTAAGAGTTGGTTGCACCTGAGTGATGGTGATACGCAGCATCCCAGGAGAAGCCCTTGAAGATGGTCTCTTCAAAGCTTGGGGTTTTCTTCAAGTTGCTAGACTCAGTTCCTTTTTGTCTTGTGGTCTGAAATGGCAGGTGGGTGGGAGTCTGCTATAGAAGAGCAGCTTGTTATGCTGCTGCTCACCAGCTGCTTCAATATGCAAACTGACTTCAAAGACATTGGGAGGCTTTTTATAACAGTTAGCTCAAGTTAGAAATGGCACTGCCTTCAGTTGTAAAACACAGGGACTTATCAGTGGAAAGGGGGGAAGCGCAAAGCCTCCAGTTCAGGTAACTCTCAAGCACAGACTGATGTTGATGGATACTTGTCTTGCCTCTGTCTTGATCCCTGTGGCCTCTTGTTCCATGTGTTTTCTCCTCTCTTTTGAAGACATCCCAGAAGTTCATTGTGCCTCATCTCATCCTTGAGACTTGACTTCAGCTTTCAATTACTTTTCCCAATTTATTGGAGGCTTTCCATGCAGGGAACATTGTTGTTGGGTGCCATCAGGATGCTGACAGTTGAAATATATGGGTACTGTTGTAGTGCTGCCACATCCACAAGATCTGCAGCAAAGACAAGGGGGACAGGGGAGAGAAGACAGTTTACAGCTCACTTTCCATAGTAACAAAATTAAATGCTGTGGGTAGCATTCCTCTTGCTGGCTTAGTCTGCACACTGTCTGAACCAAAAGCCACCCCGGTATTACCTTCCTTTGCTTCTAACATAACATAGGGAACAGATGGCAATTCTTTAGCACCAGGGAAAGCCTCAGTGATGCACAGGGAATCCTGAATTTACACCTTGTTCTATCTTGACAGGGGTTTTGTGTGAATTCCTTTGTGTTGCCCTGATATTAATTATAAATGCAGAACTAATTTGTTATGGTTTTATATTGGTGCTAATTTGCATTGAGTCTATTTCACATCTGTGTTGCTGCTTGTTTTGCTCTGAGAACGGTTAAATGTGGATGGTTTAATACTTGATTCATCAAGGCACTAAAGCTGTGTTCACAGTAACTAACAAATGGAGGTTTTGAAAGACAAGCTGTTATTTTTAAAGTGTCGAGGTGAAAGAGGGTGAGTTCTGAATCAGTGCAGATCTTTTTAGTTCCCCACTGTGCCAAGTTAACCAAGTTTATTCTTTTCAGGGGAGCAAAGTACAGACAAGGGTTGGACTTCTGATGTTGCTCTGCACTTGGCTAAGCAACTGCTCGATTGCTGTCACCCACTTCCTTCACAATTCAGCCAATGTACCTTTTGTATCCTTGACCTTGATGGAGTAGAACCCCGCTTGCTTTGAAATTCCTTGGGTTACTCCTATTTTTATATAAGTTGGTTTGCAGAGGCGTTGCAGGGCACAAAAGAAAATGCACTGGGGCAGTACATAGAACCAGCCTTTCGTTGGCAGTGCTCTGTGTGCTGAGCTGACTGTAATGTGTGTAGGTGAAAGAACAGCAGATCTCTCTGTCATCCTGCCAGCAAAGATGTGTTTAGTGTGACTTTCGCTTATACCCTAAGAGGAAGGGAGAATGCTTCCTTCTGTTGAAGCATCCTTCTATACTGTTCAGTAAAAAAAATAATCTGACTCAAGTACATAAAGCAAAACCATGTCCTTATCTAAATTGAGAGTCTGGTTTGGAACAACTACATTTCTTTAGTTTGGCAGTTACACTGAGAAAAGAGATTTCAGGACAACCACTGACTGCCCAAGTCCTTCAAAACGGAAGCCAGCTTTGCCAGGGTTTCAGCTTCCTAATCAAGCTTGGCTCTACATGTGAAATAATACCAAATGGGAATTGATACGGGGAGAATCATTATGTGTGTTATGTTTATTAAGTGCATCAAATCTCCTTAACAAGACCTATAGCTCACAGGGCAGATTGCTGAAAACCTTGGAGAAGAGGAGCAGCTTGTCCAAGGCCTGTGTGCACTTCTGCTTGGCATCTCCATCTACTACAACGACAATTCCCTAGAGAATTACAGGAAGTAAGTACAGTGTAGAGATAAGAGGGCTGTAGGGAAGAGTTCAGTGCTTTAAGGGTTTTTAACCAAGGTGCTGCAGTTGCAGATAATTGGTGGCATGTTCCTTACGGGATGCAAAACAAGTGACTCATCTTTAGCAGATAGCTGTTCTGCACAGGTCCTTCTACCCCATACAGTCCTGGGCTGAGGTGGCAGCATCAACTGAAAAACTGTGCCTTGAATGTGGAGCATCTAGTACAATTAAGACTGGAGACATATAATTGGAGATGGAACTGCAGAAACCACCTCGGGGGAAGGATGGGCTAATTTCTTTTCATGTGCCTGTGCTGTGATTGGATTGTGTCTTTGTCTTAGAGAGAAACTGAAGCAGCTGATTGAGAAGAGGATTGGCAGGGAGAACTTCATTGAGAAGCTTGGCTTTATTAGCAAACATGAACTGTACTCCAGAGCAGCTCAGAAGCCACAGCCTAGTTTTTCTAGCCCAGACCACATGATGTTTGATCATGAGTTCACCAAACTTGTAAAGGAATTGGAAGGTAAAGTTAAGTTACACTTATTCCTCTGGTTTTTGTGATGAACTTGTGACTGAAATACTGAGTGACTGTATTTTTAGGTGAAATAATTGATACATGCTGAGCTACCATGCTATGGCCAGGAGCTATATTTACCTGTGCTCAAAGTACTGAGCACGTATGGTGGCCATAGAAGCTTGACTTGTGGAATTTCAGAGTCTAGATGTTTACTGATCCTGATTCATTATGCACAATGATGAACATTGAATTTCCTGACTTATTGGAAAATGATAGAGACTTCCTTTAGTGTTTTCTGTTGTGCACAAGGGACAGGCTGACATCAGGTTGAGTGGAGGTTGAGTTTCTGATACAGTTAACCCAGTTTAGTTAAACTGGAGCTGAGAGCTGCCTTTGACAAATAAGTTTTGTGAATTGGACTTTGGCTGATAGAAACTGTTTTTGACAGGTGTCATAAGCAAAGCTATTTACAAATCTAGTGAGGAAGATAAAAAGGAGGAGGAGGTCAAGAAGACACTGGAACAGCATGACAACATTGTGACTCACTACAAAAAAGTCATCAGGGAGCAGGTAAGGGGGAGTTTTGCTGTCCTTGTGCCTCCAGGAGCTGCTTGTTACAGTTTTCTGAGGCACTGCAGTGCAGTCTGATATCCCCTGTTCCAAAACAAGTAACAAGGAATCTCGCAATGTAGAAACACTGCTAAAAACACTTAAGCCAAGTACTGGCTCCACTGAAATGTCTGTTAGGAATACTGGTTAAGTTTAATTACTCTCCTGTTACATCTGTCTTTTCTGTCCGTTTCTAAAAAGAAACATTTAAAAAAAAAAAAAAGTAACTGGGGAGTAGCCCAGCAGCATTGTCAGTGTTTTGGGTACTGGTGCAGTTAAGGTTTTTCTGATTTTATTTGCTCTCCTGACAGTGTATTCAAACCTGCTGTTGCTTTTTACCTTTTTTCTTTCCAAAGGATCAGGAGCTTGAAGAATTAAAACAGCGAATTAACACCCTAACGTCTCAAAACGAACAGCTCCAAGCAACAGTTACACAACAGATGTTGCAGATTCAACAGCACAAGGACCAGTATAATCTCCTGAAAGTACAGATAGGTAGGCTGCAGAAAGAGTAACCAATAGTCTTGCTCATGCAAAGATCTAGTGTGATTTACAGCAAGCTGTGGAGCAGCTCCAGCAGACAAACTTCTGTCACATCAGCCACAAAGAACATCAACTTCTTTCAAGTTGATGTTGAGCAAACAACTTTCATTAAGCATCAGATTTGCTCCATTATCAAAAAACATTTGGGTTTTCTTTAAGAGCCTTTAAGCTTTAAGAATAAAGCACAGTGATAACTGAGAGGACAAGTGTGAAAATGTGGATAGGTCTAACTTGTTCCTGCTAAGTGTTCTTCAAGAGCTGTTGAGCCATCGAGCCTATTGGCCTGCTCATGGGGAAAACAAGCACCAAGGACAACTGACAATTAATGTTTGAACTTGTGTGTTTGGAGCAGATTGTGTTGGTGTTTGTAACCTTTGTAAACCCTGCCTTTTAGGAAAGGACATTCAGCATCATAATTCCCACAGTGACACGTTTCAGATGAATGGTATTCAGACAGAAGAAGTTGGCAAACTGAAAGAGGAGCTGGAAGAGTGGAAGAACAAGCATAAGCTGCTGGAAGGGCAGCTAACGGAAAAGGATTCTGTAATTGAAAAACTGGTAAGTGTGAACTGCCTTGGCAGAACTTCTGCAGCCCCCACCTGCCGTATTGCGTGTACAGGATGACGTATGCTGCTTTTATTGTGTGTATGTCCTCTGCTTTGAATTTGTGGAAATACTTTGGCATCTACTCTAGAAACCATCCAGCTGCTCTTGTGTCACCAAAACTTTATGGCATTTAGGTATTTGATATTTGGTATGGCATTTCTTAGTCTGTTTGCACCTACTGGGAGCTTTGGTCATGCAGGCGCACAGTTTGCTTTGTGTTGTTATGACCTGGCTATGCGTAGTCTGTCCATGGCTGATTTTCTTCATGCTGTTACAGAAGTCTTCGCAGTTGGAAACAGGAACCACAGAGCAGTCTTCACAGACCAGCAAGTCTGGCTTGGAGCTCAATAATGAACTACAGAAGGTGAATGTTGTGATGTTTCAGCAAAGCTGCAGTGGTGGTGGTATCTTGGGATCTGAAGGGAGTTTTGCCAAACTTTAGGGAGGAGCACCAATTCCTAAGCATGTTGATGTTTCAGTGGCGTCCCTTCATGTGATGGTGGTACTCATCTTGGAGCATCAAGATGATGCATTCAGACATGATTTGGTTGGTTTTGCTAAGCAAAAGAGGGGTGAAACATCTTTATAAAGAAGTTAGTGGCTTAGGACAGGTGCCTTGGTTGGCCATTGCACAGAAGACAGTTCATAGGAGCAGGATGGAAAATGGTGCCTGTTGCCAGTGAGTTTTGTCTTCTAGGGAAGCAATTGCTGTGCTCTCCTGCTCTCACTGAAAGAGCTGCAGCTTTCCTCTTGTGCACTAGTGTGATGCAGTCAGTCTGGCAGCACTGAGCTTAAGATAAATTTAATGTGAATAAGCACCTTGCTTTAGCCAAGGAACTTAATATGTTTTGTCCTGTGTTTCCCAAGGAACTAGAAATGCTCAGGAGTCAGCTACAACTACAGGCTGCAGAAATATCTCAGCTTCAGATGGAGAATCAAAAACTACAGGTAACAATACCGTGAAAAAGTTCCTTATTTTTCTCTTCAAGACTTTGCTTTCCCGTTTATGCTGCCTGTAGTTACTGTCCTAAAGCAATGCTGCTTTAAGAAAACACATTAAACGATTCCAGCAGTGTTAATTGTAAATGAAGTCATGTCTTACCTAGACAAATCCTTCCTGAGGAAAGATGGGACTTACACTTCTCAGTTTGGTATTGGAAGAAAGAGGACTTGTGCAGGGAAGACACTAAGTGTCTGATGTCAAATGACATTACAGATTATTAAACTATCAATCACAGGTGAGGGGAAGGCTTTCACCACTTGCACTGTCAAGCGCATATCTGTTTGTGGTGCCTTGCAGCACGGGTGACTGTGCAGTCTGAATTTGCTGTCTGTGTGTGTAAGGCATTCAGTGCTCTGATAAGCTGCTTCTTTTCTGCAGAAGGCAGCTGCAGATCCTGTCTTAAGGGACAGTGGTGCAACGGCAGCCAACAGCTCTGAACTGGAGGGACGGCTTGAGCAGGAAATAAAGGAATTGAAGGTTGGTAGTGGGTGAACATCAAACCAAGTGACTTGATACTCTGCCTCCAGTTAGGAGGAATGCTACAAGAGGAAGGGCTTTGGGTGGAAGTGGTTTGTTTCTTCAGTATCCAGAGTGCTTCAGTCTGTGTAGCTGGACATGTAAGGAATGTTTGTGTAGGAAATAAGGCTTCAGATGTTCCTATGCTTACGGTGTAATTATTGTGGTTTTCCTGTGTCAGAGCGAAGTCAAAGCCCTTTCTGAGGAAAAAGAATCGCTAAGACAGCACTTGGATTCATCCAGCAGTACAGTTGCTATTTTGCAAGATGAGAAAAGCAAACTTCAGCAGGAAGTTGCAGACTTGAAGAAAGAACAAGATGATCTTCTAGTGCTCTTGGCTGACCAAGATCAGAAACTATTGGCACTGAAGATGAAGCTGAAGGATCTTGGTGTACCGGTAAGCCTTTTTGCAGCTCTCAGTGATGCAGCAGGGTAATTTTCGGTTGGCTTTAAGCTTATTTTTATGCTCTTTTGCCTTCCGAAGGTTAGAGCAGGGTAAGGGAATGCTCCTGCTTACAACAGATCTTCCTTTATTTCAGGTTGAAGATGAAGATGACATAGAGTCTGGAGATCAAGGTGATGAAGACGAGGATGGTGATGAAGAGAAGCAAGACTAGAATGCTTTTGTGTGTTACCATGACAACTAGATTGCATTGTTCTTAGGGAAACAATCTATTACTGCTATACGAAGCAAAACATCTGCTGGTGAGAAGCAGCAGATAGGAGAATGGCAACTGTGGGACTAGTGCTAAGTTACTGAAGTGTTTGGAGCCCCTTCATACTAGATAAAGCAACCACAAATCACTGTTTAAGTTCTACATGAACATCCCAAATCGTACTTGTTTAGAAGTCGCTTTAGACACCGTTTAAAGCATGGGGATGGCAATGTCACTGCCTCAGTTCATTGTCATTGGCAGAAGTTCTGTGCATTTGTCTATGGTTTTAACCTTCTGGAACTCTTAACGTAATTAAATACACAAGTATTTGGTTTAACCTCTGTCAGATGGAATCATTGCTGCCCCTTCTTCAGCACAGAGCTTCTGGTATAAAGGGTAAAGTATGAAGGGTTGGGATGGCTGTGGTGTGTAGTAGCCACTGCGGACCTCGTGGGCTGGTCTCTGTGTGCAAATGGACCTGCACAGTGTTGAGTGCCTTGACACCTGATACAGCTGTGACAGAGCTGCAACACTAAATGTGGAAGAAGTTTCATGGAAATCTGTGTGAGAAAAGAAGTGTTTTAAAAGAAGTGTTTTAAAGAATGTCTATGGAAAAGCCAAAATTGTTCCACTCTTCCTAATGGGCTACTGAGTCAGCATCAAAATAAGTGAAAAAACCTTGACTGCTTCAGTAAAGAAATGGAAACTGCTCTGGTTTATATAACTTATTGGCTCTTGATGAGTGAATAAAAGATAAAATTTTAAAAGAAAAAAAACACGAATGCAGTACATGATGCATCACTTTCAATTTTTTTGGCAATAAAATAGGTTTGTCCACTTAGTCCTCATTCATTTAACTCCCTTCTCTTCTAGTAAAACATATTTTAATACACACATAAAGCTGTCTAAAACTAGATGAAAGTAATGTAGTGAGTACTCAAGCTTACCTCACAGGAATAGAGATGGGTGCTGGCATTTAGAGCTTTATTTTAAAATAAAAGTTATTTCCTAATCAAATGAAAACTTAAGGAAGACCAGGAAAGCAAGAAAGCTGGTTGAGCTGGCTTTGCTATTTCTACTTACACAGCAAGAGCTGCAGATAGACTTTCTTTTTTTCCTTTGGTAAGAGAACTCTGCTTCTGAGGCAGTGCTTTGTGTTTGTGTGGTTGGTGGCTTTTTATTTTTAAGGCAGAAGCTGCATAAACTAAAAGTAAAGAAACCAGTGCTGAAGGCCTGATGTGCCCTTGCTGCTTTTTAAGTTGATGTGAGTGAGTTCTGAAAGAACTGACAGCTTTGCTGTTTGCAAATCCTCATCACACACAGGCTGCTGGAGAACTGACATACCCAGCTGCTGCTGTGTGATGCTGTGTGTTTTCATCCCTTGAAAATTGTGTTTGTGATTAGGGTTCCCCTTCAGGCACAAAGTAGTCTCTTAAGCATGGTACCTGTAATCTAGTAAAGAAGAAAATATTTAAATCTGGATCATTTTAGTTGTCCAGTCCTGTTAATACTCACAGTAGGTCAGACGTAATTTTGTCATCAATAAATGTTGTTTTCTGAAAGCTTTAAACTAAATTACTTTTGAGTGTGCCTTTTGGCTTCTCCTTTACTTCAACCCAGAGCCTCACTTAAGGTCGGTGAGAGGCACTTTGACATATCTAGGGCTGCAGCTGGGCTTGCTGGACATGTAACTAGGTGCATGTCCTATTACAAATGACACTAATGCTAGAGTGGGAGGGAAGAGTCTACTCATCTTTTAAGGAATTTGATTTTGCACTGAGGGATTCAGTCACCCCTGTTATCACCTGAAGAAGCAGCAGCTCCTTTCTGCGTGTCTTGGGAAGTGAGCTTTATAAATGGCTTTTTTTTATGAGCCCTGGAAGAGATGACAGCTCCAGTACCCAGGTGTCCTGTTTGCTGCTGTCAGCAGTACCACCCTCAGGGACCTGCTGACATTTTGTCCTACCATACTTAGACAAGACAGACTTTAGAATTTGTATCTGCTTGAGCCTCTTTCCCATTGCTGTCAGCTGTCCCGTGAAATAGAGCTCTGCTTTGGAAACACTGGATCCTTAATTAGAGAACAAAGGAGCAGTGTCAGGGGCCTCATGGCTTTGTCACCCACAGGGGCCATGAAAAGCTGACATGGCCTGTACAGCTGGACCAGCAGGGAAATGGGCTCTTCCCCACCCAGGTCCTGCTAGGTGATCTCCATTCCTCTTTGACAGTGTCCCAATTGCTTTAACTTTATTGTCTTCTGGGCACATTTCTGCAAGATCTTGAGATACTGTGGGCAGAATTAAAGACATTTATGTGAGGTGTTCTTCAGGCCTAGGGGGAAAGGTGCCTCTCCAGAGGAGAGACAAGGGGAACATGGAAAGGAAGAGAAGGGAAAATAAATGAACTTTGTCCTTACTCTGATGAGACCTGCAAAACAAACATAAACACAGACTCAGGATGTGAGTGCATGAGACAGGTAATTGCTGGCCTGGCCTGACATTCCTGAGGAACTCTTGCTGTGGCAGCCTCAGCTGGACATCAGTGGCACTGCCCAGAGATGGTTTTGGTTGCCATGCTATGCTTGGGAAGTTCTTTTTGGATGCAACTTCAGAATGTTTGAAATCACAAGAAAACTAAAGGCAGAGGTAACTTAGATGAGATAGGAAGTTCAGGAGACAAACTCATTACAAACATGTTTTAAAGCACTTTTCACATTTAGAAAACTTGTTCTGCTGATTATTTTATTGCCCCATCACAGCAGTGCTGGTGGGAGACATGTCTGGATCATAACTGTGCTCCTGTCATAGGTGGCCTTTGCCCAGTCACTTGACTCTACATTCCTGGCTGTCACCAAAATGAGATTTACTCTTAATTCTTTGGAACCTTTTTTTGTCCTGTCACAACTGGGACATGATGAATGCTTCTCACTCTGCATAGTGTTTGGAGTTTTTGCACTTAGTCTCTTGGTTGAAATAAGCACCCAGTGATAGTGAGGAGGTAAATCAGGACACCCTGATGGGTTTCCAGCTTGCCTGTTGCACATACTGACATTAAAACAGACAGATTTTATGCTAAGAGAACTTGGAGCTGGTACTTCCACACCATGCAGTGGTGCACATCCCTTCTCAGGTACTCTTCCAGTGCAAGGCTTTTCAGGACAGGTCCAATGCTGCCTGGTCTGAACATGGGAAATCTTGGGGATTCCTTTAAGATCCCTCTTACACCATTTTCTGGATTGGCTGTTTGCAAAGTGAGGACTCCAGGGAAATCAAAGCAGTCTTACCTGTGTTGCATAGCCTCTGTGAGCTCCAAATCTGACAAACCCTATTCTTTTGAGTGAAGATCTTCCTAGAAAATAAAATGAAACCAAAGTGTTCATCAGTGCATCAGGCTTAAGAGACCCTATTTTAACAAAAGAGCTGAGCAGGTCACTCCAGCCTCATGAATTTATGAGCTAAAGGACAGCTGTTGCAAAAGGACAGCTGCCATCAAACCAAAGCAAGTCCTGAGGCTAAGGTGAAGGTCAGGCCAAGGCTGACAATACCACTGGTGCACGGTATTGTACCTTGAAGCTGCAAACGTCACTGCTGGGCCAAGAGGGGGCAGTCAGTGGTCACTAATGGCTGCTCACAGGCAGCATGTATTCCACTAGAAGCAGGACAATAAATCACAGGGCAGACAACCCCCTCGATCAGAGGCAGATACTGGTGCCAGTCAGGCAGAGCTGACTGCAGCAAACTCCCCCTAGCCTCATCAGCAGATGTGGCTGTTGCAGCCAGATCTGTATCTTCCTCCTGACCTTCTGATGTTGGGGCTACGTGACAGACTGGGTAAGGGAGGTCCTTCTCGGATCACAGGTCACAAAGTCAGGCAGCTGCTACAGGCAGGAACCCTTTCAGACTCTTCTGTAGCCTGGAAGTGTCTTCAAGACCAGTAGCACAAGAGCCTATGGAAAAGATCTGCTGCTACTTGTAGGATTTTAAATTTGCTTCTTGAACTCCCAGTGACATTCTTGCTGTGCAGATGGATTTGTGCCTGTATCTAACATAGTTCTAGGCACTCTAGGACTTACCCCAGCTTCTGTCCTGTCTGTTCACACTTTCCAGAATGAAATGTGGAGCGGGATGAAGGTCTGCAGAGCTGCTGTCTGCAGCTCAAGGCACGAAATAAGTGCAAAATGTGGAGGGAGGGCCAGGTTGCTGCATGCTCACATATCCAACCCTCCAGCACGGGGATGCTGGAGAGGTCTTTGGTACCAATGCGCAACCCCAGCGTCGCCACCAGAGGTCATGGTATTCCCACGGAACCCGGGCGCAGCTCCACAGTGAGCAGCGGGCCAAAGGGTTTGATGTGTTCTATGAGAGGTTACACAGCTCTTTTAAAGCACAAAATGGAAGAAAAAAAAAAAAAAAGACCTGGAAATCGAGGCAGCGCTAACTCTTGTACATCTTTCAGTGCCAGATGCACCTCTGAACACCCGCAACCACAACAGACTGCCTGAAAGTTTTAAATGCAAAGTTCTTTATTTGTTGGGAAGGGTTGGTAGTGTTGTTCTGTTTTCTTTTGTGGGACTGTTCTCCCCAATATTTGTTGGTAGGAAAAGCATTTTCCCTGGTGGCTAGAGAACAGCATCTGCCAGGTCTGCTGAATGAGCAAAGGGGTTCTCTGTGCTGTCACAGCCATGGGATGAGGCCATGTCTGCCTGCCCAGCTGTAAAGAGGAACATGCCAAAGGTAGAGCAGAAACACACCGGGCTCACTTGTCACTCCTGGAAACCTGCATGGATAAGAACAAACTTTCACTGTTATTTTAAAAAACCTCTCTGACACCTCCACTCAGCTTTGTGTCACAGAACAGGAGAGCTCCTGCCTGCTCGGTGTTCCTGGGTGCGAGCAGAAGGTGAATTAGGGAGGAAGGAGCTGACCCCTGGCAAGCAGGGTTCTTGTAACACCTTGAAGACTGTTGGCATGTGGGAGCAACGGGCGGCAGCCAGAGCCTGGCAGAAGACCAAGTGGGCAAACATAAGCTCTGTCTACTGAGTAAATGGCGAGCAATCTTCTGTGAGATCTTGGCAGCAGGAGGGATTCTGTAAAATCCCAGCTTCCGCTGCGGTGTTTGTTTTAGTGTGAAGCTGGGATTTGTCCCATTGCCACTGGCAGGGGGTTGCTGCTCAGGTTGTATGAACAAAGCCACTGGGAACTCCAGGCTGCTCGGACAGATCCCAGCCCTTCCACTGCCTTTTCATGATGCAGGCACGTAGAGGCACCCAGATAGCATTTTAAGTGCCGAGAGATGGGCTTTGACTTCACTGTGCTCCCACTGCCCCAGCCCTAAAGGGTGGGAGATCTCTTTAGATGTCACAAGGGGCCCTGTAGAAGAGTGTTGTTGTCAGTATGATCACACAACATTTTGAACAGGGCTTCACAGAAGGTGGTGCCTAAAGAAGAACCACGTTGGAATTCATGCCAACGGCATGTTTATGATACAGGACTGTGGTGTGTCCTGGAGATGGATTTATGGCATGTGATGGAAACACTGCACCTCAGCCATGGATGTTGCACGAGTATGGATAGCACACACCCATGACTGTACCTTTCAACTACCTGGGTGTCTCATTAAAATTTATTGCCATGTCTGCAGGTCAAATTAAATACCTCCAAGTGCCCCAAAGAACCTTCCAAGCATCAGTGGGGTGGGGGCACCTCTTGCTTATCTTAGAAGCTCTGTACTTCAGCATCTGTCTGAAAGGAGAGATCCTGCAGTGCCAGGGTTAATTGGACCCAAGCCATGCCCAGGGGACCAGCAGGTCCTGGCTGAGAAGCCTCTGGCTTAACGTTTGCCAAAACCATAAAGGCCTTTGCTGTGGTGTGAAACTCGAAAAGAAACCAGGGCAAGAATTTATTGAAGTGCTACCCCTGGACACAGTTCTCAGATAGAAGGATTAAGGCTTGGATTTGGCTGGGGCAAGTACTAGGAGGATGAGATTTGTATCTGAATTTCATTGGGTTTTAATATAATTTCATTTCTTTCTTTCCATGAATTTGATTTTTAATCTACACTATCAAGGTAATTTTCAGCAAAACTGATCAGAGAAGACCCTCTGGCTCAGAGCAGACAGAAGAAAGTGGCACTGACATAGCTGCCAGGATGAATCTTCAGGTCGTAAAATTAAAAATTAGTTAGATGTGCAGCAGGCACTAATGTAAGGCATGAACCACATGGCAAACCACAGGCCTTGGAAGAGGTACAAACCAAACGCAGACAGGAAATCCCCCGCCCAGCTGGGACCAGGAGGTTGTCTGTCAACTTGTGGAGAAGTCACTGGGGATGGTTTACTTTAGGTCGATTATTTGCAAATGACTGGATGTGAGTGACGTTCATTCCCTTAGTTCTACAGGAATGTTATCAAAGGAGTGGAACATCAGCCCTGAGCAGCTTCCTCTCACTGGTAGATTCTCTTCTCTGTCACTGCATCAGGATGCAGGGGTCAAAGGGGCACTAAGGGAATGATGTCCTGAGCTGCAAGGAAGGATGAAAGTCTGGGTAGAGCCAGGCTGCAATGTTTCAAGGACTGCTATTTCCACAAACTGTCTGCTCCTATCCTTACATTTCTTTGTAGAGCTCCAAAAGCTGACATTACAAAGCTCACAGGGCAACAGGGAGAGGAGCAGATTTTATGGATAAGGCAAAAAGTCTTAAACATGGCCAAAACTCATGAGAAGGAATCTGGCTGGGACAGGAGTCCCGCAGTTTTGTCTCTGGCATCCCATTTGGCCAGGCCTGAGTCTCTGCTAGAGTAACATGTCTTTGCTGCAGTCCACCCACTCCTAGTAGCTGTCAGTTCTACACTTCCCTACGCACACACCTCTCCTGCCCCAGCATGCCCTTGTCAGTGCAGATAGGCTCCAGCTAACTCAATGTGTATTTATCTTGCAGAAACAATCAGCCACTTACGTTTTCTGGTTTATGGACATCCTCCCATCTGGCACCTGGCTTGTCTGTACTATTACGTGACCTCCCTGTCCTCTCAGAGACTCTGCTATGGCTTCCCCGCTTCAGCAGCCACTGCCTAGGCCCTGCAACTGAACAGAGAAGAACTGTGTCTCCGTGATGGCCAGTTACTCTTTTTGCTTTTGTTGGGAAATGGGCAGTTGTTTTAACTGACAGAGATGGACCAGGCCAGGTGAACTTCAGAAGTCTCTGGCTAGTGCTACCGATGGGACATAAAGCTGCTCAGAGACCAAGGGGACACATTTCCATATGTTGTTTTTCAGTACAGAAACCATTCACTATGAATAAAAGGAAACGAATAAACCAAGGGCTGTGGAGCCAGAGGCTGTGGTGGAGACAAGCAGTGTTTCTAACGGAGGTATGAACTAGCTCTTCTTATCTAATCCTCAGTGTACCAAGGGAGAATATTTACATTGCCAAGAGTTCATTGTGTATCGGTATGGCTACGCAAGGCAATTCGTAAGGGTTTTTAAAGCTTTCCAAATAAACTTCAAAGCAGAAGCACTTCCTGTATGTAGAGAAGGGCTGTCCACAGGTGGGAACTCTGAATACCACCTGCTAATCACTTCCTTCCTGCCAGCAGGGCCCTCCCCACTGGTGGGCTTCTCCTGTCTTGGCTCCTAGCAGAATCACCAGCAAGTCCTATGGAAAATGGAACAGCAGTCGCTGGGTGTGGATGCTCACAGGTTGCCTGGCCTGCCTTACCTCAACAGTACTGCCAGAATCAAGGTCAGGTTGCCTGGCACATCTTCAGCTCAGGATAACTACCAGAAACCTTTTGGAACCATAAATTCCCTTTTGGAACCAACACCCCATGGAAGTGAAAAGCAATAAAGCGTTTCAAAGATTTGGGCAATTTCCTCTTGGCACATAAGTGCTTGTTTTGTGACCTAAAAACCAGTATTCCTCACAGCCCTTCACAAGGGCACGGGTTACTTCACCTATTTATAGATGCTTTGATCCCTTCTGCAATCGAGGCAGTGATACATGGACCGGCCAAACGTGACATAATTCTGGATGCTGCCATCTTGAACTATGCAACATGTGACCCATCAACTGCTCATCGTGGGCACTTTATCAGCTTCATCTGTTGCAGACCTTGAAGAGGGCCCTCCCTCGCACAGAGGATGCTTGAGAAACAGCGGAGAGCAGGCACGCTATGTTGTGTCATCAGCACTTGATGAGGGGGTGAGGGAAGTCCGTCTTAGCAGTACTTTTCCACTTGCTTTCCTACCAGGGAGCTGATAACCACCGTCTTACGACATCTCTGAGCCTTGGTGAGGCTCATCCTTGAGCTTCATCCTCTTGCAGAGGCAGAGGTCAGATTTGGCTTGGGATACCTCAGCGGTTTGGTGACGCTAATGCAGAGTGAGTTATTTTCAAGTATGAGAGACCTCAGACGTTCCTTCCTTCCAGAAAACACCTGCAATACCTTTGGAATGGACCCAGATAATCAATCTGTGTTGAAAGTCACTGGAGATGTCTGGACAAGATGAGGGTTGAGAAAGCTTTAGAGGTAGCAATCTCCCCCAGAACAGAAATCCTAAAGAACATGAACCTTCAGTTTTGCCAACACCACAACATCAGTGTTTAATTGTGACATGGTGCAAATATTTGCCTATCAGAAGGCAGTGATGATACAGTGCATTTAAGATCTGGGGCACTATTGAACAGAACTGTGAAAAGCAAGTTGTAACAGAAAGAAAGGAATGAAAATCAGTCTTTGGAGGCAGGATGAGGGAAGGGCAGCAGGCTCCATGAACAGGAAACCCCAAGAGAAGAAAGAAGAAGGATGTCAAAGACTTATTGATGCCTGGGACAAGCTAGAGAAGAAAGAAGGATCTGAAAGATGTATTGATGCCTGAGAAAAGCTTCAGGTTTTGTGGACAATGACTTACTGGAACCAGCTAGTTAGAGTTTGATCTATGGCAAAAGAGACCGGGAAAAGGCTCTTCTTAGGGACTGTATTGCTACTGCAACAGTGAGGATTAACCTGGAACCTTCAGCATGGACCTTCTGTTTGTGAAATGCTGGCCTTTCACAATCTGTACTCTTATTAACAAAACCTTACAGTTACACAGACAGGGGAATTTCCCATTCTCCCACTTAAGAAATTCAGTGACAAACAAGGCAAAAGAGCCTCTAAACACAGCATCTGAAACAAACTTCACTAAGTGCCCTGCTTCTCCAAAATTACCCTTTGCATAAGTATCTTCTCGTTTCTTGTGTGCTACTCGTTATGTTATTTGTATAAGCCAAGTCACCGTGTGGCAACCGCTAACATCCATGATGTGACTGTAACTGCCCTGGGAGCAAGTGAAACTGCATGGACAAGAAGGATGAGTCAGTGGGAGCGGAAACCACTCACACGGCAAAGTGCAAACTGATACAGCAATAAAAAGCCGTCTCCGTTCCTGACTGGCAATGGACCATGCTGGTACACTGGCCTTTACCATGGGTGACAGGGACCGGCTTTAGGCTGGTGTTTTCAAAGACCAGAGGGCTAACGTGGCAGTCTGAGGCATATCTGCTTGTGACTCAAAGCTTCTGATGTCATTCCTGTTGCTGGGTACAAGCGTTTGCCATTCTCTGCACTCTCTTTGCAAAGAGGTGGCTTCTGCAGGTGGTTTCTCTTGGTGCTGGCTGTTCCCAAGGGCTGTGTTAGTGCCCTTTTTGCACCAGCCAGATCTCAAGACAAAAACTGACAGTGCTGACTTCTCTATGAAGATGCTTTAGAGTCTACAACTGGCTTTAGCAAAGATTAAACATTAGTCCTGGAATGACAGTCACACACAGCTCAAGGAAGATAGCATTTCTAACACACCTCCTTTCTTTCTTGTTCCTAAGAGTTTAGAAGCTTCCTCTCTTGTCATCCTTAAATTTTTTTCTCCTTTTCCATGAAGCAGCAGTTTCTTCTCTGCATCGGCATACACTGTGCAGCCTGCAGGCAGCATCAAAGGAAAGGAGGGCAAGTGGTGGCCTGTCGCATAGGAATGTGGTCGGCAGGCTGAGTGAGCAGCGGGAGGCAGCAGGCCTGACCTGGCTGACATTGACAGGTTGCGAGGTAGGGAGCTGCAGAAGATAAAATGCACCTGTTTTATCGCAGGCGTGTCTAAGTCAAGCATCAGATCCTGCTCTACTCTGCTAAAACCGTACACTGGAGTAGCTCTGCTGGAACAGCTCCTGAATGGGCTTGTCCAAACAGCAGCAGGGGAACATCAAAAGGTACATGGAAGATCTGCGGATAAGCACCCAAACTGTCTGATCCTGAGCTTCCCCCAGGCATGGCTTAGTAGTTTGTCTGCTGGAGATGAGCTCTCTCTCCAGCACTTCCTTACACCAAGGATTCCTGTCATGGCCAGCACTTCAAGATTGGTCAAGAAGGCTTCAGATCTACAGAACAGAAGTTGCATGTTGGATAAGCCTCAGTGTGTGAGGCACTTTGAAGACAGAAAGGGGTATGAGTGCAGGCTTGGGTCAGTGCTAGAGCAAGTCCCCACTGCAGTGACCCAGCCACAGTGGGAAATGTGTTTGCATCAACCATCTTTCTGTAATTATAGCAACAGATGACTCAAGATCAAAGTGTGCTTGTGAATGATGTGGCCAGCTAAATCTGTGTAAATCTGTGCTGCTTTATCTTTGGATCTGTCTTTAATGTTGACTTCTGTCCGGCTTTAACCTGCCCTGGGAACACATCTTGGCTTCTACTGCTGCAGTGCAGTCTTCACAGACCCCCAGGAGCTGCCTGGCCTTCACGCTCACTGCCTCACTCACTGGGCAGCTTGTTGTTGGGGCATGATCCCCAGAGTTCTCAATGCAGAAGGACACATTTGCTGTCACAGTGAGCCAACAGAGCCAGATGCCCAGGCACTTTGTGCTGACATGCCAAGGTGCTGCTGGTGGTTGCCACTTTCAGAGTCTGCCCCTCCTACTGTCAGCAACCCAGCAGGCAGCTGCTCCACTGCTGGCTATAGCCCAAGTATTCCAGAGACCCAACCGGCTCCAACTTCTTCCAGCCTTGCCTAGCCATAAGGGTAGTCTCCAAGGACTGTCTGACATGAAGGGCTCTTGATTCAGGGTGATGGGGGGGGATGGTTTATTTGTCCAGCCCTCTGCATATATCCCATGACTGCTCTTCATCTAGCTTGCATCTGTTTCATCTCCTTTCTGTCACGTACCCTCCTATCAGCTTCTATCATGTTTATCCTGTATTTTCTAATTAGTTCATCATGTTGCCCAAGATGCCAAGCTCCAGTCGTTGCCCACACCAGGTGTTCTCTTTGTGCCACTGATCTGTAAGCAACCCATTGGGATGTCTCCTCTCTGCATCACACACATCTGGGCAGATCTTTGAAGCCTTCGAACGTACCACAACTCTCCTGCTCATTAGTCTAGTTCCCAGCCTTGCTTATGCTTCCCTTTCATTGCACTGTCTTTATAACACAGCTTTTGTCTACAATCCTCTGCACATCAGGAGCAGGAAAATTCTTGGTGTTAGCTTAAAATACAACACAAGATAAAATCCTGCCAGTGGAGCAACTTAGCTGTCCCTGCCAGGGTCCCCTCAGAGTCCACCATTAAGGGCTTGGTCCCAAATGTCACTTGTCTGAGCTGCTTTACAAGGAACAAGAGTAAATGCCTTCTAAGGCCACAGTGAGAAGGGACTGTGAGGATCACAATGTCATAGATATTTGCCCACCTCACCTTATGCTGCCAGTGCCTTGTGCACAGTTGCCTGGTGGCAAGGATGACCATCATGGGTAAAGTTTAGAGTTGCCATTTGGAACTAGGGACCTATTTTTTTTCTATACACAGGATTTCCAAAATCACATCAATCACCTGGATTTTTCATTGCTCACGCTGAGATCCCTGTTGCTCCTACATGCTTATTTCTCAATAGAGCAGAGAGGCTTTAATTACCGGGTTGCAAATTTCCCGAAGGTCTTATGAAAACTGAACTGGAAGAGCGAAGTATCATGGCATATCAGGACTCCGTAAACTGTGATAGATTGTCATCAGCAGATTTGCTGTAAACCAGGACAAGTCTGTCCCCTAAACCAGCTGCCCAACATGCATGTGCTTTGGTTGCTATCATCAAAGTCTGTGAGATGAACAGGCAATTCATTGTCAGTCAGAGCACAGCTTTGAATGTTATCATTTGAGCTTCTTAAAGGCTTCATCTTTCTGTCCCTGGGATCCCATCTTCCTGATGAGGAACAATCAGAGTATCCTGTGGTGAAACACTGGATTATTATTAATGAAACTTGCGCTGCTCTGGAGATTAAATTGACCCTACTGCTTAAACACAGGCCTGGCTTAAAACACGCAGACACTCTCATCCCTGCCACAGGAGCTACCTGGGCCTGGCACGCAATGCCAAGACATGTTGACTATTAGAAATGTGTTTGATCATTTATGAACTTCAGCTCCTCACACGTCCTGCTCAAAATCCTTCAGCAGAAAGTGCTGCGCAACTAACACGCCCTTGAAACCCAGCATGGCTTTAACTACCTCTTTATTTTCCTTGAGTCTCGCAGGAAGAAATGGCTGGAATTCATCAATGCAACAGGTATTCACACAATCACTATGGCTGGAATAGACGTCCAAGACCACCAAGTCCAACTGTCAACCAAATCCTATCAACCCTACCAGTTTTCCCAGTACCACATCTACACAGTTTTTGGACCCTTCCAGGGAGAGCAACTCCATCTCCAACATCTGACCACACTTTCAGTGAAGAAATTTTTCCTAGAAAAAAACTCATCGATTTTTGTTTCTCAACTGCTGCACAGATATTCCCAGCACCCTGCAGCAGTGGTTGAATTTCCTGGGCTGTGTGCTGGAGCAGAGATGGTTTGGTTTTGTGCTCCAGACCTTCCTCTCGCTCTACCTCATCTTCATGGGAGAAGCGCCAAGGGGAGCTGCCAATGGCTATCAACAAGGAGCACTTCTGTTGCCCTGTGAAATGTCATGATCCAGGAATGCAGCTGCTGCTCGGGCAGTTGCCAGCTGGCCAAAGCAACTGCAGGTGTGTATCTTTTTATTTGTTTATATATGTAAATGGAGTCCAAAGTCTCAAATGATTAAGTCATGCCATGAGAGGCATGTGACGGAGCAGTGAAGAAATAGTGGAGGGCAGACAAGGGTGACAGGAGGAAAGCATTTCAAAGTGGCAGCTGTGAGCTAAATCATGTTGGAATTGGGTAACCTGGATTTAGGGGAGAGGTTGGAAAGGAAGGGCGTAGCACTGGGAGAGGAGCTCACTCTTTTTTCATTACTCTGGAAAGGGCCCTGATCCTCAGGCTTGGGGGCTTATATGTGTTTTACCTTCAGCGATGCAGGGCTGATGTGCGACCACCAGCCTCAACACAGAAAGACCAGATGGGCACCCAGAGAAGCCATAAATTACTGAGATCAGCTTCTCTTCTCCACTCTTCCTCTTTTCTCTTCCTCTCCTCTCTTCCTCTCCTCTCTCCATCTCTCTTCTCTTTTGACTGTAAGTTTAGCTGTTCTTAGGTGCCAGACAAGTTTTCCAGCTGTTTCATCTGTATTACCCTGGTTTCTCTGTGGCACCTGAGATAAGCCAGAGAGGTGAATAAAATGGGCTGATATGGGCTTGAGGACTCTGCAGGACTCATGTTGGATCACACAGGAAGTCTTAAGCCAAGTGGAAAATGCCCACTTTAATGGCAACTGGATTTGAACCCATAATTATCACAACCATCACATGTCTGATTTGCAGTTGTGCGCACAAACAAATCGCTTATCCTTGCATTGACTGTGCTTCATGCCAAGCTCTCCTGGTTCCTGGCCTTTTAAAAAAACCTGTAAAAATTTGTCCTTAGCAACATTGGTCTGATGCTAGAGAGAAGCAGGAATTTCTGTACTGACCTGAGGAGACCCAGGCTGTACTTCACACACCAACCAGCTCAGTGGCAAACATCAAATGATGTTGCTCCCCAGCAGTCAGTTGACATTATCGCTGTTTCTTTGAGCAGTTGGGAAGAACAAGACAGTACGACGACAAACCACAGCATTTGTTGTGATACATAAAGACAAGTTAAAAAAAAATCAAAAATAAATAGTTCACTTTCAAAAAAGTCATTTCATGTCCCTGTAGTTTTTCATAGACCAGGCACCTTACAGACATCTGCTCTGCCAAACGAAGGGGACTGGGGTTCATCAAGGCAGACAAGTGTCTAAAAGCAGTCGAGTGGAGAGTGAGACATGTGCAGGCCCTCTGCAGGGATGCACGCTTTCATCCTGCCATGGTACAGGGTCTTTCCAGTCCTGTGTGCCTACACAAAGCCAAAAATACTTATGACCTCATGGAAGTTTATTTGTTATATACTGACACTAACACCACAAAATCTACACACAGCACTGATGTATGTCCATACTGAGCTAAATTCAGATGTTTGATTGAACAAACCCTATTAGTTTGGTAATCTCCTTGCTAGATACCCTTGGCAGCTCTCATCTACAAGAGCAGCCACCCTGGCTAAGAGGGTTGAGCAATACACCCTATAGACTTCCATGCCCTGTCATTGGTAGGCCATCTGATTTCATCCCATTACTAAGTTCTACTCTGCATGTGACTCTCTGGATCATCTGTCTGTCTTGATTCTCCGTTGGCTGTTGCAGAGCTGTTAGACAGAGGGGGAAAGTATTTTTCCCTGAGTCCTCTTTGTTGCTCTCGTGTGAACTCCTCCTCAGTGTCCAAACACCTGGCAGCACTGTTGGATCATGCTGCTTGTTTATTCTGTTACCCCAACTGCCACAGTGGGTGGGAATCTGGCTGACACTGGGGAATCCAGCCACATCAAACACCACTGCTCACAGCCCTGACTGGATTGTACTGCTGGGAGTCAGGCAGGCTGGGGGCTTAGGCTCAGCTTGCTGGGGGAAGGTAATCCTCCGAACTGATGAGGACCATGGGGATGATCGCCATAAACAATAAGGGGTTAATGTGGGAAACCTAGTGATTCTAGAGTAACACCACCAGTGCAGGAGACGTCCCAGCCCCTTCGCTACTGGCCACATGAGTTGACCCAAGTTAGCTTTAAGCCTGAGCCAAGAAACATAGAAACTACAGAGAAGCTAAGTCCTAAATCCACATTTGCATCACCAGGTCTGACTGCTCTTTTTCCATGGTCATCAGAAGGCCCACAGGTGCAACCAAGCCAGCTGCATGCCTCTGCCTACTGTACAGCCTCACATGAAGTGACTTCACCGGCACCTGCAAATCCAGTTGAGTCCCCAAGAAAACATGAGCGGACCAGTGGTACAGACCATACATCAAGGTGGATACTCTTCTCCCCAAACCAGCTGCAATTGTTTGTTGTGTAATGGTGCCAATGAAGTTTTGTAACTCCCTCACATACTGGGAGCATTCATTTGATCACAAGAGTAATTTCACTTTCTGGCATCCATTCTCCATTAGAAATTCCAGGCCAGAGCTTTAAAAAGCAACTAGTGACTTGATCTCATGACTGTTGGACATTGAGATTGAGGTACCCTGGCAGGGACACACAACCCTCCTCCCCAAACCTCCTCCTCACTGTTGATGGGTGCTCCAGAAGTCCCAGGCTGTGATGTGGGGCTAATGCTTGCCCAAGGTGCGGCACAAAACCCCGTTCTGAATCAAAATGTCAAGATCCCAAATGAAGATCCCTGCCAAGGATTTCAAGGAGCACCCACATCCTTCCCTTAGTTACAGAACCCAATACAAGTTCCAGGTACAAGAAGCGCAGCTTAGGAACACCCAGGGCCACCTATCAGCATTGGTAGAGGCTACAAGCCCTGGCAGTGCTGAGAGGCAACACCACATTTGATGGGTTAGTACTTCTGCCCAACATGCAGCAAACCAGCCTGGTGGTGCTCAGACTTGGATCCTGTTTTGGACCAGAGAGGGCTTTCTTTTTGAGACCTCGTGGACAGTTCCTGCTGGGGAAAGCTAGTGAAATAGCTCCAAAACCTTTCCATCCAGCAAGACTGAACACATTTGGGTGATGCTGCTGGCGAAGTGAACACAGGGAAGTTTGACAACTCTATCTTACAGCTAAAGGTTTTTAGTCAGGCTATAAAAAAGCATCCTACCTCCCCTGAACCCATCGTGAACTCTGCCCTACACCAATCCCTGACAAAATGGTACCTGCATGTGTTCCACCCAGGCGTGCAATCAAATGATGACTCACTATCACGTATCCTTATTCACGCATTTATTGCCTAGATAACTCTCCATTAAGCTAATGAGTCATTCCTTTACACCCACCAAGTGCATAGCTAGGATGCTCTTGCTTTCTGCTATTCATAAATTAGGAGAAGGAGGACAGGGCCTTGATCCAGAAAATGTGTCTCCTCTACAGAAGCTCTGTGTGTCCTTGGAAGGACACACAGTTGGATCTGTGATCTCTCTCTCCACAGAGTCCCATGTAGCAACTTCAGTGAAAGCAAAGGGATCCTTCACCTACACATCTTATTTTGGATCTTGCCATGTGTTAGAGCAGATGATAGTGTCACACTGACCTTTCATTCTCCTTCTAGAGCAGTGGGTGCCCTCAGATTATTTGTATCAACACTCTGATCAGATCAAGAAGGAAGGAAGGACGGGCTTGAGGATTTTTCCTCAAGTTTTCTTATCTTTACTTCTCTGCCTGCCCCTGTGCTGCTCCTCATGACTAGTGATCCCAGGTTTCCCTTAGACTGGTGTCCAGAGCTGGAGCTGCAGGCTCTTGGGGCTGAGCTTGTGCTGCCAATTTCTGCTCAGCGGAGGCACTGGGGGAATTCTGTTCTTCCTCCAGTGAGCTGTTATTCATGATGCAGAGACAAACTTCACTGTACCCTTGAGATCCTTGACGTGTGTCTCTGTCTGGCCTGTTCTAAGAGGAAGGATAAGATAGAGACGCATTGCATAACAGCCAGGACTCATTTCCTTAGGGGAATAAGCTGAAGCCACTGTACTGTGATGCAGCGGGGACCTCAGGCAGGCTGTCCATGCAATGTGTCCTCACCAGCTGCTGTACCCCCACACTGACTCACAGTGCACTAACACATGCAGAGAGAAGAAAAGGACATTTCCAGCCCACAGTTCTCTCTCTGGGCAGTTCAGGTTTGAGAAGGCTCATGTGGGGAGAGGACAGTGCAAACCAGTCCATGTGGGCATGTAGTGGAACGGCTCTCATGGCTCCCAAAATCCCTCACTGGACTGACATGGCTTTTGCAAACACCCATTGCTCCTTTTTCTAAATCACTAGGCACATTTTGAAAATGTTGAGCTCTTCTTACTAGAAGCTGATGCTAATTCCTAGAATGGGCAGAGGATCCCAGGCTTGTCTCCTCTGCTGAGAATACAAGTTCTCTTCCCATATGTTTGAAAGGGGAAGAATCTCACAATGACCAATAATGAGTAAGAAATGAACTCTCCTCATTTCAGAGCAGTGAGTGGAATGTGCTTGATGTTCACTTCTGTCTGCAGCAACTTGCTGAGAGCTGACTTGAATCACCCTTTGATAAACTGATGTGCTTGAAGCTTCTGAAGGATATACCTTGTTCTCAGCCCTTTCCAGAGCTCTTCAGCCTTGCTTCTGCCAGCAAGTAGTGACAGTATAGTCCCATTCAGACAAACCTAAACCCCTTGTGGGCTTTCTCAGTGACTGATCAGAAACAGGCAGTGAAAAAGGCAAGGAAACAAAAAGCAAGGGTATGTTTTCCCCCAGTGAATGTGAGCTCAAGTGCAAGACCCTTGCAGCCACCCACAGAACCCAGCTCTGTGCAGGCTGCGTGGTGTGATTTTTGGGGTGTTGGCTTCCCTGTTTTAAGGCTCTCTCCTACATAAATGGGGTTTAATTGCTCCCTTGGTCGGGGCTGACAGAAGGGTGCTAACACACCCACTGGCTCTAAGCAGGGCTGTGACTGTCTGCAGATCAAAGCAGATCCGACCTCACTGTAGCAGCCATGAGGCACATTCCAGGGTAACAGGAGCTCTGTGAAAGGTACCTACCTGTATGAGAGCCCCGTAGCCTGGCTGTGCTCCCCACCCACCGCTGACTTCCATTAATTAATTAACTCTGCAGCTTTGTTCCCTTATCATAATCCTCCCAGCAACAGCACAATAAACTGTACTTGCAACAGATGCTTAAATGAGATGATCCCAGATCTTTGCAACTCGAAACAACAGTGGGAAACTCAGAGCTTTGTGGTGATCTCCAGTTCATTCATTATTCAATCGGATCTTAATTGCTTTAAGAATACATTTCTAGTGAATCCAGCCTCTAGTACCACTAATGTTAGAGACTTCAGTTGCTAAAGCTCACACAGCTGGTTAATGCCCCGTGGTCTCTTTTACCACAGAGTGGGTATTAAATGATCTGTAGAAACTAATGCAATGTTCACTCACCCCGTGTTTCCTGCTGATGTGAGAAGCATAAAGAGATAGCTGCCTTGTTCTGGCACTGGGGAAAAGATTGGCACAACCAGAGTAGGTACTTTCCAAGGAGAAATCATTCCTCACAGCTTTAAAAACTTACTTGGGTGAGCTGGAGACATGGAGTTACTCTGGGTGTGTGTACTGGTGGAGATCCACAAGAATTCCTGGGGAACAAAGGCTTTGAATCTCAGGATTCTGAGAGGGTGGGGAATAAAAGCCCTTCATTTCTGATCCTTTCAAACTGTCAAGGAGCATTCAGTGAGAATATCGTCCCTCACGGCCCAGGAGTGTTTACCTGATCTCTTGGCCAATGGCTTCCCCAGTGCTTCATGTGGGGCACATCTCTCAGCAGCAGTTTTTGATGGGTGAACAGGAAACCTCCAGTAACATCCCTGGGCCAGTTTTGATGATTCTTCACTAAAAAGCCAAACCACATAGAGAAAATCCATGTCAAAGTCTTTCTGTCCAAACTAACCATGTCCAAAAATCAACACAGTATAGGAAATTGATGCTCCTTATGAAAAATTCCAGTCCAGGGGTGAATCCTGCACCGGCTGAGGTCCCCTTCTGGGAGCACCAGGCCATGGTCTGCCTGCTTTGAAAGCTCAGGTGTCACCAGAGGGTGATTCAGTAGGTGGCAGCCTCCACCTTGACTTTGCAAGGACTTGTCACCCCATGGAAGGTGCTGGGGTCTCCAAACATTGGAGATAAGGAACAAAGTGTGGAGCCTGGACAAACCACCTCTGGGACCTTACCCCAGGGTGTGCAGAGCCCTCTGACAAAGTGCTGGAATTACTGATCTCCCGGACAGCCTCATGGGCTGGCTGAGACTCAGAGCCTAGCATCTTCAGTACAGTCCAGAGGACCTCTGTGTACAACCAATGCAACTGAAAACAACAAGTGAAGGCATTTGGCACTTTGGGAGAGGTTTGGATCAGCAGAATCACTGCTTGTTCATATGTTCAGCAGGAAGAGAGATCAGTGGTGCTTTTCCCTTGTTTTTTTTTGTAAATTTGTTACAAGGAAGAAAATGGTGCCCATGAGAGATGTGCTTTGGGACAGGGAGTATGGGGAGTAAACAGAATCCAGCTTGGATGTTACGGCCTGGCCATAACAGAGGAAAGACAGGCTGGTGGTTGAAACTGCTGCTTTCAGCCTACCTCCTCCTGGAGCCAAGATCAGGGACAAGCCCTGAGGGATCCGTTTGGTGGGGAGACAAGATCCTCTGCCTGTGTGCTGAGTAACAGGGCCAGAATTGCCTGGCTAAGCTCAGCCTAAGTCCTTTCAAACCCAAGGTATTTCCAAGCTTTTTCTAGCTTTTATTTGAGCTGTGCCACTGGAACCTTCCCCCAAGGCCCTTACTTTCAGGCACAGTCAAACTGGCTTTTTTTGAACTGTTCACCTGAAAAGAGGAAGAACCATTGCTAACATGAGAAATCTTTCTGGTTCCCTCAATGGATACCTGCAACACCTACCTTAGTGCTCAGCATTATGCCTGCCTAACCCTCTCTCTAGCCCTGAAGCAGCCTAAACGAAAAACCAATCATATTTTCTCCTCTCACCAAGTGGCAGGTTAACCCTCACACTCTGTCACTCTCTCACAGTATCTTATATAACCCACCACTGGCTCTGGAAAGATGCCAAAGCAGTTTGAAGGAATGTGCCCAGGACCTACCAGAACAGGGTTTCCCTATGTTTGTGACTCTATAATCCCCTCATTCGGAACTAAACCAACAGGTTCACACCTCCTGCACAGAAAACCTTTCACAGCTCCATCCACTGCCTCTAAAACAAACAGGGAAACCCACAAACTCATGCCCAGCCATTACCATGAAAGAGAAAACAAGAGACACAAAGCAAAAGAATTTGGCACATGCAGATCTATAAACGCTAAGTTCATGAGTGAGGAGACCTTTGTTTTTGTTCTGTGTAGTCAAACACGTCCTAATCTTTAAACACCTTCTCTCTAGAACTGCAGCTGATCGCTTAGTCACAGGGGATTTGTTACTTATGCAATGGCCTCTGCTGAGGTCCAGAAGCAGTGATGCTGCTAGACCACAGATCTAGATACAGGGAGTGCTTGGGGAGATATTTGAGAAGCTGCCCACTGCCCTTGTCCCATATGAGGAGGGAAGGTGTCCTTAGTGCAGTTGTTCTAGTTGTGGTATGAGAACTACTGGGAGACTTGGAAAAAGCGGGGACTCACCTTCACTGTCATCTTCCCCCTTCCACCTACTGCTCCGTCCACAATGGTGCTGCCTTCATCTCTCTGACAGTTTGCCCTGGGAGGACAAGGTACAGTTAAACCAGCAATGCCAGAGCAGATCGGGGTTGAAGCAGTTTGCACAGAAACCAGACAGAGTGGCAGTTTTGAGGGAGCTACTTTCTCAGGAAGGGTTTCTCCTGAAGACCTGGAATTGCTCTCAGTGAGGTGTGTTGGCTCTCTGCAGCCCTGAAGCCCGAGTGCCTCTGCCCTATATGGCCTGGCTGCTGAGCTGTGTGAAGAAATCCCAAATTATGTAGGAGCTTTTACAAACTGTACTCAGGCAAGGAGGCTGCAAAGCCTCGCCAAGGCCTGTTGCTGAAGAGCACAGGAACCTTCTGTCACATGTACCAGGGTTCACCCCAGCAGAGCAGCCATACAAACTAAACAGCTTTACAACACCCTGTCAGATATGTGATAGGCTAAGAAAAACACCTCCCTTGACTTGCCCCGTGATCCAAGGGCATGTGGGAATGAAATTTCCATTATTAATTACGGGCCAGGTCGTTGGGAGTCCGGAGCTGCGCAAGGATTTCATACGGAATGCAGACAGGGTGCTGCTTGGCCTTCCTCATACAAGTCTGTGCAGCTTCATGCCCCTCCTGTGCAGGCAGCTGACCTGGTCACACAGCAAGGTTTTATCTTTGATGTGCCCAGACCAGGAAACAGTACTTTTTGTAGTTATGGGAATTCTGTCTGAGAAGACTATCACTGGTGCAGAAAGAAACTGCGTTAACACCAAGATATTCCCCTACAATTTAGAATAGGAAGCAGTAAACAGGTGAATCTGGACATGGAGGTTTTTCTGTAGGACCGTTTTGTGGAGGGCCAGCTTACACATGTGCCTTAGAGCATGGCTGTCCCAAGACGCCACAGAGCACCGGTTCTTTCTGCTGACATTGGGAGCTGGCCCTACAGAAGATGTCCTTAAGGGATGGCTTTTTGAAGATACTTCCCCTAACTCAAAGGGAACAGGCAAGAAACAATGGATACACGCAGGGAGTCTCCCCTCAGCATCACCTGGCACTGGCAGGGTAGAAAGACTGAGCCCTAAGTGCCCGACCTGATGCTTCAGCAAATCCTTCAGCAAGATCTCAGCCCACAGATCTCTTTAAGTAGCACAGGCCAAGGTCTATGCAGACAGTTAAATGTGCTTCTGCAACCCAGCTTTGGCAAACAAGATTGCTCAGGTTTGCAAAAGAGCGTGAGAGCGTATGAATAAAGTCTGCAGAGTCCTTCCTTGTTCCCAGTTAGCTCTGGAGTAATTGTTTGCTTTAGCCAAGCTCTTCCTGATCCATATCCATAGATCAGCACTGGGCTCAGCACCACAGCATGAAAGCAGACAGCAGTGACAGGACAGGGGAATCTTGCCCTCAGCATTACTCTGTGGCATCTTGGAGGATGTAATGGCTTTTAGATTTGAGGCTGCTGCTGGGTTGTTGTCACTGCCTTTCTCTAAGTCTGAGCATCTGGCCAGCTGTTCAGCTCCCGAGTTGCGGGGCCATTCTGCAGAGCAAGAGTGTGGCTGCCATGTGGTTTCTATTGTTTATATGCTCCAGAACCCCTGATTTTATTCTCTGGTTACCAGCCCGCTTCCCACCAGTCTGTCAGGTCTCGTGTTCAGCCAGGGGCATCCTGGGAATCTCCTGTCACATCTTGCCGGTCGCAGCCACGCAGCTGGTCTGGGCTCCTCCTGCCTGTGCTTGCCTGGTGTGTGACCCATGCACAGGCTGCCCCTGCCCTGGGACACCTACCCACAAACAAGGGAGGGACCTGTGTCTCTCTCTGTCTTTTGGGGTGCACTGAAGCTGTGCTCAGACACCCTGTCCCAATGATAAGCTCTGATGCTAATCATCCATCTTCGATCCATTTGCCTTTCAACTCAAACTACCATCTTGTCCCTCCTCGCCTCCCTCTGGGCTCTTCTTCAGATGAAGGCCTGTGCAACTGCCAGGGCACATGATAGGAAGTGCCACATCCAAGCAGATCACAAATCTCGAGCCTTGGCCAGGGATTTCTACAGGTAATTGAGGGTGTTTGCATTCTGCACAAGCAAAATTGGTACTAGTTGGTGTAGCTAAGCACACAGCTGCATCACTGCCTGGTCTGCAGTTGTAGACAGTCAGAATTTCTGGAATGACATTCCAGTTGCTCAACACCTGGTTATGCAGATAGAAGAGAAAACAGAGCGACGCCTTAGCCAGTGCAGCAGATAAGGGTGTGAGAATTTGACTCGTTGGTGAGCACATGAAAGTGCAAATGACCTCACCCCACGTCCAGGATTGCTCAAGCCAGTGGAAATGGCAATATCAATGCACACATCTTCCTTCAGAGGCACAGGACACCTCTCTTCTCAGACTTTGCTTCTGCCTTCAGATCTTCACCGCAGAACAGAGAGAAAGTGCGACACGTGTTTGACAATGCACTTGCTAAGTTGTTCACTCTGCACACTGACTGATGGCAGACAAGGATTGATGGAGCTGTATCTTCCATTCTTCCATCTGGTGGAGACCTTCCATCTCTCCAGACAAACTCATATACAGTCAGAGGGAGGTCGAAATAATGGCTTCCCCATTTTCTTTGAACTGAGACCAGTTGGCTCCACTGTATTATCTCCTGTATAATGACTGGATGACCTTCCCTCTACTGAATAGAAAGAGGCTCCTCTCAGCCATAAAATCACTGGGTGCATTTGACTTTCAAGAACAAACAGCTAGAAGCAAATGACACTTTGCATCCATGACCTCAGTATCCATCAAGAGTGGGTCAAGGATTCTGATTGTCATAGAATCATAGCATGTATTGGGTTGGAAGTGACCTTCAAAGGTCATCTAGTCCAACTCACCTACAACAAGTGGGGACATCTCTAACTAGAACAGATTACCAAGAGCCCCATCCAACCTTGAATGTCTCCAGGGTTAGGGTCTCCACCACCTCTCCGGGCAACCTGTTCCAGGGATCTACCACCCTCAGATCAAAGAACTTGTTCCTCATGTCTGACGTAAATCTATCCTTCTCCAGCTTAAAACCATGACCCCTCATCCTATCATTCCATACCCTTGTGAACACTCTTCCCTTTCAGGGACTGGAAGGTCGCTAGGAGGTCCCCTCAGAGTCTTGTTTTCAGGCTGATTTCGCATCCCTAACAAGAAGAAAAGATGTGGAGAAGTAACAGCCAGTTAATTCACTGACTAGCGCATTTTGGCAGTTGTAGCCCAAACTCCTGCACTAGGTAGGAGGGGTGAGGGATGCAAATTCCTCCTTCTCCCAGCTGAAGTGAACATTTTGCCAGAACAAGATTCAAGGAAACAGATGCTGGGTAGCAAGTAGGGGATAGGTGGTTAAGAATTAGCTATGAAAAGAGGCCTCTGGAAGAAGAGGATCTTCAAGTATCTGGACCTGGCTAATGTCCTCATCTTAAATCCTCATGCCAGTGAGAGTCAGGGAAGTTCTGGAAGGACATCAAGCAGTCTGGTGACAACCCCACCGGCCCAGTACACGTCCTGCAAAGCCCTGAGTTGAAACAAAGACCACAGTGACATGGTTGCAGAGTGAGTGTTCATATGTCAAGTAGATGTTTTCCCTTGAGCAGTGGTCAGTGTGCTTTGTGTTACAACTGAGTTTCCAGCCTGGCTGCAACATCGGTTACAGCAACTAATCCAACGCTATAAAGGCAGCTTTGGTAAACAAAGGCCTGTGAGTAACAGTGAGCAGGATTAGGTGAGAGAAAAACGTGGCAAGTGGTGCCTCTCTCACAGGAAGGGAAGATGCTTGTGATTTTGGTCACAAAAGCACTGAGGAGCATCCTCCAGTCCATAAGCCAGCCCACAGCTCCTGGTTCTTTTATCAGCAACAAATCAAACCCTTCCTTGCTGATGCACGAATCATGACTGGACTAAGAAAACTACCTGTAGCTTCTAGTGGTTGTGGGACAGCTCTCTGCTCAGAGGGCAAACTGTGAGGCAAAAGATGAAGTGTTAGTGAGTAGGGTGAATGGTTAGACTTGATAATCTCAAGGGTCTTTTCCAACCTGAAAGATTCTCTATGTTCATTTTATCAAATCTCTTCCCCTGAGGACAGAAATATTCAAAATTCCTTCCATTTAAAATATAATAAAAGACACAAAGTCAGTAAGAAGGTTTGGGTTTACACTTACTAGCTGAGTAAGCATGCAAAGGAAGCTCCTCTCTGGTATTGCGTTGGTTCTACATACTTTCTGGGAACAGTTTCTAGGCCATTAAGTATTTGTCTGCATGACCAATGAGCTCTCCCTCCCGCTCACCTGCCCTGCTAACGTACTTTCCCCAGGAGATGGAATGTTTACCATCTGAAAATAGCAACTAAATGAATGAAAGTTCAGGCAGAGCTGTAAATAGAAAGGGCACCCGATTTTCACGGTGCGAACAGAAGCTGCTTCACACCCACTTCCCTTTGTCTGCTTAGAGCTGAGGTGAAATAGCCATTCTGTGCTTTGGAAAGAATAAACAGCAGAACAATGTGGAGACCAATGTGTTATGAGGAAGTCACTGAAGTGTTGGGAAGATGGACAGACTATTGTATCTACACGGTGCTGTGCCCCACAGCGGGAGCTGCCAAATTCCGATACCTGGGTTAAATGTGGGCACTACTTACGTGGGAAGTTGGGGATGACCGGATAGAAATGCCTTGGGCGGAATTCCACTCTGCGCCGCCTTCTTCTTCAACATTCCCGCTCAGCCACTCAGTCTGTGGCACCTCCTGCTGGAAACCACCTTCCATGGCTGTGGGGAGCAAAGCAAGGAGAGAAATGCATGAGGAGAAGTCAAATAAGAAAGAAAAGCTAAAGAAGCAACTTGTTTTAAAGACTGAAACCTGCTTCTTTTTCATAGCAAAGGCAGCATAGGGGCATCGCCCCAGTAAAGAAACATCTTGTCCTGGTACCACAGGTGTGTTGAAGGCAATGGCAGGTGAAAGAGAGTGGGTTACAAAGGCATACGGGATGGGAAGGGCTCTGGGAGGCAACTTCCACTGCAAGACTCATCATCAAAGCTCACAGACCTTCCCAAACCCTGGACTGACACAGCCTATGAGTTCTCTTGTGGAAAGCTGTTAATATTCAATACCTGACATTGATATAAACACCAAATAAATCTGGAAGAAAGTAGCTGAGTCAGGCTAGATTAGATTAGGTGGCAAGTTACTATTTTAAGATGTAGCTGTTGGAAACGGGTAGCAAACAAAATCTCACCAAAGAGAAAGTGCTGCCCAGAACGCTGTTTCACAAAGCTGGAAGGTGCCCACTGATTAGGTCTATTGGTTTGGCCTGTGGTACAGGACTGGCACCTACAAAGGGCTACCCTTTTCTTTCTCTATGCGGGTTTGCTGGAGGTTGACAGGTATGACACTCATCCTTCTGGGAGTCTCAGGTTGTTTCTGGATGCAAACATGATCATGCATAACAGAAGAAAGTATCAAAATGTGTTCCAATGCATCTTATCTTCTGATGAGCAGGGCAGACTGCTGCTGCACTGCAGTCTGAGCTGAGCTCCTGTCTGATCCTTATTGCATCACTCCCAGCCATGGAGGTGCCTGCACTTCTTTTTTAAAATGTCAAGGAAACTAGAAGGAAACGCTGGCAAAACCACCTCCTGCCCTTTCTCCCGAGCAATGGGCCATGCAAGACATTAGCCCATTTACCCAAAAAAGGGAAGCAGCCTGGACGAGAAAGGAACTCCAGTTGTGTTTATAAGGTGTTGCAGTGTGAAGCTGCTAATCCTAGGACCTGCACGACTGTACACAAGGTGAGCAAGGAAATCATCTGTCTGGGAAGATGCTACCACACATGAAAGCATCTCCCTGCAGCTAAATTCCATCAAAGAGCAGATCTGTGGATTGATTTTCCCAGTATGACATCTTCCATCTACAGAGCACCCAAAGGTCCTTTTATTAGCCTCGGCTGCTGTTCATGATTTGAGTGACATGATGCAACAGCTCACAGAAAGGCACTTGGCCCCACAAAGTCTGTGGGTGGGGTGGTGGCAGTATCGGAGCCGTGGCAGTCAGGGCAAGGGAGGAGTTTGGGAAATGCTCTGAGCGCTGCCACCCAGCACTAGCAACTGCCTTTCAGTGGAAGCCCACCCCATCTTCTGAGGACAGATGTGGGAAGGAGCTGTTGCCAGCTCAGGTCATGTGTGCAGACAGGAGCAGGGAGGCTGTGGCTGCTGTTACAGCAGCCACTCGTTCGCCATTTCCGTCTCTCTACGTGCACAGGCATGTTTTTATGCATTTTTGCTTTAGTTGCAGTGATGTCATGGGCAACCTTTTGTTGACTTATGACCCACAGCAGGTTAAGTACCAGTGAAGGGAGAAGAAAGTCAGGAAGAAAGCTGGAACACATTGACCAAACAAAGTCAGCAGCCAACAGGACAGAAGTAGCACATCATTCCCAGAGTGAACTACCACGGGTATTTTGGGAGGAGCCCGTGACTTTCAGAGTACCAAGAAGATTAGGACAGAGCAGAATATGTCCCCTAGGGCTGAGCATCTCAAGCCTGAGCAGCCACATCAAACATTTTTGGGGCACAGCACACAGTAGGGCAATTTGCTGGGGACTGGGCTCTGCCACAGGATATGCTAATACTATACATGAGGTCTGGAAACAGCCTGTGAGCAACCCCATGGATTTGCATACCCTTCCTCAGAGATGGATTTTATTAGACAGCCCAAACAATTTATTTAGCACCAGTGTGTTTTTATGTCCTCAACCGATTAAAAAGCTCTTGGGCTCTATTATGCTGTTGAAATGTAGCCCTTATGTGTGGAGAGAAGCCGTTCCTGAGCCATTCCCGCACTTTTAATTGATGGGAAAGGACTATGTTGTGCCCCAAGAGCATTTCCTACTGATTCACTTCTCTTTATCATCCCATGTACAGGTCTGATCTTGACTTTTCACCACACCCAGCTCTGCCATTGACTTCAAGGAACAGGGCTCTGTGGGAGCAGTGTGAAAGTCACCCAATAAAGGTTTTCAAAAAGGAGCTGCTGAATTCATCAACAGCAGAATTTACATGGATCTAAAAAATGCTTGGGAGTTGCTATGGTAAGTGTGACAAGCTGTGGGAAGCAGAACAAAGAAGGACTGACTGGTCCATGTGTTTGCAAGGACAGTCCTTTCCACTCCTGATATTTCCTACCACCTGCTCCACAACGATACCAGAACCCATCACCTCTAAGAGAGGCCACTCTGTGTTTCCTCCACAAAGAATTTATCACAGACACTTAGCTAACTCTCAGCCCAAACAAGAGACTTTGTACATTAGATGCTCCACAATCACATAAAGACCAAGTTACCTTCAGAACTGGATAAAAACTAAGAAGTTATAAAAGGTTACAGTGCAACACAGAGAGCCATGTGTCATGGTGCAGCAAAGGAAGGGCTGATCCAACCCCCTCTCCAGGCTGTCTCTGGTCTTGGAGAGACATTTGGACATAGCAAGTTTCTGCCAGCTGCAGCCTTTGTACATGGCACATCCTCAGCAGGGTGATCCCACAACCAGATAAACCTCATCCTGCAGGAACTGATGATAAACTCTGCATCTGTAAGATCTTGACATGAGGAAATTTTTTGCTTATGCTGAGGAGAAAGAGAAATAACAGCCTTGAGCAGCACCATCTGTATAAATGATTGTGCTTTTTAGCCAAGCTTTGTGTGCCAGGTTCTCCCATTTGGGAGGAGCCCATGCAGGTTTTGATGTGTAAAGCAGGATAATGGATTATTGTTATTAAAGGGCTTACAAATTGGGCAGCCTAGCCCTAGGTAAGAGGTCACCTGGAGCAGGAGGAGAGGTTTGAGTTGAGCAAGGGAGCCAGGGCTTGACTGAGAGGACAGAGAGAAAGGGTTTGTTCTGCACAATGGCAGCTCTGCAGAACTGAAGAGAGGGGCTGGAAACATGCTTTGTGTATGGTGGGGCTGGACAGAGGTCAGAAGCAGGATGGAAGTTGTGTGAAGAACTAACTCCAGCTGTCCTGCCTAGAGAATGAAGTCCTGGGTTGGAGCTGGAGCCACAGTTCCATTATTCCAGAGGAGTCCTAGACAAACTGATGGTTGCCCTGGCTATTCGAAGGCTGTCATCATAGTGACTGTTTAAACTGTGCCAAGTGTTGCAGCTTGAGAAGGTGCTAGGTCCTCAGGAAAGAAACACAGCTATAGAAAAGACAGTAGTGCTAATGAACACAGACCCAGGCAAAGGAAGAAAGGAAGAAAGAGAGAGGGAAAGACAGAGAAAGATAGTTCTACCTTTCTAGTCCATGGGGTGACAGAGAGATACTGAACTGTCTGACCCCTGAGTTCTGAAAGATGTGCCTTTCAGAAGAGCCTGAGGTACACTCTGCTTTTGATTCAGATTCAAGCTTTTGTGTTCAGCCCTGCCTTAGCCCAAACCAAAAAAGTTTTGTTTAGGCTTTTCCTCCTTCCCTTTGTGAACCTCCTTTGCTAGAGCAGAATCCTCTCCACTCTTAGACATCACTGCTCTCCAAGGGACCAAAACCTTAGCCTATTCTTTCCTTATAGTCCTGTCAGACTGTAGCAGTGAAACTCAAAGACCTTCCTAAAATTGTCCAGCCTGGATGCAGCACAAGTGAGTCTTCCTCCGGCCAAAGCAGCCCAGAGGGCATTAGAAGGTATTAATACAATACGGTTGTGCCACAGTGTACTTTAATAATGCATAACACCTTGAACTCACGTGCAGTCTTAGCTGTCCCACTCCTGTAACCATCTTAAGACCTGGGAAAGTCTAAGGTGACATTGTTGATGAGGGACTGAAATTGGCAGGGGAGAAGGAACAGGTCTGGCCTCTCTCACTTGAGAAGATGACAACTGATGGGGAACATGCTGCAGCTCCAGAGTTAATCAGAAAATGTGTTCAGGGAATGATTTTTCACTCCTCCCTTTAACACAGTAAGTAGGCAAAAGTAACTGTAACTACAAGGCTGCAGTTGTGAAATGGAAGAGCCTTTCCACACAATGATGTGCTCCCGGGATGCTGCCTGAATGGCCTCACCAGGGCCATAATTCTTCTTCACTTTTTTGTGCATCATTTAACTGTGGAATTCACTGCCACTACCTTTGAGTGAAAGTCCAAAGTGGCTCTAAGATTACCTAAAAGAATCCAAAGAAGTCATCAAAGTCTGGGGAACATAATGTTGTGAATGCTATTGTTTCTATTTTCTTTATTTTTCCTCATTCTGTCTCTTCCTTCCCCTTTTCCAGCAAGGATCCCATCTGCTGTGACCTGTTTTTAGCACTTGCTGGGCTTCAAGAGATGGTTTCTTTTGTTTGCCTCTCAGCCATGGGGCACAATTACATTTCACAATAGTTAAGAGCCGATGATGAGGTGTTAGGATGTGATGAACAGATTTCAAGGTTCCAGAGAGCTTGGCAGAGTGCAGCACTGTTGGCAAGCAGATCGGCAAGCAGAGGGAATACTTCAGCCCCAGAAGTGTTTCCTGGGTGTTGTTGCAAGTTTTTGTTCATTTGATCCTTCTCAATTCTTCAACTACGTGTGTCACTGTAACTTGGATTTCAAGTGCTGCTGATCACTGCGAAGACGTGTGACCATGCCACCATGACATGTTAGGCCCTGGACTCATAAAGCAATAAGCACTTGATCACTGCATGGTGTGGTCGCTACCAAAAATAGCCTGGGATACAGAACCTCAGTGTCCAGCCTGGGGAGAGCTGCTGTCTGCTATGCGGGGACATGGCTTTCAGTGGTCAAGAGGACTCTCAAAGACCCACCAAACCAGCATCGATGACCTGTTATCTCTATTTGCAGCACCCCCCAGAATGGTTTGTAGTTTGTGAAAACTAAACAAACACTTAATTACACTGCAGTTTTATATCAGTGGCTTGAACCCTATCTGTTACTCCCTACCACTGCTTCATGGATTTGCAGGGATGGGACTGGTAGTAAGTGAAAAAAAAAAGAGTGAGAAGAGGGTACAGGGAGATTGGTTGCCCAAGGGTAAGATGCTGAATCATCCAGACAGAAGTAAGCAGCATCTCAGGAAACATTGTAAGACCCTAGAGTGTTTTGTCTAAGGCAGTGTTGCCAATTAGTGCTGCTCTTTTGCACAGCAGAAAGAAGAACAGGGGTGTGGGGAAGAGCTCTGGCACAAATCAGACATGATCTGTGAAGGACTAGTGGCAGATTGTGTTCATAACACATGTGCCTGTTCAGCCTGAACAAGTCTTGCAATACAATACAGAGCATAAGCAGACTGCTGAGCAGACCAGAGGTTTTTCATAGAGAAGGTTGCTCTGAGGCATCTTGTTTGACTTTAGAGTCCTGAGAGAAAGCTCAAATTTTATCCTGTCTGGTCTTGCTGACAGATATCCCTTTGCTGCTTATGACAGGATGGTGTGAGAACAGAAATGAACAGGCCAAAGTTTTATACAAAAGTTTCAGAACCCTTCTTAGCTGCACAGCAGTTGCTCCCTGGTGAGAAAAAGCCACTTCCATAACATGAAACACCACAAGACTGACTTTATGTTGTGGAACACAATGGTGAAACATATGCTTTGAAATGGCTGAAGCCACTGCAGTTCACAAACTGAAGTTCAAGGTTCTGCCTTCCCTCGTGCCCAAGCAAAGATTACAAATCCTTGTTTGATCATTCCCTAGATGAAAACATGACACAGCAATTATTCCTCTCAGTGCACTGTTTGTAGGCCTCTCCCTCCCAGTCAGGACAAACAGAAATACCTGCTCCAACTGCCTTGACACCCCACATATGCTGGGAATTGCAATAGGTCACTGAAGCCCTCACTCCCCTGACAGTATTACTGCACCACAGAGAAGAGCTGGAAGGGGGACCTTGAGCTGGGAGGTCTGCAGCTCCATCACCCTGAGAGACATCTCCGGGAGAAATTAATCACTTGAGACCCAAATGCAGCAGAACTTGAAGTAGTGCTTCATCTCAGGCAGGTGCTTACACCAGCAGGCTGTATACTGGGGGCTTTTTGTCTCTCAGACTTTGCTGCTGAAGCTGCCCTTTACCATGAGGTGCTTAGTGGTCTGTCTTACCTTCCTGACTCCACAGCCCAACTGAGTTGTCAGAACCCAGATTGCCATGGCAGCCACCACAGTACTTGCTCACTAAAAGATAGAAACAACCTGCTCCTTTTATTCTCAGAGTAGTATCTTGTGGCCTAACTATTCCTCTTCCCTATTATCAAGTAAGAATTCAGATGTGTGTGGCTCTGGTTTGAGGGAACATGGAGACGATTTTCCCCTGGCGAGTGACTCTGAGCTCTCAGATCTTACCAGCTGATGAAACCAAAGTAGAAGCACTTCAGTGGAAGAATAAGACAAGTAGCAGTGTCTCCCTCTGGGTTAACAGCATGCCAATAAACACAAGAAGTAGTGCAAACCTCAGTCTCTACCTCACTAAGAATATTTCCTTGAAGATTGCCTGGCAATCCTTGCAGCTCTTCTCTAGAATATATCCTTCCCTCTTGGCTGCACCAAGTACCTGCTAGTACCATGGAGAACAGCGCCAGTGGAAAGAAAAAACTAAGATTAACTGCTTGGAGGCTCCAGAAGCCATACACTGGTGGACCTGTGTGACAGCCATCCTCACTCCTGAGCTGTACAGGCTGCGGAGCAGTAGGTCTGACCCCAGAGCTGTCATGCATCTGTCCATTACAGAGGAAGTAGGAAGCTCTGTTTCTCTGGGTGCCTTTGGAAACAGCATGTCTGTGCAACCCTTGTTTGGCTGTCTTGTGCATTTGCATGATGAAACAGCCTTATTACACACACTGGTAATATTTCATTTTTGCCTCCTGTCCTGTACAGGACAGGGCCTGCTCTGAGGATGAATCAGAGGAGAAGACTATTGTTTGCAGCATCCCAGCTTTGACATCTGCTAGATTTGGACAATAATGTGTAAGTGAAGTGGGGAACTGTAGGAAGATAAAGGATTAGGGCAGCCAATTGCTGCCCTGAGGACCTGGCTCCTATCCTGTTGTGGCTGAGCAAAGGAACGGACCGGAATTTGTCAGGGTTGCTCACCATGTATGTATGTGCATTCAGCCCTTTGCTGAGCACACTGCTCCTGCACAAACACTACGAACTCCATCACCACAATCAAAAAATGATCTCCTGTTAAGCTTGTTGTTTAGCCTGTGCAGTGGGGACCAACATCTCGGGGGTTTTCAACTAAAGATTTGTGAAATGCATGGCTATGGTAGGGAAGAAGGAAAGCTCAAGGAGACTAGAACTGGTTGGGTCTGTAAGGAACAATTTGCACAGTGGATTGCACCATGGCCTGGAATTATGCTCACATGCAACATGAAAGAACTTACACCAAAAGCTGGCACAGCTTCCACTATAGTGGTCTCTTACTAGACAATGAGAACCTGCTTCAGGCTCTGATGCAGGGGGGTACAAAGCCCATCCTTGTTTTAATCTCAGCACTTTAGTCTCAAAGTGCTGAGCAAAGGAGATGCCTCCTGACTTCACTCGTCTCAAAACCAGGGCACAGGTAGGTGAAACTGAACTAACAAAATGTAAAATTAGCATCCAACACTTCTGGATGGTATTAGCCCCTGGACACCGATGTCCTCTTCTCTCACAGGTGGCTGCAGCCACTGTGCCATCCCTTCCTTCAGCTCTGTTGCTCCCACTTAAAGCTTCCTGCTTATCTCCAGCTGGCTCCTCCAGGGCAGCCCATTCCTCCATGGCTGGCTGCTCCCAGGAAAACCCATTTGGAGACCTTCTGTTTCCAGAATTCCATACTCTGGACCATCCACTCTCACACAGATACTGAAGTTACTGAAGCATCGCAGATGCAGAGGACAGAAGAATCATCAGTGATTATGGTGGCTCCATTAGCTGAGGGAGTGCTTTGTTTAGCTGTAGCTATGGTGACACAGCCTGTAACTGCCCACATTTCCGTTCTAGAGCGTTCATGGGGTAACTCAGGTTTCCTTGATGCCATCATGGGCCTGTTAAAGCACAATACAGTCCTTTAGTGTATCAGTGACATACTGCTCTTTGGCACGGCAGGCCCTATGTGGGCTAGTGTGCACAGACAGTCACCACGGGCTGATGGGAGGAAGGATTCCTTCTGCTCATCTACTTAAGAAGGGAATTAGGTAAGAGGTGCTTGACTCCTCACTTCCTTAGCATGAGCAGACCTACGTTCTCCACACACTGAAAAGACCACCAGCCCCAAGCAAAAGCTTCACAGTGCCCACAGTGCAGAAGCACAAAGCTGATGATTTAAATGGGGCTTTGAATTGTATTTCAGTTGAGGATCTTAAGCTGGAATTACTTAAACCCTTAAAAAACACCCACTCTCCAAAATAAAAAGACCAGCCTGGTTTCCAGCTCCTATCTTCTTGCTGTGGAGTTGTGCTGAGGTAAAGTGCAAGAGTGCAGGGGTGAAGGATACAGTAAGTTGAACATAACAACTGCATTACATTAATGATACATCCAGGCAAGTGAACAGCTGTGAGTGGTTAGTACTTTTCAGTATCTTTAAAGGACAACTCCCGGAGCAGGTGCAAGAGAGTGGGCGTGGACTTTGCCCCACTGATGTCAGAGGGAACGCCCAGCACCTCTTGAAGCAGCTCCAATGTGGAAATGCTCTTCTGTTCCTCTCCTGGGACCGTGTGAATTCTCAAGAATCTGAGGTACCTTTTAGTTGCAGAGGTGACTGATTTACACAAAACCAGATAGCAAGAACTTCCTGAGATGACCCTGTTTTGTGAGGAGATTCTAATCTCATGACAAGTTTGTCTAGCCAGATAATGACAGTAATTAGCCAGGAGGCAAGAAGGTGGATCTAGGTATTCTGCTCCATGAGTAAGAAGGATGTTTGATGCCAGTTGAATTAGGAGGATGGAAACTGCTAATATCCTTCAAAAATGAGCTGGGACAAACAACATGGCACAAAAGGTATTCTGGAGCAGAGATTCCTCCTTCTGAACTGAAGAGGCTTGGAAAACAAGATGTCCTTTTCCAGCCTAAGTCAGTGCTAAATGAATACTGGCACTTAACCTTTACCATTCCTCCTGCTAAATGAGCCAGTTGGTCTGGAACACAGACAGGACTACAGAAGTAAACTAAGCGTGGCAGGGGCATGTCTGCTGCAGCACTAGAACATTATCACCTCTCTTATCTCCTGTCGTTTCCAGTCAAATATTTGCAAAACGCTTACACACTGGGTAGATAACAACCCCCAGGAATGGAGAGCAGCCCTTGATTCCAAAGCACAGGGATTATGGAAAACTAAGGTCTTTATAAAGTAAAGGTGAGAGATTCCTTGCAAACAGGTAGCTCTGGTGGTATCAAGTGATGCAGTCTCTCTGGGGTGCTGCCAGACACCCTGAAATGATAGTGTGGAGAGGAATGTGAGATTTCCCCCTTTCATCATAATGGTTACTTTGAAGCCTAATTACAGCCATTTAACCAGCAGCCTATTAGCCCTGCTACTGCTGAGCGCTGCACCAGGAACTTCTCCCAGGCATTACAGTGGAGTTTGGAGAAGACACAGACACCACAGAGCCTCCAAAATTCTGCTGTTAAGGGTTTGTCAGAAGCTGCCTGCAAGAGTAAATGTAACCAGGAGGCAGCAGGTGACCTCTGGCACCCAGAGACACGGCTGGTCCATAGCTGCTGCACGATCCTCCCTGCACACAGACCGTACCAGCTTCAGGGTGTGTGAGGAACACCAGGCTTAGCCACATTTGTGCCATTTTCTGTTGTAAGACTTGCCTTCTCCACTTCATATCTATGTGCCAGTGTCCTCCAAGAGCCTGGCAGCTGAGCATAAATCCTGAGTGCATGAGTACTTTACCTTCTCCCAAGAGTTTAACTGGTAACCCAGCCCTAAAATAAAGGCCTAGTGCAATGGTGCCCCTTCAGCCGTAGAGAAGCAACAGAGAATGAACTACAATTGCTCTTACAATCTCGTCTTCTATCAAGTTGCACCAAGTGATTTCCACATGGTTACTAACACTGGTCCTCATGGGTGGGCCACCCTGCATTAGACAGATGTTCAGCTGGTGTAACTGGAACAGCTGTGCCTGCTCAATGTCTTGGGGGCATATTAATGAGCTGGAGATCTGACACTACTGAAGTTCTCTCGTGCTTCTGGTCACATTGTAAGGTAGGTGAAACCAGCACAGCTTCACTTGAACTAGTGTGGTTATGAACTGCGGCAGTTCAGCTGCTTCATGACCAACCGAGACACCCCTGCAGCGGAGGCGGGATCCTCCGAGGGAAGGCTGGAGCAGGGTGCTTGGGCAGGAATAACAACAGCTGTCCCAATACAAAGTGTTCCCACTTGTGAATCAAAGCCCTTACTAAGATCAGATCGTGTCCAGACACGCTGGATTCCTGTTCCTGCAGACATAACATGAAGGAGGATGAGGATCCATCCTTTCTCAAGTGCATCTTTTGGGTTGGGGTTTTTCCCCCCACCCCATTGTGCATCAGGAAGAGGAACACAAACGGAAACTTTCACTTATGGAAAGGCTGGAAACTGGAAGATCTGTTTAATTTGCGCATTCCCTGTTTTTGATGAAAAGCAGGAAATATAAATCACAGCCTTTTATTTCAAATTTGGCATCAAAATTTGCCTCCAAGGTACCATCAAATAACAGACTTTGCACTGCTTGGGATTAGGCTGATGATACTCAGCAAGAAGCACAAGGCAGAGGCTGAGTCCTGGGAGCGTTTCGTTTTCTTACAATTCCCCATTCAAATTTCCTCTTTGTGAAAGCCACAAAAATAGCAGCAGCAAGATAATAAGTAAGAGCTGTTTTATAAATTTTTTCCTTTAAAACACATCTTCCAACTTCGTGCATCACACCTTTTAAGTGCTGGGGAAAAGCCTTTAATTGAAGTATTTTCAGAGAAAGAAAATAGGGTTTTTTTCAGTTACTGTTTTCCTCCCCTTATGTAATACAGCCTTGTTTTTCCTCTTTTCTGGTCTCCTAGTATTTCCACCTAGGAACATTTCTGGTTATACTGGAAATTCGAAGACATTCAGCAATCCAGAAAAAGTGTCAAGTGATTTTATGTTTTAAATCTGAAAGAACAAAAGCAACTCTGGACTGTCCCATGGAGCCGTAATGAGCTTCATAACAAATGCATTTGGTTCTATGTCAGCTGCTTGCTTAAAAGTTTTCCTGAAAACAGGTGGTTTGTTGCATATTTATTTGGGAATCTCTAGTGTTGCTTTCACGGTCACAATTATGGACAACTTCATGGTCATGAGATGAGAAACTGGTCTGCAGTGTGATCTGATCCACCCTGGAAGAGATGCAGACTCTGGGCAAGCCGTACCTGATAACACCAGTCTCTTGTTCTACACAAGGTGCCAGCTTCTGGATATTTTACTCACCTTCAGAGGTCACTTTAGCTGGTCTGTCCCCTCTTGCTTGGCTGTGAGGGCCATTTCAGGTGGCAGGTCTGCAGCATGGCTTTGTGGAGATCCATGTGTGCCAGGCTGGAAAAGAGGAATATCTCATTTCATCTTGAGGGATGGGGCCTGAACAAGTTCTGCCTAACTAATAACAGCACTTGGGATCAGCAGATCCTGCAGACAAAACTATGTTTATATATGGCTGCTCTATCCTACAGAGCAGACCAGTGGTTCTTCCTGATCTCTAATCCCTCTGAGCACAATGCTGGTAAGAAAAGGCCTCCTCTCTGAAGCAGCTCAGGAACTGTGATCTGTTTTGGCTTTTCAGAACTTAACAAGCATGTAAGAGAAGACCTGTTTTGGAAGGTAAATCCACCAAGCTGAAAGCAAGTGATTGCCATGAGTTTGGTAAAACACTGCTGCCACAGAACTGCAGGAAGGTCTGGGCCCAGTGAAAGACCCAGATTAATTCCAAGCGAGCTGTTCTTGGAGCCATGGAACTGATGAGTCCTAGTTCAGCAGGTACCTTGATTCTTTGTTCCTTCATCTCCCCACCACAAAATCCTCTACCCCAGTGTCAAATATGGATTAAATTAGTCAAAGCCTTCAAAAATTATTAAGAGGAGACTGACAAATTATGAGCCAGATAATCCGCGCGTGCAGGCTCACCTTCTTCTCCTGAAGCCAAGCTGAGAATGACCCACAGAGCTCCTGCCCAGCCCAGCAATTACCAGCACTCCCAGTAAATGGCAACATAACATAAACAACATGAATTCATTTGTATGCAAATCTTACAGCAGTGTTCCACACACAAGCATGGTTCAGCTTGTTTTGGCTATAATAATTCCATGATTGATTTTAATAACTATTTCTCTCAGTGATATAAGGTTCTATTAATAGCTGCATTGTTATGCCTAATAATGTAGATCATGGGCAAAGTTGAAACAGGTTTTAGAATTAAACAACATTAGGGTTCCTGTGTCCATACATCTGAAAACACCATAACAAAACTCTTGTCACAAGCAGCAGGTTCTGCATGCAGACATGGCAGGAACAGCAGCCTCTGGAAGAGGCCAAACAAATTTAATGAAGCCAGTGACATCTGTGGTTGTTATCTGTGTTGCTCTCATCTCCCCACAGAGCCCGGGTGGGCCTGGTCTGCAGGACCAGGAGAGCAGGCAGGTGAGTCTTGTGCCCTGCCATGGCCATCTGACCTCATCCCCTGCTTCAGAACAAACGCCAAGAGCCAGAATCAGACAGCAGACCACACTGGAGTGGCAGTTGTTACGAACAGGAACGTCAGATCACATGCTGACAGCAGGGTCTATAAAGCTCAGCTTCTCTCCATTTCCCTCATTTCCTTTTGTTCAAAAACTCTTAGTAGTTTCACATTTAAAATCCTAAATTCCTCCTAAACTGCAATAGTGATTTCCTTTTCCAAGGAAAATACGATCTAGTTCGTCCAGGAAAAGCAAACAGAACATTTTCTCCCTTTTAACCACCAGAGCAAAACTGGCTGCTAGAGCAGCACTGTCCCCAATAAGGTACAGCAGGGAACACAAGACGATATCGGGCACCTCAGGACTAAGGTGGTTGGGTGGTTTGGTTCTGAGAGGACAACTGGGAGGCCAGCGACGCTCATAAAGGAATGAGCTACTGTGGGAAAACTAGCTTAAAATTCATCTGACTCGCACTGAAGTATTTTTCAAGTTGGTGTAAGGAGATGGAGTAGTCCAAGTTGCACTTCCACATCCTTCCATGCTAGAGTTTGTTGGGAATTCATGTTAAATAAATAGCAGCTGTTGGACTCAATTTGGAGAAAATCAAAGAGGAAATCTATGGCTCCTCCAGGCTGAAGCAAGTGTGAGGCAGCTCCTGCCTCCCCTGCACTGACAGTGCATGTCCCAGCTGTGGATCCTGCAGCAGCCCTGCCAGCATTGCTTAACTAGCTTTTCCACCACACCTCTGGGCTGCAGCACACTGTCATTACATCCTGCATGCCTCAAATAGCTCAGCAGAGTTGGATAAAGGAACCAAAGGTCCTGTTTCTCAGTTTGCTGGCTCAAACTGTTTACTGGGGCTCTTCTGGAGGGGTGAGGGTGGCCAGCCTGAAGTGCACAGGCAGACTGGCCACCCAGGAGCAGCATCTCCCTGCTGCTCTTGCAGCAGGCAGACCCAAGCAGCTTTGCAGGACTGCATAGTACAAGAGTGCCCAGGTGTACACGAGGCCTTTCCTCAACTGGGTTCACCCTGTGACACAGCGGAGTTGTGTGCACATGTGTGGGGGAGTGTGTGCACCATGCTGAGATACACCCACATTCCTGCTTAATTCCCTCACAGATGAATATTACTGGGTTCTTCCCACTGGTAGAGGTGGGGGGATTCAGAGCTCATTTTTTGCCCAGGCCAAGCCATGATTATTAACTTATCTTCTCCCGAGACCTACACAACCACCTCGATGGAAGAGCTGAGTCTTTCTACAGCATGGCATCATGGGCCCTTCATTTATATCAGGATATAATGTCTTGCCCTTTCCTCATTCCTTTCTCATGAGCAACACCTTCTCTTCTAAATAGAGAAGGGAGGGAGGGAGGGAGGGAGGAAGGGAGGGAAAAAGGAAGCTGAGCAATCCCTTCACTGCCTCACAAAATGTTAATAATCCCACTGTCACATCCAGGTTGGTTCAGCCCTTTCTCAGAGTTTAAGCCAGCACAAAAGCAAAAGTGATGAGACCGAAATAATCTGGCCCCAGCACTAAGCAGCCTTGAACTGACATGCTGAGGTTTCACACTTGACTCTGCCCATCTCTGAACTCAGTCTCCACCTCTCCACTACGATATTCCCTTTTCTGTGGGCTGGCCCTACCATGCATGTTACTGCTCCACCTCAGATGGACTTATCAGGTGGCTTCACCAAGACCCAACCAACTCTGTTCCTGCTTTCCCTGCTTTACAGTGCCATCCCGCCCTGGCTCAGAGTCTTGACATATTTCCTCCACACCCAGATTCACGGCAGTTCCTCACTGTCTGCTACTGAAACCATTTGTATGCTGTTTCTGTCCTCCCAGCAGGGCTTGCTCCTTGCTCTCTCACTCACTCACTCACTCCCGGAGAACACCTTAAGAAAACATCAGGGACTTGCACACAGACAAAATCATAGGGCAAACCAAGAACAAACCAACATGAGGGCTTAATACACTGCAAACTGCCCAACCTGAGTGCAGTTATCTACCTGCCTCCCCAATAAAGAACTGCACAGAACTTTTACAACACTTGCTAAGGAAAGCTCTGGCCTCTTTAGCTGTACATTAAGTTACTAACCGGCTGGGATCTGCTGAGCATCAGTGTTCAAGGGGAGTTGAGCTGCCAGACTGTGCTGTCTGTTAGAGTGGAAAAACATTTCTGAGCCGGTTAGAGACGATGGGGCCAGATCTACAGCTGCACAGCAGCATCTTCAAAACCCTTGAGCATGGGTCCAGCTCTGCCCTGTGGAGATGAGTACGGAAAAACCACCATGGTGACTTCAGGTTTCTCAAAATTAACTGCAGATTTCAGCAGGCCTTCTCCTATCATCCATTAAACTTGGGACAGAGTGATGTGGTTACCCTGTGCCTGTATTTTGTCTTAAAGGCTCACAAACTATTTATAGCCACTTGCGTTCTAGTCCGAGGTGTGTTTGGGTGGGTAAGCAGCAAGGACAAAGCCAGACACCTGGGTCACCTTTCTGCAAACAAAGGGATCTCCAAATTGTGCACAGCACTGAGTGAATGAGTGGGTGGGTACCTGCACATACCTATTTTTTTTGGTGTCCTGTCCCTACCGGGCAGCCTGGAGAGCTCTCACCTTACAGCAGATGTTCCTCCATATTCTCATCCAAACGGAAACACACCCAAAGACACAATCTCAGGTCAAACAGAAAGTGTTGTTCTGCCCTGAAACACCTCCTACCTGTAATCACAGTCAGAGTGGAGCAGCCTGGTACTTTACCAATAATCCTGTTTGCTGACGCAAGGGTAGAAGTTCCCTTGCAGAGTGCCCCCATGTGAGATGATGTTAATCATGGGAGAGCCCTTCAAGTATTAAACTGTGGTTTTTTACCTCTAAAACAAATACACAGGCCTTCAGATCACACCCATTATTTCACATACCTGAACCTCCTCACGTGAACCTCAGTGTCTTAGAGCAGCAAGAGCTGAGCACAGTATCCCTCTGCTGACAGCGACTGCTGCCACTCTGCAAAATGACCTGCTCTAAGAAGTTCCTCCCTCTTGTCTAAGGCAGAGGCCAGTGAAAATGGAATGTCAGGGACATTCATTTGATACATGCAAGAACAAGTTCAAGATCAACTGGTCTCAATCAGGCTTTGGTTCCTCACTGTCCTGCCAGAAGTTGGTAAGTGCCACTTCAGACTAAACTTCCTAATTTGGTTCCGTGTCACAACAAACAGAACAGAAGAAAAATCCCAAGTGGTCCCTCTAACATTGCACAGCCAAGAGAAAACCAAACAAGAAGCCCCCATCTAGAGGCTGTCTCCAGGCACATCAAGGACAGGAGGGTCGTTAGGGACAGTCAGCATGACTCACCAAGGAAAAGTCATGCTTTACCAACCTGATAGCCTCTTATGAGGGCATAACCAGGTGGATAGATGATTGCAGAGCAGTGGATGTGGTCTGTCCTGGCATTTGACACAGTCTCACATAGCATCCTCACAGCCAAACTAAGGCAGTGTGGCCTAGATGATCAGGTAGTGAGGTGGATCGTGAACTGGCTGCAGGATAGAAGCCAGAGAGTAATGGTCAATGGGAGAGAGTCTAGTTGGAGGCCTGTATCTAGTGGAGTGCCCCAGGAGTCAGTGCTGGGACCAGTCCTGATCATTCTATTCACTGATGACTTGGATAAGTGATTAGGGTGCACCGTCAGCAAGTTTGCTGATGACACAAAGCTGGGTGGTGTGGCCGACACCCCAGCAAATTGTGCTGCCATTCAGTGGGACCTGGACAGGCTGGAGAGCTGGGCAGGGAGAAATTTAATGAACTATAACAAGAGTAAGTGTAGAGTCTTGCATCTGGCCAAGAACAACCCCAGGTACCAGTATAGGTTGAGGACTGACCTGTTGGAGAGCAGAAAGGGACCTAGGGGTCCTGATGGACAGCAGGATCACCATGAGCCAGCAGTGTGCTCTTGTGGCCAAGAGGGCCAACAGCATCCTGGGGTGGATCAGAACAGGGGTGGTTAG
>JAOXOE010000405.1:14178384-14235441 GCA_028565055.1 Phoeniculus purpureus | reverse complement strand
AGATCATCTAGTCCAATCCCCCTGCCAGAGCAGGATCACCTAGACCAAGTCGCACAGGAACATATCCAGGTGGGTTTCTAGGAAGTTACATCGTCGTGCCTTCCAGAAGGAAAGTAGAGGGTGGAGAAGGAATCAAAGGGTTAGAAAGCAAGGAACAAACCCCAATGTTTTGTCCAAAACTTGGGGCTTCTAGAGGATTTTCCTGGCCTTTGTTCCCCTTGGGCAAGGAAACACACATTTTGGTGGGAGCTGCTCGTCCACAAGGCCACTGCTAAGGCTGCTGCCTGCGTGACAAGTTTCTCCTGAAGCTCTGTTCCTTTGAGAGGGGCAGTGTGGGACAGAGAAGGCGAGGGGGAAGGGGGGGAAGCTTTTCTTTACACTTGTGCTGTTCTGAATGTGGACCATCTGTGCCCCCAGCTGGAGTGCTGGAGATGGTCTGGCACTTGAACCACACCATATTTACAGATCTAAACACAAATGGCTACTGCCTGATTGTTTCATGATTCATTAGTCAGACAAGCTCTCCTCTCCCGCCAGCACAGCTGTTACAGAGTAAACCTTTGTCACTTAATAGGCCTGATTATTACTTTCCATCAAAGGTATTGATCTGTGTCATCTCTACTTAAGGGAAAAGGGGAGAAGCGAAAAGGGGACCAAAATGTGTCAGAAAAACAAGAAAGAGTGGGGGGGCAACATTAAAAAACAAGGACATTTGTATGGTGACTGGAGGCACCGGTCAATACGTTTAATCTCTCCTGGCTGTCCTGTATTCATGTATTCATTCACCACAGCGACTCCTCAGTTACTAGCGGAGATGAAATGTCTCACATGATGTGGCATCCCTTGCTCTGCACCAGACTGCTGCACTCACACAATATGGCCACACATATAATTGCTCGGCCAAACACACAATGCGAATTAACAAACAACATTTGAAAAAACACAGAAATCAACCAAGTCATGCAGCACAAGGCAAAAATACAGGTTCATCTCTCAACAGCACCATGTTAGATTAAGAAGCAGCATCCTAGAGTTGAGCCCTCATTTCACCCACGTCAGCAGCACTACTCCAGCTTACACTGGTGGAAGAACTAGCTCTTTTTGTCAAGCAAAGTAGCTCAGGATAGGATGCAGTCTGTTACATAATTGTGATGCAGAGTGTATTTACCACAGCTCGAGAGCTCCTCGTTGCTCCAACGGCCGCCTGACAATCTGCCATTGCAGCAACTATGGGGTTATTGCAGATTCACTCATTCTATTGGTGGGATGATGTCTGCAACACCCAGACCAAGAGGTTCACTGCCTCTCTGCCTTGCAGCGTGGTCATCTACAATGTTACTGCCTGAGGAGTTGCCTGGTACTCCAGTGACCAGCTGGACAGGCCAGACCAACAGATGTAGTGCAAAGCAAGGTCTAATGCCAAACGAATTGCTACAGGATGGGATATATTTCCCATACAATTAACAGATGCATAGTTCAGGTTAGGGTATCTTCTGGTTGTCTTCATGCAGCTCATTTGCTGTGCAGTCCTGCAAGGATCACCTCAATTTTCCCTACCTTCCCACAAACTCCTTTTCCTCCACCTATACCTTTCAAGAGCAGTCTACAAACACAAGGAGCTTTTCCTCAAGCCAAGCCTTGTTGTTTTCAAAGCAAAGAGGCTACTAGGATGTCACATGGCGAATACCAGTCACTTAAGGTAAAGTACTGTTGAGAGAACAAAGGAGAAAAAGCAGGAATTTCAATCAGCCATGTGGAAGACCTGCTCTTTTCTCTGCGGTTACTCTGCCTGTAGTGCCATACCTGCTGTGTTCAGCCAAGGTTTGTGGAGTGTGGTGACAGACGCCATACCAGCATGCCAGTCAATGCTCTCATGAGGTGTGTGTGCAGCTATGATGTGGAATGTTCTTCTACAGCCCAGCATCCACCCAGAGCCCTGAAACAGCACAAACCCACTTTATGCCTTACTGACTACACCTGTGTCCCTACACAAACCCGGCTCCTCTGCCCTAGTATTTCCCCCAGCCCCCTAAGGTCTCAAAGCATATGCATTTTGGGAGGATGGGAAAGAAAATCAGAATCCTGTAGCACATGACACCAAGCCAGAGCTGTGGCACACGCAATCCATGGCAAAGTGTTGCTTGGCAATAGTGCATGTGCTCAGCTTCCCGCCAAGGAACCGCCGCTGTCCCTGTGCCAGGAAATCAGCCATTCAGCTAACAGGCAACGCAGTGGCCACAGAAGATGGAAAAGCAGAAGGGAGCCGTCAAACCCAAGAGACACACTTGCTCTCTTCTCCTCATGTGCTACAACAAATAGCAGGGGGGTAGGGGGGTGTGTGGGGAGTGAGGAACTGGAGAGATGCTGTAACTTTTAGCTTAATACATTTCTCTTTCTAGTGCATCAAGAAGGAAACTGCTTAAAGGTTAAAGGGGGAACAAAACCCAACAGTCTGAGATGGTATCTTAGAGCTTCAGTCATGGGCAAAACTATTCCAATTTCTGAATTACGTTGTAATGGAAAGTGCTTAAGTTTTGTCACTGAATCATTCAGAATCAGGCTGAGTAAATCAGTCAAGAAGAGGCTGTTGGAAGGATTCGACAGTAGAACCTGCTGTCTTTGCCATTGTCAGCATTTCATTGTCTTCCCTTGGAGACAATGTTTGATTCTGGTAGTTGGTGACAAGACTAGGGCAAGAAGCCAAAAAGGGAGAAGAAAAACACACTAAAAAAAAGGAACAAAAAAGTCACTTGAAAAAAGCTCTTGAATTTTGCAAAATCTGTTCTTTCTGGGAACTTGCTGAGAGAAGTTTGTTACTGGTTCATAAAAATGGGTTATGCTATCCCTATTCCCAAGCTACAGTTCCTTCCTGCCCCTGTTGTTTAGATTAAAGCCCTATGAGAGCCTTAAGACACAGGAGGCCTAAGGCACAGACAACAGGACTGCTGGTATGCTCCAGCAGCTTGACTCTGACACTCAACTGCAGTTATTTTCCTCTTACTTGTGTCTGTCTCTGTGCTCAAAACAAAGCTTAATTACTCACACCAACATAAAGCAGAGGCTTGACAAGTCAGGTCCAATGAGGTTAACAGACAGAGCTCTGCTGAATCCCAAGGACCTACCTTACACAGCTGTTTCCAGGTGGGAAGCTATTCCCTTTGAGAAGCCCCACAGGGCTCACAGCATTGCTGAGGACCTATGGGCCATCACCTGCAGTTTGGAAAGGACCTGAGGGACATCCCAATGGAGCTTTCCAGAGGGCTGCTGCACTAACTTGAGAGTTCTCCTGACCTGCTCTGGTGACAGGCAGGAGCAGACACAACAAAAGGTTTCTTGACTCTGAGTGGCTACAGCCTGAAGGAAAGAGCCGACCATTTCCAGACCTGAATGGCACCAATGGCCATAAAAGCCCTTGTGGCTAGTGCCAGAGGATAAAGCAGGAGCAAGGAGTTCTCCTCTCACCTTCCAATCTTGGCTGGGGCAAAGGATGGTGAGGCTGCAGCAATATTGGGCAGAGTCCACTCCTACATGTTCCACAGAAATACCTATGTTGCAGCTGGTATCAACTGCAGCAGAGCTGTGCCAGGTTCCTTCTGTGAGCGCCTTGCAACCGAGCTGTGACGTCTGCCCAAGACATCTTCCCTGGCAGGAGAGGTGGGGAAAGGGAAGACGGTAAAAAAAAGGGAAAGCTTCAGGTCAAACGATTGATTACGGTTTTGAATTACAGGGGGCTATTGATTTTTCATTAAACACCATGTACTGCTGTAAAGTGGAAAAGAAGTAATTCATTGATCAGAGCTGTGGGCCATGTTCACTTATTGGCTTCCTGCCACATCCCATTATTCCCACTTCTAAATGTATATTGAAGTCAGTTCATTCTAATCATTGCCTCCTGTCACCAGGAATGTCTCTCAGTAACTATTAGTTTAATCACCCCTTTCTTACAACGGTAATGAGTGATAATATCCAGCGTTATGGCGAATTCATGAATATTATTCATTGTATTACAGCATTGCATTTCACAATGCTACAGTTAAGGGTCTGTCGACATGTCTATTACAAAGTCCCCGGGCTTGGGACTTTATAAATCACTCCTAAAACTGGCTGCTAGCAGAAATAAGTAGTGGAGAGTGTCTCAGTTCTGGAGCGAATATTGCTGGAACTATTCTCTGCAAGTCTTTCTGGCCACGATTTAGCTGCATTGAATGAGTGCTGGAAAGGGGAGAAGGAAAGGGGGAGAAAGAACTTTGCCAGCTCATGCTGCTTTTTCCAATTGATTAAAGTGCCATCATTTCAAAAACAGGATGATCTGGCTGTTACATTGGACGGAGGTTGAGGAGACAGGCATTCTCCTCCTAGAGCTGACACACACAGCAGTGTCATCCTACCCTGCCAATATGGACACTCAGATGTCAGAGAACATCGTCCAAAACCTTCTTTGGACTTCGAGTCTGGACTGGCCAGGTCTTCATCCTGAGGAAGACATCTGCTGTAGGGCCAAGTGCTCAAATCCTCAGACTTTATGTAGTGCCTGCTTAGGTAAAACCTCATCCTGGGGATGATGGTGGGTAGGGTTTTAGTAAAAGGTTTGTATCTGATTCCAGAATCCAGCCTGGAGGTTTAGAAGAAAACTAGGGGGTTACTAAACATGAGGGTTATTCTCACACCTAATGGAAACCTGATTAGCCTCCAGTGACAAGACTTAAAGCTGTCACAGGAACTAAAAAGTGTCCTAAAAATAACATTAGCCTCAAAGCTTTTAGATGATTACAACTTCCTGAGGTAAACAGTTGCTTTTACAGTACCATCAAGCAAGAGGAGGAAAAGCAATACACAAAACTGTGCTATTATGACAGAAGATAAACAAAAGTTTCCCCAGTCCACAGCCAGGGCTGAAATACCTAATGGTGACCATAAGGACTGCTTCTCTAAATATCTTTTATAAATGCTAATTTCTCATCACTAAAAAAACCCAACAAACACAACGAAACAACCAATAAAGCTGTGACTTTATTGGTTGAGGAGTCGAACAGAACGAGAGGCAACAAGGTATATTAAGTGGCCATACATCCTTTGGCTACTTGAGGACTTTTTACATTGGTCGACTCTGTCCTAGTTTCCAAGATGCCTGAAGTGTTTCCGATACTCAGGAGCTTGTACTTGAACTTTGCACTGGCTGTTTGAAACCTCTGGGAGGTTCTCTGAGAGGAGAGAGTAAACTGACTGCATTGTGCAAGGAGTCCACAGCAGGAATGAGAACAAACAGTGCTCAGGCACCTGCACACCAGGAATAAATATCCACTGATTTACTCCAGCCTGTGAAAGCATTTAGAAAAGAAAGATCCATGGTAGGAGAAAATACATTAAAAAGCAGCTGAGTCCCAAACCACACTGCAGCCCAGCCTTACATTGATTGGGCATTGATTACTATCACAGACCCTCTTCCAGCATCCACTCAGTGGTGTCAGTCATGGCTTCCATCCACCACCCTAGGTCAGGGGTTCTGTGACAGACTCCAAAGGGGCAGGCAGGGCAGTGCCAAGGATTGAGGAGCCCACACAAGGAGAAAGGGGTCCCTTGAATGAAAAGATTCATGTGTGAGACATGCAAGGGAACTCTTTCTCAGCAGGGGTCCTTGGGCCCTCCAGCCCTGCTGAAAAGAAAGTTCCACCTACAGGCACAAACCCAGTAATTAATGTCCTTAGCTGTGTTTTCTTGCAATGTGTCTTTTGCAATGTGTTCTGACACGCTGCCTCCCCCTGAAGCCAACCTCCTGCTGAAGCTCTTCACAGTTTGTTGCAAAGGAGAAGATGAAGCCTGCTAATTCCTGCCTTTAAGTCCAGTGCCTGTACTCAAGAGGTCAAGTGGGACTCAGACTGGCCATCTGGACAGGAAAGAAATAGCAAATTCCAGCCATAAACCTGCTTTTCTACAATGGGACTCTGCAGGAACAGAAGGAAGTGTCCTGCCCATGATGCAGCCGAGGAAGCAGAGGAGCTGGTGGTCCCTCTAAATAAATCACAGTAAGGAACTGAGCTAACAGGTGGGAATAACGTAGAGGGTGAACGCAGGGCTGACAGCAGGCAGCCTAAAGGATCAGGTGAAGCCCAGAGAGAGCTCTGAGTTCTCAGAGGCTGATTGCTGCAAGGATAAATAACACGTTTCTTCAGCAGACACATGCACAAAAGAGCAGCTTATCCATGTCAGGTAGTTATATGGCCCCTATTATCAAGTACGCACTTGGCAATCTTTGCTGTGTTTAGCATCACAACAACCGCACAGGGAGGAAAACACAATTCTTGTAGACAGGAGCAGGTTTGCCTGGGCACACTTGAAGTGTGGCAGGGAAAGCAGTGCTGGTGAAGTCGAAGATCACAGGACTCAGAGTGGCAAGCCACTTCACTCTCTCTCTGTAACCTTCAGGAAACCACTTGGAACTCAACATGCAAATACATCTGAAGATCATGACCCAGGTGACTAACCAGGGCTGGCACAAGGAGTCTGCAACCTTCCATGCTGTCACGGAAATCTTACTTTGATTTCTGTTAAGACAAACACACCCACCACTGACAGGACCATCCAGCACCCCTTGGACTCACACAAAGTTAGAGAGAGATCAAAGCTGTGATTCGACTGCCTGAGCACTCCTGGTCTCCCAGAAAGCTCCGAGCCTGCACCAGCCTGTCAGTTAAAATGGATTGGTCAATGCAGTTAAATCTACAACCCAGGAACAAAGCCCTTACGGCAAGACCTGTTTTTTCCCTCTAATGTCCTCACCTTGTGCCAAATGAACAGCACTCACATCACACCATTTGCAAAGGACAGAAATCCTCTGCGGAGCCCCAACAACCAGCCCTTCTCCCAGGCCAGTACGCAGCACACATCTTGGGGTCATAAAGCCTTCATTTCATGCTTCAGCACTCCTGATCTAAGGCTTCAATTCAACAGCGTATTCAGCGACCACTTGGGTTCAACAGCAGCTTCCACCTAGCTCCGCTGTGAGTGCCCCCAAATTTTATTCACGTTTAACTTTTAACCTGGCTTCCCACGGGACACAGGGAACAAAATCCATTCAGACTCTGTGCCTTCCACTTCCTTGGTGACTTCTGCATGCATTCATGTACTGTAACAGAGCACTGGTGCTCTAAGGCAGTTAAGCTCCAGTGTCGTGGAAACAGGTAGCTAGTTGGAGAGAACAAACATTCTCCTTCCTTAGTATTTTATAGCCACCTTCAGGACTGACCTGCTGCAACTGCCACACCAGCCATTTCTTCTGAGCATCCTGTCATCACTCCATGTGACTGGTCCATCAGCACAGAGCATCATGAGATATGTGTGTGCTTGTCACAAGCACAGCCTCAACAGTCTCAGCGCTGTAAATATAAAGCAAACAGCTGCTGTCCCTTACAGCTCAAGGTAAGACACAAGAGTTGGCGTAAATTGCCCTGCGTGCTATCAACATAAACCAACAGGGCACGATGTATTACTGTGAGCCCCAAGTACTTCACATCTGTCTTGATGCCGCCAGAAGTTTGACACCCATCAGCTCAGAAGATAAAATACAGCCTGCAAAGGGAATAATTTTGGCCTTGCATCAGAGAGCTCATCCCTGCAGTGGGGCAGGAAGGAAGCGGCTCCCTGCTCATGCAGCATTAAAGGATTCAGGCTGTGAAGCTCGAGCATCTGCACTGATGTGTCCTGCAGCAAAGCATCTGCCAGGTAAGTCTCAGTCCCACTGGAAACCTATGCTGCTCTGTATCCTCAAGCACGGATGTGCAGAGAGCTGCCTGCAGTCTCAAAGTTATGCACATGCTAAAGCAGGATCCACCAGGCACTACCTTGCCACAGCACTTCTGGCAGACTCAATGATATGCCTCCCCTGAGCCAGCCTGGGACTGAGCCTGGGACTCCACTGACTTAACATCATGACCTCCCTGCTCCCAATGGGAAGGGCACTTCTGTCTGAATGGCAAAAGGCTGGATGAGATTATATATTATTTTAAAGCCAGCAAATACAGGCTCCCATCAAATAGGGTATGATCCTGAAGGCTCATGTGATGATCAGATCCTTAGAATGAGTGACACTAGCCACAGTCGATGCTCATTCTCTTCATCCAAGCCTTTTCTTAGCATTGCTTGTAAGGGAAGATAAAATAAATCACTCCTTATATAAACTCTCAATTTCTTACTGAGCTTTAACCTGACAGAAACCTTTGGCTTTCACCTATTCCTCACTATAAAACCCAAAAACTTCTCCCTGTCCTGCTGTGACAAATCATTCTGCTCAGTTCAGGTTTAACTCAAGGTACCCAAGTGGTTCTGTTGAGGTCACTGGTTGCCTTTGCATGCGGTGGGAGACGTTGCCAGTGCAGGAGACAAATGTACATTAGGCTCCCCTTCCAAACCCTACCTAGGCAGAGCACCTGCCTGTGTCTGGGAGCTGGGAAGGACTTTGGGATCCTTGAGTTCAGAAGGTCCCAACAAGACTGGGTGTCTTCTTCAAGGTAAGTGTTCAGGGCTTTGGCTTTGTGGGGTGTCAGTCCATACTGGTTCAGGGAATTTAGGTTGTATGTTAGCAAAGCACATAGTGACCAGCCTCCAGCACTTTGGCCATCACACGTTGGCCTGGCATACTTCTAAGCAGCTGGCTGAACCACCACCCAGGATGGCAAGAGCTGGAGAACGCATCATGACTGCGATCACAGCTTCTCCATATTCATTCTGTGGTGGCACCATCTATTTTGGACACCATGAGGAGAGTTATTGATTCTCACATGTAATCCCAGTTGTCTTGCTCAGACATGAACCTTCTGACAGAGATGTAGCCCTAGGGAATGAAGGGAGGAGGAGCAGAGCAGAGCAGAACCAGGTGCTGGTGAGCACTGAATATTGCCAACCATTATCAAACACAGGAAAACAGCACGGAAGGCTTTAGCCAGTTTAGATAATCCTGCAGGGAACACCACCAATAGAAACTAATGCATATGCAAGCCACAGCAAGCTGCTGGGAGACTGACCTTTGCCTTTGATGTCAGATAAAATGCAACACTTGAACTGCCTTCGGTCCAGCATTAAGTGTATTATTTAACATACTCATATCCTCAAAGGATTGTTCCTGAATATCTTGCACGGGTCTTACCCTCCCTTGTTCAAAGTTTCAGAACAGGAGGACAATATTACGCTCGAGGTCTGAATTAAAAGCGACTGGTTTTACTTGTTTGGACTCACTCCAGATTCCTTCCAGAGTACCTGGGAGCAGAATTCACCCATGTGGAGACATGTCCCAGCCCGGATGGTGATGGCAGTTGCTTGTGATTTCTTAGGGATGCTCACACTTTCTCTATTTAACCATCCTGTGTCCTACTGTTGAACTTACATTACCCTAGACCCACTCACTCACCTACTCTTGCTGCTGGCTTAACCTCCATTTGTCTCTCCACAACCCTCTTCTAGGAGGGCCCCATCACTCTCCACTATGCAATCCTGCTGCATATGTTTGTGAAACAGCAATGTCCTGGAGAAAAGGACAGGGTGAGGGGCCCCAGTGACACAACAGCATCGCTATGCTGAGAACAAAGCATCCCTAAACAGGGGTGATCAGGAACACAAGTGGCTCTCGGGAAGTCAGGGCAAAACTCAAGAGGCTGAGCACTTTCAATTACCATCCAAATCTGCCATTTAGTTCCTCATGTTTATCTAGGCATTAAAAGCAATTTTGCAAGCACATGTCTGTCACATTTAGACACAATGAGCTGGCCTCTAATTAGGAAGTATATGACCTCACTGGCTTTAATTGGAGGAAGCCTGTGCCCAATCTGTTTACCAGATGATAGAAGGCAACTGGCATTAGGAGGGAAGTTTGGTGTCAGCTGGTAGAATGTGCACAATACCTGCTATAATGGTCCCCGATTCATCATCACCCCCTCCACCATCAGGGCTTTGTCAATGGTTTGCTCATCAATTTGCTTGTGTACCAATGCAAGAGACCAGGACACAGGTCTGCATCAGGGAAAATGATCACAGACCAGAGGAAACAAAAAAATAGGGGGACAAACCCAGGAATGCAACTTCTACCTTGGCAAGGGAGCAGGGCAGGCATGGGGTCCAAGTTGTAGCCTAAGTAGTAATAAGGAAAGGTCCATTTGTTGTAGGGAAATGCAGCAAAGAACTCCACACCCTGCTCTTTGTGCCCTGCTGCACAGAAAGTACCATTCTGGCCTGGTTCAGAGATGACACACACACAGTTGCCCACCACCACACTGCTCCTGAGTGCCGGGCAGGCACCACAGGTAGGAGAGAGAGGAAATACCGTGTATAAACTACACATAATCTTACTGTTTTCTTTACTGTGCTAGCAACACAAGATGCAGCTCTGCTAATTTAAGACCTAGACAAGTTCAAGAAACTTGACCTAGACAAGTTCAAGGGTGAAGAATGTGCAAAACAAGCCTTAGAAAGAAGAGAGGCCCAGGATTACTTTGTCTGTCTGTCTGAAAGACCCAATCAAGAGGGAGAAGCCACAGCGGTTCCTTCAGTATGATTGGTATTCAGAGCACAACGTGAGGACAGACCCCAGCCTCCAGCCACAGCTTTAGGACACACAGCTGGGCCAATGAGGGAGAGAAAAGCTGCCTGCTTACTGTTTCCAGCAGACATAAAACATTATTCCAAATAAAGAGGGACTGGGGGGTGGAATTAATAGCCACTGAACATATCGTGAACTAGATTGATGGGTTAAATAAGCAACCAAAAAAACGCAGCACAAAACATGCAGAGCAAACATACAGGAAGGCTTATTCTGGTACTTGTGTAAGAGAAAGGGAGCAGGCAATGGCCCCTGAGGGAGGGACTACAGAGCAGTGAAGCCTCTGGCTGTTTTCAGCAGTGACTTGCATGCCAGCCCACAGACACTGTAAGCTCAGCTCCAGAAGCTGCTCAATGCCACTGCCACCACTCTGACTCCGAGGCATTGCCTGCAAAAGATGTTTGAGAGCAGAGGCTGGAGATGAGGAGGGGGTGGCAGAGGACAGGCCATGCAGACCACAAATGGGTGCCCATGGGCTGGAGGAGCCCCCAGCAGTGCGGGGAAAGGGGCTGATCTAGAAGAACCGCAGTGCCTGGCACGACGCATAGCTGAAGAGTGTTAGAGAACATCATTTCTTTAAACTCATCTTGCATTCAGCCAGCTGCATATAAATTTCCCTCTATCTCATCAAGCTCTCACTGTTTGGCCTCCTCTGACTGATATTGGCTCATCATACTTAATCTAGGGTGAAATTTCCTCGTCTGAGCTAAATTACTCGCAGCCATCAAGGGAAACGATATTTATTTTTCGTGGGGCTAATGACCTGTCCCCCGGACCCACCCACTGATGGTTATTTACTAGGGCCCAGATGCTTGGGCTCAAAATGAGTGCTAATGTCAGCGGGGGCCATTTCTCATCCAGGTCTCTGATTGAATTGGAGCGATCCCATTGACATTGACTCGGTGACTTTTAAGGCCATTACCCTCAGCCAGAGATGAACCTCTCATCTCTGCTCCAACACTGACAGCTGATTAGCGACAAATTACAAGCGGGAAGAACCCAAGACTTTGTGAGGTGAGGGAGGGGCGGGGGGAAGAAGAGGAGGAGGAGGGATTTGGAGGAGGCAGTGGAAAGCCGAGTGAGTAGCATAGACGAGGAGTGGGAGGGCAGAGCAACACCCAGGAGATGATGCAGCCTGTTGGCATGGGCAGTACTCTGCGCACTTTCACCAAATGCAGAGCAGGGCCCAAAGCCAAAGACTTTTGGGAAGGAGTGGTGATGACACACAGCAACTACAGGGAGCTGAGATGAGAGCAAGACTGGGAGGGAGAACCCTGACCTTGAGTCCACGGAACACAACCACAACCAAACCTACAGTTGCCGTGACACATTTCAAGTACAGCGGTACCCAAGTTTCTCTTTTCACTGCTATTACATGACTTAAGGATAAAGTTTCGAAAGCTCTGGGTCACACTCACAGTTTTCTTTCTGACCACTCCTGCTGTCAAACACCATACCAGCTCCTGCAAGAGAGAGAAGAGCAGCTGTTACTTTCAAGCTGCCAGAGAAGATCCTATACCTAAAGAAAAAGCTCCCTGCTGTGGATACAGTTCTTCTCATCCAAATGATCTGTGTGCCAGACTGTGCTCCCCTAAGTAAAAGGGAATATTTTTAGTGCCACAATTAATATAAATGGAGCCATACTGAAAGGCATTACAAGGAGGCTTGTTGCTCCACTCTCCTGCATAAGCAGGCTCAGAGAGTTTCCAGCTCACAAAACACCAAGCCCATCTGAGAGAAAAAGTGTCATGAAATACAAATGGAGGAAGTGCTTGCAAGGCTGAACTGCCAGGGGTGCAACCACCCTCGTGTAAATAACAACCGGCTGTGGGTACACAGGCAAACAAATGCAGTGCAGGCACCTGCTGGGGTTAGACAAGATCTAAGCACTGAAATGGACCTTCAGCAGCAGTCAAAGGGGTTTGCATCTCAACCCCATCTGAAGAGAAGTTATTCTGCAGGAACCCAAGGCTGTGGCCAAACCACCCTTTGCTGCTGCTCTACAGCTGCATTTGCCCAATGTCTGCCCACTGTTTCTGAGGAAAACCAGTAAAAGCAGCTACAATGGTGTCCATTCCTCTGCCCTTCCACCCTCCTCTCCACACCAGTTCTCTTACTGGTCTTGGGAGCTCATTGGGAAAGACACCATGTACTCAGACACTCTAAAACTCTCTCAGGGACTTGGCAATGAACAATGTGCTGGAGCAGCTGCACAACTCACTGCGCTTTATGGTCAGCTTAGACAACTCGTGATCTCATTTCTGCTGAGCTAAGTGCAGAGCCCATCCACTTCAGCAGGGTTAGAGACTCTACTGCAGAGCTGATGCCTCTGCAGCCACGTCTGGCTGCAGCTGGCAAACTGAGGTGATCCTGCTGTGGCAGGGGGATTGGACTAGATGATCTTTCAAGGTCCCTTCCAATCCCTAATGATTCTATGACATACACTTTGGTGCAAGGACTGCCCAAAAGCCCTGGATAGCATTCTTCATGTGGTACAAGATTTGTCCCATGTTTAACACATGACAGCTCCCACAGAACACCATACAAGTGAACACAGTTGTCTTCTTGAACATGAGCATAAGCAAAGTACAGTCAGAAGCATGTGCTGAGGGATGAACGTCCACCTCCTTGCCAGTCTGGCTTTGATCCTCCTGGGAAGGAGGTTTTAGAAGACCCTGGTAGCAACATTTCCACCTGAGAGACCACCCCAGGAGCTCAACACCCTCACTGAGTTTCTCCTCACACAACAAACTTGCACTCCAGCAGTTAACTCTTCCTCTTACCCAACTGCTGCCTATCCACAGTAACCCCTCAGAGTGTGGGTATGCAATCTGCCCCCCCAGGCTCTGGTCTGGAGAGAAATCATCACCAAATCACCACCTCCCAGCACTGCAGAGCTGCATAAGCTCTTCCCTCTCCTGAAGCAGGACAAAACTTACCTGCAGTACTCAACAGAAATAAAAACTTCATATGGAAAACTGAGTGGGTTGATGAGCGATTTTTGAAGCCTCTCCCCAAGAATAGGACAGAGCAAACTGAGAACCTTTTCCCTCAGAATGAAATGTTCCCAACAAACGCAGGGTCAGGGGGCTTTGTCATCTTTCAGAAAGGAAACCTAAGCAACTGAAAAAAATCCAGCTGTCCCTTGGCCAAGAAAACACAATCCATTCACTGATTGCAGTGTGACAGAATCATAGAATCACCTAGGTTGGAAAAGACCTTTAAGATCATCAAGTCTAACCATATACCCTACTCCACTATGCCCACTATCAGACCTACCACTAACCCCTGTTCCTTAACACCACATCTATGTGGCTTTTGAACATCTCCAGGGATGGCGACTCCACCACCTCCCTGGGCAGCTTGTTCCAAGGCCTGATAATCCTTCCAGTGAAAAGTTTTTCATGATACCCAATCTGAGCTTCCCCTGGTGCAGCTTGAGGCCATTCCCTCTTGTTCTTGTTAAAACACTCAGTAACCAAAACTGCACCTCAGAGCACACGGACATTGCAAACAATCTGGCATCATTTCTTAAACAACCCCAGCACAAATGAAAAAGGAAAAGCTGTTCTGACATGGGAAAAATGAAGTTTGCTGGTCTGAGCTGAGCCTACAGGTGCAAGCAGCTCCAATTGCTGGTTGCAGGGAGGCAGAGCTGACAGAGTGCCTGGCCGCTGGCATTGCTGGGGTTGGGTTGCACAGTTGCTGGGGTGTGCCAGTAAGACCACACATCCACACAGGCTAATATTCCCCTCCCTAGGCTTGATTGGTCAATTTGGATGACATGTTTTGGGCATCTCTATGTACTCAGTGACTGCAGCTTGTACATCATCCACAAATCCCCATCTGCATCTACAGATGGCCCATGGTTGGTTTTTTCCCCATCCTTTCCTCATTGTATGTAACAGTTCTTTGTGGTTGCAGGAAGGCAGAGATGTGGATTTTATTGCAGTGCTCTGCTGCAGAAGCCAGGTAGACATTAAACTCAACACAGTAAGGAACCCCAAGTTCTCCTGCTGTCCCATTGTAGCCCTTGGTTCTCCAGTCTAAGCTCTCACACCAAGCACAATCCAATGTCAACATATGTTTGCTCTAGGACAAACCAGAACAAACCATCCTGCAGAGCTGCGGACTATATGATCTTTGTTTTTACTCTAGTGCTTTATACACTTTATTCCAGACTTTGGAAACTATTCTCTTTCTCTGCACTTTACAGGGAAGGTTTAACCTGTGAATAGTTTACAAAGCTTGGAAGATCTGGTGAAATGCCATAAGGAAATGGAGCTCCAGTTTTATTTGTGCTGTGAAATATCCACCCGTCTTCTCACATTCCACCACCGCAACTCTGTTTTCTTCTCTGCTGTGATGCTAAAGCTGTGCCACATCCTTTGTTTTAGGGCAGGGTCACCTGGACAATGCATTTTCCAGGAGCAGCCCTGCCTCGCCACACGTCTGTTCCCCTTCCATTCCTGAGCAGGATGGATTTGCCACCATCTCTGAGTGTCCTTCTTACTTACAATCACCACTGAGATACTGGAAAGTCCTGCAATTGCAAAGACCCACCTAGATTTAATTTACATTAGTCCAACACCAAAAACACATTTCACACAATATTTTGCCAGCTGGGCCCCAAACTATTAATCCATTTTAAAAACATGGGCCATTTTGTTTTTAATGACACACGTCTATTTTGAGTTGGGTGCACTGTAATCCACGGAGTTCTGTAATTTTCCACTTCATTTATTCTGGATTTAATGAGCTGGTAATCATGTATATTTCCAGCTGAAATGCTGTCTGAAATGTGGAGCACAAAGTCAAAAGTAAAGAACTTGAGGAGGGAATGTTGCTGCCTGAAATCATATGAAATAAAACTGAGTGAGATTAAGACTTGGAAGACTCAAGAGAAATCTGCAGGGCACTACAGATCAGAAGCCACAGTTCAGTGTGATTTGCCTTTTGTAACACTCCTCCATTTTATCATTTTTACTGCTAATTGCTGTGCTAGGCTGCAACATTGCAGAAGTTGTTTGATACCTTGGAGTGTACTCTGAAGCACCTGTCACTTCTTTCATGGCTTGAAGACACAGGATCTGCTCTGTTCTGCTCCAGGAAGGCAGAAGTTTGAAGGGAATGGAAAGCAACCACAAGTTTCACATGTTAACTTCTCATGTACACCATGTATGTGTTCTTCGCTTCCTCTGGGCATGTGCAGTGACACTGCCATGTCATTACACCACCAAACCTTTGTGTGGTTTGCCAGGATGGCATGGATTAGACATCTACAAAGCAGCTTTGCTTTGTGTGAGACTACATGGGGGTTCTTGTTTCATCAAGAAAGCAGCATCATGTTGCAAAGCACCTTTTTTTAATACAATAATAGGTACACAATCATCTCAGGTCTCTATTCTTTGCCAGCTCAAACAAGTTCCAAAGAAGAGGGAGCACTCAGAGCAGCGGTGTTGGACAACTCTGTCCACAGCTAAGCACTGACAAGCGAAATTTTGTGTATCATCAAGGATCCAGCCCAGGTGGCTCCATGTCTTCCACATCTTAAGAGGAAACTTGGCAAAATACCCCTTGTCCATCACTGTAAAAGTGAAACTGCTTTTAAAGATGATGTTTAAAATAATAGTTTAAAGGCTATGTGCACAGTCTGCCCACAGATTGTAAACGGAAGCTGACTAGCCGTGTTCCTCTGTAATTAGATTCATTCCTCATTTTAAAAAAAACCAAAACAACAAGAACAACAAACACCAAATGACTGGTAAGAAAAAAAATGAAGCAATGAGGTGTATTTTTGCTGCTCTACACGAGCCGTGAATAATGTGGCTATGCTAATTGGGACCCATTAGGGCACTGCACCAGGATCCCACTGCCCTGGACAGGCTACCTCTTCCTGGCAACTACAACCCTAGAAGAGACCCCAAAAAAATTTGATCACAGAGTGTCCTGTATGCAGCATAAGGGTGCATTATTCAGGAAGGTAATGAAATTCCCAGAAACATCAGATGCAGCAGGTACATGAAGATAATTTTGTTTTTATAACCAATTCCAGTCAGATAAATACTAGAATCCTTTCCAATTTTCCCCCCATGAAACTAAAGTGTCACTGAGATTTACAGCCCCCTCAAGTTCTCTTTTCAGAGGAACATTCATTTACATAAACAGATAATCCCAGATAAAAATTTCCATTAGACAAAGGTGAAATGGATCAATTTTCTCTGCCAAGACAAATCTTAAATCTTGAACAGATAGGGTCATTATTACACCAGGCCCATTTCAGAAATAATGTATTAAAAAAAAAACCCAGCCGATAGCAGCCATTTCCAGCTTTCCAATTATCTTTAAGAAAAGCTTATTCTGTGGACAATAAAGCACATTACTGCACAATATGATACAGTCCATAAAGATCACAATGTTTTATGAAAGGTTAAAGAAAGCTCAGCACATTTAGGGGAATGTCATAACCCACAAAGTCTTTCAAGACTTAGCCAAGCCCACATGCAAGCTGTGCAAACACTGTGCTCGGGTTGGCAGTGCTGCCCTGCTGCTGTCTGCACAGTGCACAAGGCAGGAGGTGCCATCCCATCAGAGGTTCATGTGCTGAAGAACAGGAGGCTAAGGAGGTGCTCGCACAGCTCCTCTTCCTCAGGGGAGGAACTGGATTCCCCTATCCCTATCTCACATCTCCAGAGATGAAGGGAATAGTCGTTTACCAACACATAGCCAACCACAGGGCTCTGAACTTGTCCTCAACCCGCTGTAATGTCTGACCTCATCAAGATATAAATGGGGAGGTTGCTGCCTGTCTTGCCCAGTGTGTCACTTCTTTCTTCCCCAGCTCCCACGCCAGTCTGGGCATCACTGTGGCAGAAGCGAGAGCCCAGCCTCTCCTCCCCATTGCCAGGGCCTGCATCCTGTTGATGCAATGGCAAGGCAAAGCAAGCAGCTCTGCAGCTTTTCCCCTGGAGCACTGTGAGGCTACGCAACTAGGACAGGAATAGCCTTGTGTAGCAGTTCTCCAGAGCCACACCAGTTTTTCAGGGCCCTGGGAATGTATCCTGTGAGGAGTGACAGGACAAAGTGTAAGAAATCACTGCCTAATCCACCCAGCCAAAACAAGCAGTAACTCCCCTGACCCAGTTCGTCATCTGAAAGGGATCAGATTTATTTGCTGTTTAACTAACTACTTCTTACAGGTATCACATGAGGAACGTGGGAAGGAACAATATGGGACTGAAGGGCAAAACCCAAGATCCTACCACAAGGGATAACCTAATCCTTGGGTTCTCTTCTGTCTGATCATGACAACAGAAAGAGCCAAAACTATGGAGACACAGCAGCTCCCTCACCTCTGGAGGGAGGCCACCAACCATCTCAATTCAAGAAAGATAATCACTTCTGCACAAGAAATTTTTTACACATCTCTTCAAAGCTTTTCTGGTTCAGCTTCTTTCAGGACCATCACCATTCACAGAGGATGGAAGAATGGACAAGATGAAGCAGAACCTCTCCCTGGTCTGTCTCTCCAACATAAAGACACTGGGATCCAACTCTTATTAATTCTGCCACAACTAAGACATAGCAGATCAAGCTGGGGTCTCATCTGTGGCCTCACTGTGCAACACCTCAGCTGAATTTCCACTGACAAACATGTTGCAATCACACAAAAACAAAAATAATCTTGATTTACAAAAGCGTTAGGTGCAAACACAAAACCACAGAGTGGTCTGGTTTGGAAGGAAGCTCAGAAATCATCAGGTTTCAAACCCCTGCCATAGACAGTGACACCTCTCACCAGACCAGGTTGCCCAGAGCCCCATCCAGCCTGGCCTTGAACACTTCCAGGGATGGAGCAGCCACTGCCCCCTTGAGCAACCTGTTCCAGTGCCTCAGCACCCTCACAGCGAGGAATTTCTTCCTAAGATCTAATCTAAATCTCCTGTCTTTTAGCTTGAAACCATCCCTTTTGTCCTGTACCACTGGAGTCCCTTGTCCATCCCTCATCCCATCCAGCACCGCTTTAGTAAGCAGATACTTGCAGCTCATTTAGGAGACAGGATGCTTATAAATTTAGAAAACTGCTTTTATGTTGATAAAATCTTCGGAGCAGAGCCACACTTCCTATAGCTGTGCTCAGAAACTTTTAATGTGAGGAAATACTTCCCATTGCAGTTGCTGGCGCTATCAGTCATAACATCTAATGATGTGGAGATTGTTGCCTTATAAAATGCACAGCTGGGTAGCTACATGGCTCAAGGCTAAAACCTATTTTAAAATCCAGTGGTTTAGGAAGGAGAATGTTTATTAAAACATTTTTCCCATTAAAAATATATGACATTTCATTGGTCATTCCATGTGATGCAGTGCCAGCCCTTTTTTAGGCAGCCCACTTGGGACAACTGCTGAAAACCTGGCAAGCCTGTCTGACAACTCCATGTCCTAATAATTTACTAGTCCATCAAAAAAAAAAAAAAAAAAAGCAAAAACTAGAAGAGAAAAACCTAAAACATTCCAGCAGCCTAAAGGAACTCACCAGTGCCCCTCACATAGCACCCAGGAACCTGCTCTCAAATCCAGCCACAGTTGGTCTTCTCATGCTGACAGTCAGGGACATTTGAAAAGGAGAAAATTGCTTGATCTCCTCATGCCACAAGTTACACTGAAATAATAATGAGGCTGTGGGTTGTTGTAGGTTTTTTGGAAATGTGATGGAGAGAGAAATGCTGATAAATATTCTTTCAGTGATTCCACAGGTATTCGGCATTCACCTCCATGAGTTGATGCACATCTTAACTTGGAGGGATGAAAAAAAAAACCTCAAATCACTGCCTCTCCCTTGTTTACCCAGCTGCACTGTCTGAGGACAACTGCAGGATCTCCACAGCAAGGACCTATTTCTATGGGTGAAACTTTCAAACAAGAACTCCCACTGAAGCCAGTATAACTTCAACAACTGATCCCTCTGGCAAGTGACCATGTTCCCCAGCTGATCCCACCTTTGAAAAAGCAGACAGGTCCAGAGTCAGTGTTTGAGAAAATGATCTTAAAAACTCTGACAAAGGCGGTTTTCCCAGGTTATCTGCTGCTCATCTTACATGTCCTTCTAACTCCGGGCTGGAGGTTGTGGGTCTCTCCACAAGCTGAGAACAGCCACAGCCACAGGCAGTCTATGCTTTGGTTGAGCTTCTCACCACTGGTAGAGTTCTGTTTTCCCTCGCGATAAGCAGCAGAGAGGGCCAAGGGCAGAACTGACCAAACTCACTCAACAGCTGTTAAAAAGGCTTTTCTCAAACAACCTCAACACAAACACGTCCCGGTGACCCAGAAAAGAAAGCTCCGCCCATCCAGCAACTCTTTGGCCTTAAGAGAGCCCAGCTGAGTCTTTGCCTTGGACCAACTCTTTAACCAAAAGAACACCATGTGCTACCCTTTAAACAGAAGTGTCAGTGTTGCTAACAGTCAGGAAAATCTCCCGGCACATCCACTCATATGATGAAGCACAGGTACTGCTACTTATACCCATGCTGCTCCCAAACATCAACCATTCCAAATTACTCTGGAGTGATCAAAAATCAAAGTGCGGTGCTGGACAGGGAAGCGGCTCTATTAAAAAGATACAGACCATGGCCATTGCCCATAGCTGTTCCCAGCTGCCTTCCAAGTTCTATATATTAACTAAGCTTATGTACCAAAGCCATTTTTTTAACTACTACTGTCAGCACTGCAGAGTCAATACAGCAGCAGTAGAGCAAGCTGTTCTGCCTCATGCCTCATCAACATTTCTCACACTCCGTATCAAAGTGGGAACATTAGCAAACTCAGCTGCCCTTCAAACTTCGAGCACCAGGCAGGAGAAAGCATCTGCGGCTTCTCAACTCCTCACAAGGCTGCTGAAAAAAACATCGCAGCTTGCCAGAAACACCCGCAGTAGCCAAGCCCCTCTGCTCTTAGTGACATGTAGGACAAGCAGGACTGCTGCTGGGGTCTGCTCACTCCCTACTGCTCCACAACAACCACTGTGCACAGCAACCACCACTGGCACCCCACAATTGCAGCGCAGGGCCTCTGCATGCTTCCACAGCTCCCCCCCTGTCACTTAGTGAGTCTTTGGCAATCACAGGGTGTTAGAGGGTGAGAAGCATACTTCAGATGTTGGGAACATCACTTCCCAGTGACAGGGCAGAAACTGACAGGACAGTGGCTCCAGTGATGTGTCTGTGGTAGAGCAAGAAGCTTTCCCATCCAGCAGGAGTTCAGAAGGCAGCAGAGCCATCTGAAGGCATCCATCAGCTCTGCTACTGCAGGGAAACATGAAACAGAATAAAGATGGGCTTTGGGTACAATCTTTCAGTCCCAAAGCACTTCGGGAGGCAAGGCAAGTCTTTGTCATCTCCAGTTCTCACACTCTACCATTGCTATTCAGCCAAATCAGCATTCATCACCACAGGAAAAACATGATGATCTGGACAATGAAGAAAAACCAAGACAAAGTCTGTGCAGTGAGATGATCCTCGATGCCAAGTTACCCAGACCTTGCTTGTGGGCTTCGTGGTGCTTCATAGATCAAATTTAATAGCACATTCAAAGTTGGGAAGGGCTTTTGGAAAAAAAGGTCAAGTCAATCACAACTGAACTCGATCTTAAAGATCTCCTCCAACCAAACCGATTGGGTGATTGAGGAGTACAAATCTGTATGAGAAACTGCTGAGAATGTGTCTCCTGTCCCATTTACCACCAGATACAAACACCTACAGAGGTCAGTCAGCACCAGTACGGATTTACAACAGAAGGGCTGGGAATAGTACCTGATCCCCCTGACACCAAGGAATCATCCCGAGTGTCCACAGAGCTCCAAAAATCACAGAATTACAGAATATTAGGGATTGGAAGGAATCTCCAAAGATCATCTAGTCCAATCCCCCTGCCACAGCAGGATCACCTAGATCAAGTCACACAGGAACATGTCCAGGCAAGTTTTACATGTCTCCAGAGAAAACGACTCCACAACCCACCCTGGGCAGCCTGTTCCAGTGCTTTGTCACCCTTACTGTGAAGAAGTTCCTTATCATACTTATGTGGAACCTCCTATTTTCCAGCTCACACCCATTGTCCCTTGTCCTATCATTGGATGCCACTGAGCACTGGTTCCACCCTCCTGACACATGCCCTTTACATATTTATAAACATTAATGAACAAAAATGCTTCACCACCACTGAAAGCCCAGAATCTCTTTTCATGCAAACTTTATTGAGGAACCCCTCAACAAACTACAAGAGTGTAAACGCCTGCCATAGGTCATTTTACACAAGAGACTTTCAAGTGACTTAGAAACACAATCCCTGTTTGGGAAATGTGCGGTCAGGCTTGACTGGGCAAGGGGAGACTGTGACTGTTACAGCAATGCTCTGATTCTTCAGCAAAGTCAGAAACCCACACAGTTGTCCAAGAGTGAAACCACCGTATCAACCAAAGCTGTCTGCCACATCCTGAGTTTCACCCTCACTATAAATAAATCAGCTACACTCACTACAACCAGAGGAACAAAACCTCTATGTTCAAAACAGTTTATCTCAAAATGCCTTCTGCCATGGCATGAATTCCAGCTGTGATAAAATTTTATAGGCAAGCTGGAGTTAGACCTTTAAATAGGAAAAAATCCCCAAACCTAAAACCTACGCTCCTAAAAGTCAGGACTTTGCAGAAAGATCATGTTTTCCCTACTAAATTCACAGGGAGCTGGTTGTTGTTTGAGGTAATGCCATCTCACATGATTAACCAGCTTTCCAAACAGCTTCTTTTTTGAAAAATCCCCCAGTTTCTCAGTAAAAATCCTTTATTGTCCCCTCACCTTCAGAACCTATCCAAAAGTTTTACAAAAAAACATTTGTCAATTAATTCCAGTTTTTTAGGTTCAGGGACTCTCCTGTGCTGCACAACATGTGTCTGCTTAACACACAGGGAAATGATGCTGCTAAATTGGGGACAAAACAGTGGCCTGGGCAGAGGAGATGCCTCCTCCCATTGTGTGCACGGGACTTTTTTGCTGACTGTAAGCTCACACACAGCAGGAAGAAAGCCCAAATGCCATCCCCGCTCTTGCTATTGGCAGCTGTTCTCTTATCACCAAAGAGAATTTATCGCACCACTGACAGATGCTGAGATTCAGAAACTGGAGCTGAAAGCCAAAGGGATTGAATCGGAAAACAAAAACACCAAAAAAGGGGAGCAAAAAAAGGAAAAGGAGGCAGAGCCCTACTAAAAGAAGCCACTTGACTGCACACAGTGCACGTGCAGCTCTCCATGGGGAGAGGCTGCAGAGTGTGAGCCCCCTTGGCAGCTGTCAGGCATTCTGTTCTGGTAACCCACTGAGAACCTCTCCACTACAACCCTAGTGGGGTCAGTGAGAGGAAGAGTGGTGCATCTGCAGGAATGAGGGCCTTGAAACCCATTCCTTTTGTTATTAAGGTCACTCTGATTACCAAACACAGCTTCTTGTGGTCTTGAGGCTCTCCTGGAGGGAGTTTGAACTGGGGATGTCCTTGGATGTCCGTTCTTACACACACACATTCTTCCAACAACTCTTTGAGTTCCTTCACTACTTATCTACAGCCCCAAAAGGTATCAGCTCGTGGTGCTCAATTTCCATTTCCCTCTTCGAGTAAAACCCCACTGGCTTTAAACTCAGAAAAACTGAGCTGTGCACTGATACAGTCATCAGTGCAGCGCAAAAAGAGACTAGTGATACCATCACCCAACACTTCCAAATCTGTGTTCTCAGCTCAGGTCAGGCTGGTAACAGATTTCACGCCTGGGCACCAAAATGTCTTTTTTCCCTGAAAAAATGAGAGCAAGATTCTACAGCGGGAAACGGAGTCCCAGGGCACCTCCTGTTCCTTTGCTCGTAGCAGCCCCCGGAGAAGGCTGAGCCCCAGGAGCAGAGCGGGTGTTCTGCGGTGCCAGGCTGACCCCTGCAGGGAGTGGGCAGCGGGGCAGCACCCGCCACCTTTAGACACAACCGGTACCCCGAGTGCGGGGACCTCCGAGCACTTCTGGGGTGGGCTGGGGGAAAAAAAAGAAAGGCACCTCAAAAATCAGCACCGAGAATATTTTCACCCTTTCAGTTTCAAAATTGAACAACATTTTGTTGTTGTTGTTGTCTTTCTGCTGTTTGAGATCTTTAAACTTAGGATAAATAAAACTTCTTCCAAGTCATTTTCTCACTGGAAAAACTCACTGCTGGGCACAGAAGGATACTGAGTGTTGGTACTACAAAGCTGATTCCAGTCCAAATAAAATTGCTCTTATTTCCTAGTTTTTCCTCAAATTGCAGCCTCAACAGTGGTTATAGGGTTATGATTTGTCTATGACTGGAGTCTTGTACAGGAACACTGGTGACAACAGAGGAACAGGATATAACAGCAACTCAACCAGAGACAGCTTAGCTACTCAGTCATCAGCTCAGCCACCTCTGAGGGCTTCCCTACATCTGCCTGGTGATTTTAGCACTCGCAGAAGAGCACAGAACATCTTGGGCACATTCCCCTCTACCCCCAGCTCAGCCTTTCTACCAGTAAAAGGAGGGAAATGGCACAGGAACCAGGGCAAGCTACACACCCACCCAGGAGGTCAACTCAGGTCAAAGCTATCTTGCACAGATGGCTAATTTCAATCACTTACACATACAACACAATTGTTCAATAAGCTCAAAATAAATAGTGTAAGTAATTAATTTAAAGCTGCCCTAATTGTTTCTCAATTTTCCCTATTAATTTAACCTGTAACACTTTTCGTATCAAAGCTTCAAAGCTTTAACTTAACAGCCAATTAAAGCTTTTTTTCATGAAAAAAAAAAAGGCACTGTCAGCTCCGATTCTTTCTGGTTGAACTCTTTGAAGCACTCAGATTTGATTTAAATTGCACAGGGCTCAGAAACAAAGTGCTTTTTCCAGGTATAATGTTCTCAGCGAGCTAATGATTCAATGCACAATTAAGGCTAATTAAGGTTTTAACTTGGTAGCAACTTTCCAAGTGGTATTTGGCTTGATGAAAGAGAGTCACCGCTCTAGTGGACAATGAACCTCTTCATCTGTCAGCTGGAGCTGGCAGGAGCGTGACATCCCCGGCTCAGCAGCAGCCAGAGGCTTCTCAGGATACTTTTGAGTTTACTCACCTGAATTAGTACAGCAGCTACATTCTTAGTCCTCTTAAGAGTTGTTTCCCTTTTCAGCAAGTTACCAGGTAACACCTTTGTGGCCTCCTAAGATTCTGGTTCCAGGAAACTCTGGTATTTGAATTCTCAGTCCTCCCATAACCCTGTTACGTGAGAGACTCGCCAAGCCATCTCCTGAGTATCAGCCAGCTCAGCTCTCCCCAGCACCACACCGCTCCAAGAGGTCTTTCATTACACCATGTACCTAACGTGGCTGCTGCCTGCCGAGGGGATATCCTGTGCTCCACCCTAAATATAGCCAGCAGTATGATTCGGGTCTCTCCCCTCCTGAAAGAACCATGTCTATAGATCTTCTTTCAGAAGTCGTTTACTCCATGTGTCTTTCCTCAATCTTTCTAACATCATTAACACCAAGCTTTCATGAAGGGGATAAAAAACGAGCAACAGAGAAGCCACTAGGACAGGAAGGCAGGAACAAGCCAGAGACGTGTTTCAAATACATCCCAGAATGGTGAGAATACAAGTGAGTTTATTAAAGCTATCCCTGCTGAATTGTTCCTGTGAGCACAATTCCTCTGTGTGCTGCTGTTCCTTCTGTGTTCCCCAAAGTCCTGCACTAAAAACATACCCAGCATGCAGAACAGTTGAGAAGGAGAGAGAAGGTAGGAGAAACTGTCACCAGGTCAGCAGAGGAATACAGTTTTCAGAGCACTGGCATTAAGAAACCTCAGGGAATGATTGCTTAGTAGAAATAATTAAGAGCTGCTGTTGACCAAGATGAACTTAATGTGGGTAACCACATGGTGTAACATGGCAATTTGGGGTGAGGTAGCACGGCTGTTTGAACTCAGCACCTGGTCCTGACTGTCATTCTCAATTTCACACGCCCATCACCCTGAGTCTTTTACTTCTCAACACAAATCTCTAGGCCATGGGAAAATTTCTCAACCTTGTCACACCATCCTGGGAGTGTGACATTTTGGTTACTGAGACACAATGCTTTCAAAGAGTTCTGCATGGGACACTGCTGGTGCAGAGGGGAAGGCAGAACCTCAGGAGGAGTAAGGTTCAGCACACTTGTTCTCAACTTTGGGAACAAAAGCCACATGATGCTGGGACACTTTTTTTTTTTTAAATTTGGGAAAAATTGGTTTTAAAACAACTGACCAACAACCTAGAACTTTTCTCATTTAAGGAACTCAAACTCTTTAGAAGGGTCTTCTTCACTACTAAGATTTACGGGAGGTTTTGGTTCTCTGTAGAAAACACATAGTGGACAGAATCACTGAGGTTGGCACAGCCCTTGCAGCTTCCCGACTTCAACAGCTCAGCAAGCCCTGCCAGGTCACCACTAAACCACATCCCTAAACACAACACATTTAAATACCTGATTTCAGTTAACAAGAGTCTGCTCTTGCGAAGTGGTGACAATCCTCAGCACTTTCTAGGTGCACGCTTTTTTTTTTCTGGCTTCAGTTTTGGAATGGTTTGTGATGCTCAGGTCTGCCTGAGGAAAGTCTCTGTTTCCCCACAGGAACAAATTTCTCCTGAAGTTCTTCAGACAGGTGTAACATCTCCTTTTAGTCAAAATGTTCTGCACTGGCAGCAACAGAACACTTTTCGACAATTCTCAGGGCAGGTTCTGCTCTAGGGGGCCCTGTGAGGGCCCAGGGAAACACCCCACTAAACACCCCAGGAAAGCCCCAGCAGAGGCCTCGGAAAGGCTCCTCGCCCGCGCAGGTCCAACATGGCGCCCTGAGGCGGCACCCGCCACTGGTCACGTGGTAGGGGAAGGACGCCCCCGCGCGGCCGCGGCCCGTCACTCACCGCGCAGGCGCCGCTGGAGGGGCGTCGCGGTTGTGTGACGTTATACCCCCGCGACGCGCCCTGCTGGCCGGTGTCGGTGCGGGGCCATCCCGCGGCACGGACCGAGCCGGGGCCATGCGGGCAGGATGCACCAGAAGCTGCTACGGAGCGCGCACTACATTGAGCTGGGCAGCTACCAGTACTGGCCGGTGCTGGTGCCCCGCGGGATCCGCCTCTACACGTATGAGCAGATTCCGGTGTTCCTGAAGGATAACCCCTACATCACGGACGGATACCGGGCCTACCTGCCCTCCCGCCTCTGCCTGCGCAGGTGAGGCCCGGCCCGCCACGCTAGAACCCCCCCCACCCTGAGCTACAACACCCCTCTCAAAGCTGTGTCTCCCCGCAGCCTGTTCATCCTCTCCAACGAGACCGTCAATATCTGGAGCCACCTGCTCGGCTTTGTCCTGTTCTTCTCGCTCGGTATCTATGACCTGACCGCGGTGCTGCCGGCCGCCGGCGCCTCCCGGGAGGACTTTGTCATCTGCGCCGTCTGCCTCTTCTGCTTCCAGGTACCGGCCGGCCTGGGAGCCGCCGCTGGGTCCGGGCCAGGGCATGCGGAAGGATCAGGAACCTGCGTTTAGGGGGAGGGTTAAAGCCCCCTCACAGCACTTCTGCTCACATTGCACGAGTGGGATTGCAGAGCAAGATGGACTGAGATCAGAGCTGGGAATTTAAATTGTATTGTTTTTAAAGTTGACTGGCAAACGGGGTGGTTAATTTTGACCTGTTTAACGTATGGAATAAACCAGTGAGAATGAACATGGCTGGCATTGGGGAGAGCCCCTAAAACACTGGAACAGGTTACCCAGAGAGGTGGTAGAAGCTCCATCCCAGGAAGCATTCAAGGTCAGGCTTGACTGAGCTCTGAGTAACCTGATCTAGTTAAAGATGTGTCTGCTCATTGCAGGGCAGGGTTAGACTAGATGACCTTTAAAGGTGTCTTTCAACCCAACACACTTGATGATTCTAAATTACACTTTTGTCCCAGGAAGGGTGGATTAGCCTGAGCTTGGTGTTGGGGGTCAGTGGTGTCTGATGTGGCTCCCAGCCAGCACCAGCTGGACAGGGTCACCCACTGGAACATGAAAATCAGCTACAGCCTGATGATGGTCAGGAATGGCTTTAGGGCTCATCTTGTAACCTGTTACCTGCTTCCAGCAAGAACATCTGTGTCTAATGAAATCTGCAGTAGTGTGCCATCAACTGAGTGGATGCTGGACTGTCTGGGTGGGTTGGGGGTTTGGTTTCTGCTGGTGGTAGTTTGGCTGAGAATCCATCATCTTACTAGCCCTCCTGTACTGGCCCCTTGCTTGGCCTCATAACCCACAGTTTTCTTAGCTGTGCACCTTGGGGTTACCACATCTTGCAGTTTCCCATTACCTGCCAGAGAAGCTGTTGTTAGTTTATGCTGATTACTGGCAGGAATCAGAACTGCCTACACCAGGTTGTATCACGGAATGTGTGAGGGGTCAGTCGCATGCTGCAAGCTTTAGTGTAAACTTCCTGTAGTGCCTGTTAATGGTGAAGAGATTAACATGTCTTGGTTCAAACACCTGTGTAGGTCTGCATGCTTTGCTCAGTGGGATATCACCTCTTCTGCTGTCACCGCTCGGAGAAGACCAGCCGCCGATGGATGGCATTAGATTACGCAGGGATTTCCATTGGCATCCTGGGCTGCTACGTGTCTGGCGTGTTTTACGCATTTTATTGTAGTAATGTAAGTGTGAAGCTCTTGTTCATGTGGCATTTGGTGCCTATTGTTGCATTGATATAATTTCCACACTGGAACGAGGGGATTTGTCCCAGGAGATATGGGGAGATGTAGATAAAAACTGAAACAGTTTCCTTTTGATGGGAGCAGAACTCTGCTGCCTGAAGGGACAGGCAAGTTGAGGTTCTCCCCTTCAAGCTAGTGATCACACAAGCCCCCAGAGATTATTGACATTTATGTGAAGCGAGGATGAACTGTACAGGTCCTACCTTTGTCACATGGACAAGGCTGGTGATGGGGTAAGTCTCCATCACAAGTAAATCAAAGTCTCAGAGGTAGCTTACACAAGGCAGAATGACTTTCTCCTCATCTAATAGAGGACAGGTAAAATCAGTTCTCCTCGAAGTCGTACATGACATTGTGCCAGCAGCAGATGCAGTGGGGTGGGTAAGTCTGGAATATCGTTACATCTAGTAACGTAAAATTTCTACCCAGAGCTTACCTTTACATGAGAGTAGAAAATGCACTTGTTTTTCTTTCTTTTTTGTTCTTCCCCTCAGTACTGGCGTCAAGTATATCTAATCACTGTGCTGGCAATGATCCTGGCGGTGTTTTTCGCTCAGATTCATCCCAGTTACCTCACACAGCAGTGGCACAGGCTGCGTTCCATCATCTTCTGCTCGGTGTCGGGGTATGGGATCATTCCCACTATCCACTGGGTTTGGCTTAATGGCGGCATCAGTGCATCTATTGTACAGGTAAAATACAAACAGAAGGAAATAAGTTTCCATGAAATATAATAAGCTTCTTCACTGGTCATCTTTCAGTCCTCTTACGCTTTGGGAAACAAGGGGGAATTGCAGGAATATTTCTTTAGGCACAGAATTATTCTGGACGATACAATCCGAACGCAAACACTTAGCAGCACTTACTGAGAAGCAGTGAACAGGTTGAGTAGGTTAAATCTGCTTTACTGGTTTAAAACCACACCACAAGGAGGAGAACTGGAGTCAAGAGCCTACCAGAGGGATGGAGCAGCCTGCCCATCGTAGGAGGGCTGCACTCTTCCTCAATCCAGGGTGAGGGACAGGAGAGACAAGCAGTCTGTCAGGCCCTGGGCTGGCTGGAGAGAGGGGAACCAGGAGACTGAGGGCACGATTACCTGCTTCCTCTTTGGTTCCCTGGGTTGCCAGCAAAACCCCGTATTTCCTTATGCAGCCCCTTGTCTCTTGCACAACCTTCGCTAAATACTGAAGTGTTTTCTGTTCTGGTACCCCTTAGCATTGTTCTTGTTCTACCACTGTGGGGCCACAGTGCCCCACTGTGAGTCCCTGGAAATCACTGCAGCTGCATAGGAATTGAGTTGTGCTGAAGAAAATGTTTCAGTTTCCTAATGAGCAATTAGACTGTCACCTGGATGATGCTGCTACAGAAAAGAAAAAGCAATTTGTAGATGGGCTGTCCAGATTTTGTCTGTAGAAAATATAGGCAGTGAAGTGAGAATCACTTTTGTCCTGTCTGCCTTTCCTTTGTAGTTTTTCTAATTCTCTTTTTACCTGCTAACAGGAGAACTTCCCTTTCTTTCGCAGGAGTTTGCTCCACGTGTAGTCATCATGTATTTCATCGCCGCTGTAGCTTTTCTCTTCTATATTTCCAAAGTTCCAGAAAGATACTTCCCAGGTAGGAAGAATTCTCTTCTGGGTGTTTTTTCTGCAGTGTCACAGCCTTGCAGAGAGTCCTGAACTTCTTGAAAGAGAACAGGCTGCCCATTTCCTATGAAGTGTCCTCACACACAATGGAACCCTGGGGGTATTTGCATCAAAGGCAGCAGACAACTTCTGCTTGAGTTCATTCAGGAACTTTCACTGTCTTCCAGCAAGTAGGGCATGGACTTGTGCTGTGGAGGAGACTGAGGTTGCTCACTGCATTGTACGAGTTATTGGCAAATTTAATAACTTGCTGAATTTAGTTAACAATTTGCCTTCATTTTTTCCCCTCCCTAGGACAGCTGAACTACCTCGGCTCGAGTCACCAAGTCTGGCATGTCCTGGCGGTGGTGATGCTGTACTGGTGGCACCAGTCCACCGTGTACATAATGCAGTACCGACACAGCAAGCCCTGTCCCGAGTACAGCACAGACTTGTGAGCCAAGGTAAAGCACTTCTACTGGTGGGAACAGGGTATTCCAACAAGGAGAGGGTTAAATGATCCTGGTGTTAATACATTGCATTGTTTCAGTCAACTTCTTTCCTTAACTTCCCCAAAGCAAACACTGACACCACATAAAAGTTGATCATTCCATGTGCATGGAAGTGACTAAACCTGTTTCCCCACTGTATTTCAGAGGCACTGTGACAACATTGCTGACTCTGTGGGTCCAGCTCTTGTCTGGTGAGTTGAGCTATGCTGTGAAGCACCAAGGCACTCCTTTTTTTGACTCCTGGACTGTTACTTTCCCGCTGGGAAAATGCTGTTGAAGACACCCAACAGCATCAGCTGGGCTCAGACAGGTATTTCCTGTTCTGTAGTCAAGTACACACAGGTCTTCCTGGAACAGGACAAGCGAGAAGTGGCCTGTAAAACTCAGTGTTCAGATCACAGCAGTTTTTTGTCTGGTTAATATAAACAGCAGAACCAAGTTCTCTTGCTGAGCTCACAGGCCCATGCACCAGGTTTTTGAGGTTTATTACAGCATGTAATTAAGCATCAGCTCCTGACAGCGTGTTTTTCCTCCTGTTATAAAACTGTGGGGCCTGGTCTTGGATCTATATCACAGTGGACTGTTGTGTTGCAACCTTCAGAGCCTGTCTCTGATGTGCTTACGCCTCTGCTTTGGTACGGGAACGTGTAAAACTGAATTCAGCATCTTCTGTTCAGGACAAGCTTTTTCCCTTGAAGATAAGTTTACATCATCCACCGCAGCTACAGTATTTCAGATCTTAAATTCACCTCCTGCAATATGGGCAGTGCCAATTACTCAAGAAATTTCTCTAAGATCCCCTCAGTAATTTGGAATTAGTGTTGGAAACCATGTCAAGAGCAGCACTAAGCCAGGGTGTTGACATTTCACACTGCCTTGCCATTGCTAGAGTTGGTAAGGGTTGTGGTTGTTTTTTTAATTAACTTTGTTTACCAGGATGACATAACAGACCCGGAAAGGCAAGCCTGCGAGGGATTCAAGTCACTGAATTCTAGCCTTTTTAATGTCCGATGCATTAGACTGTTATTGCTGCTGCTTCCCACAGCCTAGTGTTAGCATCAGCCATTTGGAGATGCCTCTGCTTGCCTCAGGGTGCTGCAGGACCTAATCCCAAGGGTTCAAGTTTGGGATCAGAACTGTGGAAGGACATGATGGCATCAGCATGACTCCTGTTAGAAAGTGGGAGAAACCCCACTGCTTCTGCTTCAACTACAGGCAGAAATGCTGTTCTGGGACTAGGAAGTGTCTGAGCTCACCTTGTGCCAACTCCTCGTTACCTGCAGCGTGGCCTTTTCTGGGATCTTCTCTGTTTTGCCGTCATCCAACAGCAGCCAGCTTAGCACATGCTAATAGGTGAGGTTCAAGCTGGTTTGTATCACAGCTGATGCTGAGGATGTATCTGCCTCACAGCAGGTAGAGAACTCTTAGGCAGTCTCCCAGAGACGGTTTTCCCCTTGCTGTGGCTTAGCGTTCTTGGGGAGAAGAGGCTGGCTTTTCCAAGTACCCTCCTTAGTGGGGCTGGGCTGCTGGCAGGTTCTCCCAGAGCTGCCCCATCCCTGGCTGAAGACACCCAGCTCCCTCAGTGTTTCTCATCAAGGTGTGCCAAGGACATGTGGAATATCCACGGAAACTTACTGCTGGGGCCCTGAGCCTCAGCAGGGATGGAGAGGGACCTCTCTGCTGGGACACTGCCGAGCCATGCAGACTGGTCAGTTCAGTGTGTGTGTTTTGTTGGGTTTCTCTTTTCTTTTTCTGAATTCCAGAAACAGGTAGTGGCAAGATCTGACTTTGCAGTTAAGGTTTATCTCCCAGACCTTTGAGCCTTTCAGTGTAAACACTGATTTTCTATTTTATTTTTTTAAAAATAACTTGACAGCCAAGCAAGTTTCAAGTGCACTAATTACTACTACTGAAGCCTGATGAGGAATCTGTAAGTGAAAAAGCCTCTTTCCAGTGTTATGTGAGCAGTAATTGCTGAAGAGTGTGTGTCTGTGTATTGAAAACGTACTGACTCCATCTTTTGCTAATTTTTTTTTAATGTAAACTCTTAACTACTTCTAGCAGTTTCCAGCAGATAAGGAAACTGACTTCCAAGTTGTACATTTTTATTACCCTGATTAAATTTATCAAGTTGCATGAGGGGTCCTTTGTGTACATACTGAACCTGCAAATAAATTCCAGTTCATGGGATGTGTACCTGGTGTAACATTCTTATACCTCCCTTAGTGAAAGGATGTATGAAGATTAGCCCAACCACGTGGCTGCAATTATCTGTGATCAACGCACTCTTACCAGGCTGGCCAGAAAGCCGGGCTAAAAACAGGTCTTTTAAAACATCTTTAATGGCATGCCAGGAGCCTACAAGCAGAAAGAGTACTGCTTACTGTGAGTTAACCAAAGTTTCAATGTGAGTACTCAGTAACACAGTGTCTGCAGAGTCACTGTTACCAGGTTTGTTTATTTGACAACGCAAGGGTACATTGGTTTCACAGAAAAAGGTTAAAAGTTCTCTGTTTAGTGGTACACAAAAAAAAAAGGCTTTAGAAACTCCAAGGCTAAAAAGAAAGGGAAGTGTAGCTCAGGAAAGTGCACTTAAAAGCTGAATGCCAGCAGTTTTAAAATAGTCTTTATGCTCTTCAATATTAGGTGATGCCTTAGTCACAGATTTAACTATACACACTACTTCCTCTTTTTTCCTTTTAAAACAAGCACTACAGAACAGGAACACAGCAGCCACCCTTTTCCCCTGTTTGTCACTAGTGGCTTCTGCCCACCTTTGCTCCCTCCAGTCACACCAAAGTGCTTGTGGCTGCAGTGTTACTCAAGACACAGCAACTCCCAAGAGATGGGTGATGTGTGTGAGCATGTGTATGTTTTATATAGACCTTCCATATATAAAAATACACCATATAGTATAAAAAACTCCCAGTAAACTTTTATTCTCACAGTAGCAAATATAACAATCTTTGCAGTACTTGATTTTACTAATGGGGATGCCAGAGTGATCAGAAGTCCCACACTGCAGGTCAGCCAAAGCAACCACTTGTATCTTGGGGTGCTGGAAAGCCTCAGGAGAAACATGACCTCCTTATTGCTCTTACAATGACCCCAAGGGCTTCTTGGTAACTTTTCACAGGATCTCCCTCTAGCAGCTGATTCTAAAAGGCCTGTGGTTGAGCCATTGGACACATTGAAAGAAAAGCTATAAATACCAGTTTTATTCTGAGTTGCTCCTTACCTTGCTGTTACTGTCCTCACAGACACTTTAGTGCAGTGAGGTCATGATACACACATGAGCACACACTCCCCAAATAAAGGCAAGAGGGTATCACATTCCCCGACAGCACCACATTTGCTTCTGTTGAACAGTGGATCTGGGCTGAAATTAACCCAGACTCAAGTTTGGTTGTGTATTAACAATATACACCGCACAAAGTCAGCAAAGCTGACCTCAGTCACAATAAAGGATAAAATTATTTCTAACTCCTTTCTGGAGTTACACAAAAACCTGTCTGGTAACTAGAATAGAGACAACCAGGTTTGTTAAGGCCATGAGAAAGCCAATACCATTGGCTATAACTCGCACAGCCAGAGGCTGTACAACAGCAGTTGGTTGTACAGGAACTTGGGTTTGCAGTGATCTTGTGTCTCTGTCTCGGGCTTTCCCCTCTACTGTCATATAACCAGTTACAGACCCTCTGCCAATGACCGAACCGATCCAGCACTCAAGTCAAACCTCAGCCTGAACTCTTGAGGAAACAGTCTCAGAAGGAAACTGGAGGAATGCAACACATAAGCACGTGCAGAGGGGAGACAGGACAAAAAAGAGATGGTTAACCTGAGTATCAGAAAATGCTACAAAACTTGGCGTGCGCTTCTTACAGCCTTTGGCACAAAAAACCCAGGTGAGAACAGTAGTAATAAAGCCTAGGAGACTCCTGTGCAAATAGAGCTGAACCATATCTACTCATAACCTCCTAAGAGCTTTGTTTCTAAGCCTGTAAAAGGCTGAACCAAGCATGGCTCTGAGCTTTCACTCTCACCCTGCAAGAGAAGGAAGAAAAAGATCGTAAAGATGTAACAGATACCTATGAACTACTTGCAAGCTCCAGGGTGAAGGGAGCCAATCTCATATATCTGACGGAGCCTTTTATTACACCAACCCCCAAAGGAGTCGAGTGACTTGGGTTTAATGTGCTGGTTTAAAACAAGTTATGTGAGGGATTCACCCCTTGCCCTCACAGGTTTCAGCACAATTGCCAGGAGGAGACCCAGGGGGAAGAAAAAAAGCAGCCCCTAAATATTTCACTTTACCTTCTGTGAACGGGGGCACACGGCGACACACAGCCACAAACACTTTTGTCCTCTGCATATAAATACCCAATTATCTACTCATCAGCATCCAGCAAAGCAGGATATGAAGTTGAGACAAGCAGAGGAATCACCTCTTTCCAGTCTCTCTTCCATGGAAAGAAGCAAACTGGCCCACCCCAAACAGCACTCAGTGTGCAGACACTGTACATGAGTGTGATGAAGTGGAGATGCCGTCTCGTCTGTCTAACCCTAACCCTATGCACAGCAAATACATCTACAAGACAGTAAAGAAACCCTGTCCCCAACAAGCCTATTGCCATCACCTTCCCATCACCTCCTGGCACGGCAGGCTCCTGAGCTTTAGCCACATCTCATGCTCCAGACATCTTGGAGGTTCTGTGCAGCAGGATGGGGTCCTGCTGGTAAGGCTTTGCGGTATGAAGTGCAGTTTGCTGGTTGGGGAGCAGTGAGCTCCCATGAGCTCCTTCTGATACCTCAGTGCACTTAGCAGAACTTGCTCATAAAATAAAGTACAGTAATCGATCCATCAGGACTGAACAAACATTAGGGTACAATCATTTCATAGAATTATTATTGCTGTAAAAAACAGCTCTGAAAGAACACATCACCTCTGCAAGAAAAACCCAAGAGGAAAAGAAACTTGCAGACACAAATCCCAATTTGTAACCAATAAATCAGAGGCTGCACCTCACAGTCGACTGTTCAAGTCATCTTCATCACTCCCTATGTGCCAAACAATTGCCCTGTGTAAACCAGCCTCTCCCCAGCCTGCATAGTCCTGAAAGTGCTGCCAGCACTGGCTGTGTCCCGGCTGGTTTAACCCCTTACATTCAGGCTTTTCATCTCACAAACCATTATACTCCCTGTATCTTTAGTTTTAACTCTAGACTTCCAGTTTGCTACTTTACATTAATGGCACTTACTGTGAAAAGAAAAATAGAACCGTAATTGAATGTTTAGGCACAGAGAAAATACCTGCCTGTCGTCTCTGCAGCTGAGTAGTTGTCTCCCAGGTCTCAAGCCACAGCCGTGCTCTGGAATTCTGGGCCTGGAGGACAGAGCTTCTCTACTCTTAGGATTAATAAAAAGGTAGTTTGCACCTAGGAAGCAAAGGCTCTGCTACTTCCAGCAGATCAAACTGCATATTAGTATGTTTTGGTTCTTAGTTCTACCTCAGCTGAAACATGAAGAACCACCAGAGCTCCACTAGCCTACCTGTGTGTATGGAAAACACTTCTCAGGCGACATCTGCCCAGCCACCTCCCTCCACCTCAGCACGTCACAGAGGCAACGCAAAAAAGTGCAGAACCACAGCAAGAGCCAGCAACACACAACGGTTCCTGTCTGATTTCTGCTCTTGATCTGGCACGTAGCTCTCCTAACAGTACTCCTGCTTTGGTATTTTTCTACTTTTCTCCAGCAACAAAAAAACCCTCCAGTAAAGATTTGCCACCTTTGTAACTTTTGTTGTGCGAGCTGGCCGCGCGCCTGCTTCAGCCTGACCCATCCCAACTAGCCTAGGTCCTATCAGCTCAACCAGATCAACTACTCCACTTATTAAAACCTCTATATAAGGTAACTCAAAGAGGTGGAGGGAGGAACCCATAGGAAGCCTTTACTGCTTGGAAGGGAAGGGGGCTGCTCCAAAGGGATCTAACTCCAGTGCCTGCTGCTGCTGGCCCTGTGCACTCTGCACCACCAGTTCTGTGAAAGGGACTGCACCAAAGTCATCTGTTTTCAGCCCGTCACCACCATGAAGGGCCCCGTGCAAGCTGCTCTGCCTCGGTCTGCTGGCCACCATTACAGCGCCGTGATCCCCGCGGCTGTCACCGAACCCTTGGTGCTGCGTGTGCCGCAGCAAGTCCGGCGGGTGGAAAGGTTTGGCTCCAAAGGGATCCAGCAGCCCCTCGTCTGTCTGCAGAGGGTTGTTTCGATCTTTGTTGTCAGTCAACGCAACGCTGATGTTCTCTTTGGAGTCCGAGATGGTTAGGAACTCGTTGCTGCTCTGCGAGTCCCTGCGTCCCGCCTTCTTGTGCCTGCGGGCTCTCTCTGGGGTGCGGTAGCTTGGCTTCAGCCCCTTTTTCGTGGTGGTTGGGGTCCCGTGGTGCCGTTTTCCATTGTTCTTGGAGACCTCATGTTTCATGCGCCTTTGGCGGGAAGAAAGTTTCTGCAGATTACGCTGCTGCTTCACCTTCTGCTGCTGACTTCCTGCAATCTCCTCAAATGGAACCAGCCCAAACACATCCTCTTTGCTCCCACTGGCCTTGGGGAGAAGGGAAGGCTGAAACGGGGTGCAGCCAAAGATATCCACGCTCCGCGGAGAGGTAAGGGAGAGCAGAGGCTCCGTTCCTACTAGCTGCCCATCCTGCTGAGATGCCTTCTTACTAAAAGGAGCTTTTGTGAAAACATCAAAGTCATCCTGCTCTTGGTTCAGGCTGGGAAGAGCCATCTGAGAAGAGACATGTTTGTTTATCTTCTCCCTTGCCTGAGGCTGCAGAGGAAAGAAGGGCACTGCCCCAAACACATCAAATTCTTGGCCAGGGTTCTCCCTAATTACAGTACTTGGCACCTCAGGCAAGGATGTATGCATTGAACTGGGTTCTTTGATCTCACCACTGCCCACACCAGCTCTGAACCTACTGCTCAGGAGCCCTTCCACAGATTTTTGTTTGCTACGATCAGAATCGGAATCAGAACTTTGCTTCTCTTCCTCCTCTTCCTCCAGCTCTTCCTCAGAGTCCATGAGGAGAGGTCGGTGGCCTAAATTCTCCAGTTCTGTATCATTGTCATCATTGAAGTCTCCGTTCTCTCCTTGCAAGCCTTCTTCATCCTCCTGTTCCTCTTCTTCCTCACTGCTCTTGGGAGAAGGAGGATCAGACTCAAAATCACTCTCTGACTCGTCACCACCTTTTGTCACTTGTCCCTCTGCAGTTTTCCTCCCTGACCGGGGATCTCTAAAAGCATGGCTCAGTTTTCCAGCCTTGGTTGGGGTCCCTAAGTTATTTCCTTGAGTGCTGGCTGAGTTATCCACTTGTTTTCCAGGAGAACCTGCAGGTCCAAAGAAAAATGCAAAACTTGAAACACACTCTGAAGGTCAACACTTGTTCCACACACCCTGCAGCCACATGTACCAATACCCTGCGCTGTGTACTGAGGGAAATGAGCTGAAAGCACAGATGATGTCAAACACCACAGACTAACAGACTTTCTAGCTTTACTCCTCAGGCACAAGAGGTCTGGAAATACAATATTAGGGTTTTTCTGAGCATGGAGAAAGGATCAGTGGACTCAGGTTATCTCCAGAACCTGCCTTTCAAACCTACTCATTACACAGCCACTGCTCTCCAGGGATCTCTGACCCACTGCAGCGAGGTTTTAACACAGTCAGACTCATGTGGCAGTAGTGACACATTCAATGGAGTTTCAAATGGGAAACGAGCACATGACACCCTGTTAGTTCTAAGCTTTCCCTCTCCCATGATTTCACAGCATGAGATAGTCCTAGAAAATATCTCCAAGACAATTAGGTTCCTCTAAGGTCTGCAAAGATCAGGGACTGGGCAAAATAGAGGAAGCTTGTCCCTGTCCAAGCTGCACAGATGTTAAAGTGAGGTCACGATCCCTCTGTCCTGCCCATATGCAAGCTGAAGGAGTGAGACTGAGCCTGTTTCCGTGAGACAAGAGCTATGGGGTTTGGGGGTGTTTCCCTGTTTTGTGGGAAGATCACAGGGCTCAGATAACTGTAGGGAAACTGAGGTACAGGGAAAGGATGTTCTCCAACATGAATCTTGGTCTGAAACACTCCTTTCCTCTCTCCCTCCCACGAGGACAACACTATAACCTGAACAAATAAATCCCAAAGAATTAAGCTGGATGGTCACTGCTGCTGGGGCATTTGAAAAGGTCTTTCCTGCAAGAGTAATAAGGCAAAACTTTTACTTATTCTTTATTTTTAATTAAAGCAATACTTGCCTTGGTGTGCCCAACCTGTGCTTAGAGAGCAGAGCCCTGCTGCTGTGCAGCGATGTTTTCAGGAATATAACTGACCTTTGGGTTTCTATCTGAAGAGAACAAGTAGGAGGAAGAGCAAAACACTTGGTTTCAGCTGGGGAAAGCAAGTTTGCTCTTGAGATGCCCTTTCCTCTAGGACACAGACCACTCAGCAGCCACGCTGCTTTAACAAAGCGTAATTGAACATGTAACGCTAGCAACAGCAACTCCCCTCTTTGTGCACACGCACGGCAACCCCGACAATCTCTGTGCAACTCGCCCAAGTGAGGATGGAAAATCACCTTCAGCCAGAACCCAGCCCGTGACTCTTGTTCTCACAACATACAAAATAACTTCACAAGGAACAACCACGCAAATTCCAGGCTCAGTCTTATTTTTTGTCTCTATGCTCTCATTTAGACCAGAATATTAAATTTTACAAGAACAGTTTCCTCCTTATTTGTACAAAAGGAATTAAATAATCGATTTGTTCATCCTTTGGCCATCTTGCTCTTCTGCAATTACGCTTAACAGTAAGAATCCCACAGCAACGTACTTGTGTATGGATTTAAAAACAAGATGACCGGAATGACTAAAACCATCAGGTGATTACGGCTTTGAGCTGTTTCCATTTTGCTTCTGGTGTCAGATTGCTTCTTATCTACTGTAATTTTAAATACTACATATTTGCTTTACCCACTAAATTAGAATCTGGATTATTTGGCTGCTTGCTTTAGATTTCCCAAAGGTACAGCCCTTTGCATTGCACTATAGAACCCCTTATCTTCCAAATCCTGCTGTTCCACATACTTGCTGAAGCACTAACGTTAGCACAAGCGCAATGAGATTTTAAAGGGAGAAGACAATGGAAATCACAGAACATTAGGGATTGGAAGGGACCTCGAAAGATCATCTAGTCCAATCCCCCTGCCAGAATAACATCACCTAGACCAAGTTGCACAGGAACATACCCAGGTGGGTTTTAAACGAGACCAGAGAAGGAGACTCCACAACCCCCCTGGGCAGCCTGTTCCAAATATTCCTAGGTTAGATAGTAACACCACTTACACAACAAAAACCCCAAACCTTCTGTGTATGTCAGTACTTAGACAAGGTTACACCCCCAAGGTGCAAACCTTTGCACCTAACTCCTGTTTGCAGAAAACAATGCACGAAGCATTTTGTTTTTAAAGACAAAAACTCAGCCACAGCCTATCTAACACACTCGACTTCCCCAGAGGGTTAATTACTATTTGTTAATTGCTGCTACAGTCTCACTCACTGTAAAACAACCTGCAAAGGACAGCCACTGGACAAATAACCCCCAACTTCTACCAGCAGCTGCGGACTTGCTGGACACTGTTTTAGCCACACGATGTTCAGACCTCTGGACACGACTCATGTCAAACAGGACTTGAGCAAAACCCCTAAGTGGTTCCTCAATGAAGCAGCACACAGGAAAGGGAAACTTGAGCTTGTGCCTCTGCATGGACAACACACTGAAGTCTGAAGTCTTTCCATCCTGAGGCCACTCCAAGGTTGAGCAAGAATATTTATTTCTCCAGCTGTAACATCATCACAGCACCAGACAATTAAGCGCCTATTAGCTCCTCAGCCTCACCCCCTCATTTCATTGCAATTTTGGAATTTCTCTCTGTAGCCCTGAGATTCCTCCTTACTCACTATCTCCTTGCTGGAGTTACACACACTACTTCATCACAGCAGGGAAGTTTTGCTCCTGTTATTTACAGAGACTCAAAATTACCAAAAAGACAATGACTTTTGTAGGACCAGCACTGTATTACCCGCATTTCAGACCCAGCATATAGGACCCTGCACACACAACTTCAGAAGTACTGCAAGAGCCACACGTCAGGTGACACCAGGAGCGGCAACTGCTCCTGCATCACAATTTTGACAAACACTTACTTCTGATGTACTTCCAGACCTCACTGCTCCCACACCTGTATTTCTGCGTAATAAGCAAGCATCTTGCTTTATTCTGCAGCTTGTGTGGAAGTGTTTGAACACAGAGACATCTTCAAACAGGCACTGGCCTAAAACTACTCTTGAACACTTCATGGTCTAATAGAGCCAACCTGCATGCAGGAAACACCAAGTCTCTGCACGTACCTTCTCATCTGCAGCACCTTCAGTTTAGCCCCAGCAACAGGAAGAAAACTGTAGCAGACTGATGACAAAACCAAACCAAGAGATAAACCCACCAGCCACAGAGCTGACGCAGTTTTAAACCCGTGACAGCAATATTTTCATTTGTTTTTCCACACCAGAGCTCCCCTCTTCTACTCCTAAATGAGTTCTCAGACTAAATAAACACAAAGAGCACCACAAATAGAAATCTAATGCCCCAAAAGGGAAAACTCCCTGGTTAGTGACAATTTAATGCTCTGGTCAAACAGATTTCCAAAACAAAGTGTTCTGTCGCGTTGATTTCATGTAATCTTCTCAGCCTGAACTGCTGCAGACGCTGGTCAGACCTACAGTCATAAAAAAAAAAAGCTGCAAAACGTTGAGCAACATCTGTTCGCAATGTGCTGCTGAGATTACTACACTTCTAATAGGTTTGCCTCTTAGAGGGGACATTTGTCCTTCGCTCAAATGCTAGTCAGGTGGAACGTCTTTAATCACATAAGAAGATCCCAATCTTCAAGGAAATTTTCTGTTCTGATGTTCTTTTTCGAGACATGGGATTATAAGAGGATGAATTCCCTCTAACAACTGCAGTAATTACATGCCTTCTGCTGGTTCATCATTTTAGGGTATTGCGGGGGTGGCCAAAGAACAGGGCATAAGGGCTTTAAGCTTTCTTTGAATTGGGAACATACTGCCACCATCATTTCAGAACAATTTGCCACATGTCAGGCCCAAGGATTACCGGCACGCTGCAACTAAATCTGCACTATTTCTTTGACAACAGCCACAGCAGCAGCTGCTGAACATTGTAATGGGGATTTACACCGCTTACCACCTTTATATTCAAGTAGAACAAAAGTAGGAGAACAAAACACTTCTGCCTGGCATCTATTGCTCAGATGTTCTTCCAAATGAGTCTACAGAGTAAAACGTGGTATAAAAATTCAAAAGTGACTGTGACTGGTCTGAGATTTGGGGTGGGGGGGAATAGGGGTAATAAAAATCAATGAATCATCTTTGAGAGAAAAAGTGAATACAAATACTGATGTGAACTTAATTGTCAAGTTTTGTAAATCTGGAACACTACACACCAGCAGCTCTGTTGAATAACCAGCCTTCATCCAATTCTGCTTCCCAGTGACCTGTGCAGCAGCAGCAGCCTGAAATGCATCCTTGACTTCTCAGGGAAAATCCCAAGGGTTCCCAGCCACCTTGGGTGCTTCCCAGTGATGATTAGAGGTTTGAAGCCCTAGCATCACCTTTCCAGAACATGTAAATGCACATGAGAGCACTTACTCCGCCGGGCTACCTGAGCTTTACATCAAGCTGTTAAGTCAAAAGAAGACAGAGGATCTTCTCCTTCTTGTTAATGGAAGTACTTAGTCAAGCGCTGCTTTCAGCAGAGAACCCTTAAGCCTCCCAAACAAGAGACATATTCTGCGTGCCTCTAGGCAGCCACAGCCCATACACAACATTTACAAACCTCCGACCTGGGTCACACAGTCAAAAAATAACCAACAAATTGGAAGAAAACCCACAGTACCAACTCAAAGGTGGTTGACACAGTAAACGCATCTTCAATAGGAGCCATCACTTCATAAAAAAAGTACTTAAAAATTTATTTAAAATTGTTTGTATCAATAACAAATTCCATGAAGTAAAAATTCAGTGGTCAGAAATCGGAGTGAATAGCCAGTCATTGTCCCTGCAATGCCCTGAGTAAGATACACATGTGGTTTACTTCTCAGTTAAATCCTTTATGATGACAAGGAACAAACCAGAAATAACAGGTTTTACAGAAATGTTAATCACAAGAGGAAATCAAAGTATTAGCAACAAGGACAAGTTTGTCTTGGAAAGCTCTCAACTAGAAATGAAGCACGTCTAAGTTAACACCACCCTCCCTTTCTTAAGACACTTACAGAAAATTCTAGGACAGTGTTGTCAGCTCTAGAGGTCTGTTGGATTAGATCTGTTTGCTAAGTGTGCCCAGCTAACACAGAATTAAACACACCTTCCTTGAAATCCAGACTAGCTACGCTTGTTTACACCCCAGTTCTGAATCAGGAAAAAAAGGTGGTGATTGACAAAGTTACAATTTTTTTCTTTCCCCAATGAAACAGGTAACAGAGTTCACAATCGGCTCAACATCTCTCAAATGATTGGCACTTTCAGCTTGATTTATTTTCTTTTTCTTAAGGCATCTCTCCTTGTATTTCAGTACATTGATAATTAAAGCTTGGATTTCAAAGTACCATGAGTACTCACACAATGCAGTGAGGCCACTTAATTACAGTCTAAGCTGTATTAGAACTGTCTGAGAACCAGCAATGAGCAAATACAGTTTTAAAGACCTACGGTGAGGAAATAAAATAATCCCTAGACACTGGGCAAGAACACTCCAGACAGCAGACTAAGCACCTGATAGTCACCACTGTGGATGAAATATAACTATTATTTTTCATTTTGCACGCGAGTTCAGGCTCATCTCTAAACAAAAGCAACCTCTTCAATGAGGGCTCTAGGGTAAGTCCTTCCAGACCTACAGAGCAAACTTTTCTTCACCTAAGAATTGTGTTCTAACTGTACTGAGCTACTGAAGCAGAAGAAACAGGGATGCTAACAGGTTGGCCCCATGTGATTTATCTTATGGTGTGTCACCTGAGCTTCTGAACTTCTGCAAGATTAGTCTTTCAGTCACATTAAGGCACTTTTATAACACAAGCACTGCACAGCAGAACCTCAGAAACAGCATGAGCTGGAAGCCGACTAAAGGAAAGCAGCAAAAATGTGGTCTTAGCAAGGAAGTTGCCTTCTAGTTCTACGCAGGTGACTCACACTGCACTGGTCCAACATGCTTGCATGGTGAGAACTACAGTCTGTGCACAAGCATCTTTTAATTGGAGGCAATCAACATATTAAAAAAACAAATGTCTACAACCCATCTACTGTCATGGGGCAGCCAATACCTTTATCATTCTTTGGTCACTTCACTGCACGTACACAGTTCAATGGATTTTATATATACATACATATATATTTATATGTATCTGTCTGTATTTATACATCTGTATAGGAGGTAGTGATGTTACAGGTGCAACTTGCCTGGGTGAGAAATGAAAGGAACAGAACCAAAGGGATCCTCAGGAGGATTTTTCTGAGGAGCAGAATGTGGCTCCACATTCTTATCTGAAGATGCTCTCCTGTCCACCAGCCTGTCTGTAAAAAACAAAACGGAACAGAACAAAACATAAAACAAAATAAAAGTGGCAGGTCTCATGCCTACACAAAGATCCCTAGTGTACGTGGTGAGGGATGAACGCACTCTCGATTAGAGGAGTTCTGATGGTTTTAAAAATATCTTACATCTTGAATGCAAAGCTCTTCCATCACTCAGGAAAAGTTAGCTGCACAAACCTGTTGTTAATTGCCCTCTTTGGTGATGGAATGCTTGAAATGAGGATCTTTCCTATACATCACACACAGCCCATACACTCTGTTATAGGACCTACTAGTCCTCTGTGCTTGAGGTTTTGCAATCAGAATCGGCACACTTCTCTAAACCACACAATCACTCATTTTATTCAAGTTTTGTCCAGCCCTTGCCACAAACAGAGAACAGCTGACACTGCAGCGAACCAGCTGGGAACACCTTTTATTAGACAAGCAACAAGTGTTAGTAATTAGAACAAACATGAGTATAAGAAAAAGGTGAGTAAATACAAGATTTCAGCTCCTCTGTGGCACCAAAGCATTTAAGTACCGAGACAGTTTTCCCTGAAAGATGAAGTTTAAAATCGCATTTCAAAGGCTTTTGGGGAAGGATGAGCCATTTTTCCAGACTTGTAAGGCACAAGTGCTGATTGTCCACCCCATAACAAGATCCAGTTTTCTTTATCAGAGAGTTAGAGAGAAGAGACAGCGATTTATCCATCTTATAAGAAGATTCAGTGGGACTGTCATATTAAGTCATTATTGTGCTCTGGGTGCAACTTCCTTCAAACAAAGATCCAAGTTTCCTCTCCCCTCAGTGAACAATCACAAACGCAGCCCAGACTGCAGTGAGACACAACTGTGTGCATCAAGATGATCCTGGACCTCAGCAGAACCTTTGTGCAATTCAGTGTGAAGGCTACGCTGGTATCACTTCCCTGTGAGAAAGACAACTTGTTTTCCTGGCCTCTAGTTCTGCACTGCTTAGTAACTGGTTAGACATGCTCTTTGCTAGAAATCCATTTCTTCACAGCGTTGTCAGGATCTCAACAACATGCACTGGTTCCAGACCACTGTTAACACTGATGCTAACAACAGAGAACCCGCAGTGTACACAAGAGCCAGAAACCCCAGCCTGTAACTTCACAACAAAGTTCTCCATGAGGAAAATTCCCGTTCAGAAATCCAACAGTTATGGTGGCCTGAGAAATTCAAGTGCCAGGCTGATCCTCTAACAGAGGCTATGTATGTTTAATTACTCATGCGTTTCTGTCACCAACAGCTCTAAGAATACCTGACAGCTTTTAAAAGAATTCTCATTTCTGTGTGAGGCTCACCAATGCAAACCAGGTGTTTGGAGGTAAAAGGACAATGCTCTGAGTGCTATCCAGCACCAAGTATCACGGCACAAAGACAAACTTACAAGGCTCTGTGTGTAAACTGAGTTTACTAAAAGGAAATATGATTTATCAAACCTGTATCTTTGATTCTCCTTCCTCGAGATAGCAAAATGGTTGACAGTAAACATAAAAAGTGAGGAAAAATTTACTTGGTAGCAAACAGCCATTTTCATGCACATAAATAACCTACATATAAAAAGCAGTAGGACTTGATCCTAGAGAAGCTTCTGACAAATTCCAGTAAGTATGATACAGTTAAGACAATTTTATAGGTATGAACCTTAATTGTACAATAAAATATCCCAATTTCTTGTTAATCTACCTACGTTTGAGAAAAAGAAGTACAAATACTTCTGCTTTGACTGCAATAAAGGCATTAGCACTGTGAGGTAAGTTCATATGACCTTTGGTAAAATATCCTTAATGCAAACATAATAAACTGAAAGGTCTCAGAAGTCTCTGAGATACGTACCCACAAGAACACCACAGGCACTGCAATTTAGACCAGTCTTCACCCTCCACTGGACCTCTCACAGAAAGGAAGCCAGAGGGCCTCAGAAGAGCTTGCCTGCCTCACACCAAGCAGAAACAAGCTGCCACCTAGCGTGCTCCTGCTCTCAGAGTCGCTTGACACAACACATGAAGTTTTATCATCGCATCCAGCTCTCCTACACAGTGTGTGACCTTTCCTAAGGGACAAGGGCTAAACTTAAAGGAGATTTAGTCTTTCAAGCTTGACACTATTTTCACACATTTAGCACAAAAACTGGAGTGACAGCAGCAGTTAACTGTTCTTTCTGCTGTTTTACAGACATCAGTTAACAGTGCTTTGCTCCAAGTTAGTGGTGGGTTAGCGGCTGGACTCAATGACCATTAAGGGTCTTTTCCAACCTAAATGATTCTGTGATTCTTCTCTCTCCAGCCTAGTATAACCAGCCTATTGACCTACTCCAGGCTGGTGTATTTCTCATCCAGCATCTTCCAGCTTTCTGTAAAGTCACTTGAAACATGTCCTTGGGCAGTGCTGCCTTCTTACACTCGGCCCAAAACCTGTGGCTTAACCAAATCAATCTCCCACAACTTACCGTAACTACAGTCAGCAATCCAACAGACAGGCAATGCTGTACTGATCTTTTTATCCTACAACATGTGCAGGCTACATCCTCATCTCAAAAATGGGGCTTTCTTTCATCATCACAAGATATGAGGGGAAAAAACCAACTACCATTTACAAAAATGCCCCAAACCAGTCCTTTCCTAAAGGATAACCAGGTAATGCACACACCTTGTTCAGCTACACTTGAGGACACACATTAAGAAATCCAAGAGGAACAAGTCTCAACTGAAGGCATAGGTTGGTTGGTTGCTGTTGGGTTTTTTTCTCCCCAATTACTTGGAATTCAACTTTACTGCGTTTTTAATTGAAAGGAGCTTGCTGTTAGTCAGCCAAGGATGCACAATCTGTTTTTTGACATTGTCACCACATCTCACAAGTCTCACCAATAAATCTGATCTTGACAAAACCAGTTTTAGGGGGAGCATCTAATGAGCATGTGTTAAGCAATTAAGAGAAGGAAGCCATTCCAAGCAAAAACCATCAAGATAACTGACTTAAGAGGAAAAAGTTTATTTGACTATTGCCATATCAGAACAAGAAAGCAGCCCTTACATGTAGCCACTCATCAAGAAGGACATTACAAAACATTAACATAATGTAATAGATTGATTTTCTTTCAGGCATTTTCAAAGGACATATCAGACCCCATGGAATCTTCTGCTTTAGTGTGCAAGAAAAAGAAGCTGGAAAGGAATAAAGCAAGCAGCCAAACTTCTCCTCCCATGCCACGACAGACCTCTGCTGTTCAGAGCTTCTTGACAGTCAGGGTGACACAAGCAGCATTTAAGAGCTAAGGTATTACTATTTCTGCAGGATTTGAGCCAGAAACTACCGATTTTAGGCAGTTCCTAATCGCACACATTTTCAGAAAAGGAAAATAAAGAAAGAAGGGAGGCCCGACTCTGCCCTCAAATGCTCAGAAAGAATTTTCTGTACACAGACCTTCCACAAGACAGGTGGTGGAACTGTTCAGCCACTACAGAGCCCTTATTTACTGGGAAGCAAAATACGCCTTCAACCGTCCCTTACTTGATCTTAGCAGGTCAAATTCTCTGTCCAGCAGCTCCTCCTCTGTCAACTTGGAAAAATTGTCCTCTCCAAATGGGTTCCAGCCTGACATGTCAGGTGGGTTACTGATGCTCTGCTTTGGGTAACTGGCAATTGCTTCAGCATCAGGAATACCAGACCTGTAAAGTTAGTTCATGGAAGCAAATACAGAGAAACATTACTGGGTTGTTTATCAGGGTGAATATCTGCAACACACTTCATTATGTCCAAACATTACAGACAAGCAGCACACATGCATTAGCAGTTTATCCTGAAAGCTAATTTAAGCAAAAAACAGATCACTTGAAACACATGGTTCAATCATGTCGTTTCTCTCTGCAATCCCTAGACTCTTACTGATCAATTTAGTAATGGTAGCCAAATCACAGAATCCTTCATCAAGCCCAACTGGTCACAGTGATACAGGGTATTACATTAATCCAGCCTACAGCAGGAAAATATTTTGGCTTTTATTCTTTCAACAAGCTGTAACCTACAAGAGACTGACAGCAGCACCTGAAACACATGAGTCATGCTCTAACTGAAAGCCTCTGTCAAGACTGGCTGCCTCGAATGCTGCAACATTCCCACAGCTGCCAAGAAATTCTCTTTCAGTATCATATAGCAGGAACCTACAGCAATATATAATCTAGTTCAGAATATCAGTGAAACTGGACCAATCTGGACACTTTTTAATAAGGAAGCAGTGTGGGGGGTTTTAATCCCACACACTATTTTTCAAATGTATTAATGGAAAAGTCATTATTTGTTATCCTTTCTTGAGCAAGGGTAGGTCACCAAGCCCCTACAAAGCGACCACATCACTGATGTGCCATCATGCAACATAAAGAAACAGAAGTCAGAAGCCCTAGTGAATAAATGCCAACTATAAAGTCTGTCTTAAGAAACTGCTTGGGATGACTTCCACGTATCCATAATCTGATTCAGCACAGGCTACTCCCCAATCTCAGCAAAGCAGTGAGCAGTCAGCTCCTGCAGTAAGTCCGAGAACAAGAAAAACTGGAGGACAGCTGCCTTAAGAAGTTGTACCAGATTCATCATCTGTTCACAGGTTGATTTATCCCACCCTAAAATGTCCTTCCCCACTAAACACCAGCTATCTCACTGCTTTAAGTAATAACACCACTCATCACAACTAGGAACGTAAGCAGTAAGTAACCCTGAGGTGCACCTGTGTCAGAGTACTTGCCTGCTTGCAAGGTAAGGAGACTCTGCCACTGTTCTGGCATGCACTGGAAGGGACCCAGGGTACGAGATTAAGGCTGGTGAGAAGTCTTGTGGAGAAGTGATGTACTCAGGAGACTGTGCCTGTTGCGACCGCTGCTGCTGCTGCGCAAGCATCTGCTGCTGTAGGAGAGCCTGCTGATATTGCTGCACCTAAAACAGGTAATGCTCGTGTTACTGAAATTCTCATGAGCCAGCATGAACCTCTTCTCCTAACTAATAACCACCATCCTCAGAGCAGCTCAGCGACTTCTGCAGAAGCAAGAAGCCACTCTGCTGTAAGTGTGGAGAGGTGCAAACAAACTGCCCTAACGGATCAGCAATACCACTTATCTTCTGATGAACACTGAAGTGCAACTCCACATAAGCTTTTGCAACCAAGTCTGGATTAACTATTTTTTCCCAATTGAGTATTCATTTTAGTTGCTGAACTTCACACTATTTACCACATCACAGCTTATCTTACTGTCTCTTCACAAGACACAGAGCACATATTTTAAGACTGTATCATTGACATCTCATTCATTCTTGACATACCATAGCAGGATACTGAGATTGAGAAGGCTGCTGCTGGAACACAGACTGCATCAACAGCTGCTGTTGGACCATCTGCTGGTGCATTGCTTGTTGATACTGGAGTTGAAAAGAAGAGAACAGCTTTAAGAAGTCATGATCCCCCCCTTCAGAATAGCCAGATATTTAAAAGAAGCATCAATTAAAATATCACTTCTGTGACTTGACAGGATTTTTTCAGTTAAGACATCACACAGCCAAGAATCAGCTTGGGATTCAGTCACTGCATTTTAATGACAGTTTGGAACCTTCCCTCCCTGCCGCCCACCCGCCAATTAGTATCAGCCTTTTTAACATAAAACAAGACTACATATTCAATACTGCCTTTTCTAAGGCAGAGCAGTGAACATCCCAACTTTTGCAATGCTCAGACAGTAATTCAGCTGTGCTTTAAAGAACATGTCTCAACCGAGAGGAAAAAAAAGGAGTAGCAATAGTTGTCTTGGACAGGATCTGGAAGTCCTTGCTGGCCTGTAGCTGCTCTTCTGTTACATTGACAATTCTGCTACAGAACTGAACTGCTCGTGGTTGGTGGTACACAAGGTGGTCAGAGTATGTTGTAGACATGAAACATGTCTGGCAGGCAGAACTACAAAACATGTCTGAGATCTGACTTGTACCTGCTGAATGTAAGCATCCTGAACAGAGAGTTGCTGCTGCTGCTGGTGTAAATGGTGAAGCTGCTGCAGTCTCCAGTCACCCTGCTGCAGCTGCTGGAGGACCCTGTTCTGCTGTGGATGCTGGTTGGTCCCTTGGCACTGTAAGATTTCATGCCCATTCTCTGGACGAGTGGTTCCTGTGACACGCAGAGAACACTGCTGATGTACTGTAGAGCTCTCTGGTAGTTAACTCCTTCATTTAACACTTCAAGGGAAACAATTTATAGACTTCCCTTCCAAGTCTGACAACCAGTACAGCTGGTAGATACCAAGTTCACCTCTCTGAAAATCCTTCCAGGCCTGTCAATGCACAAGAGGGTGGAAATTTTCCCTTGTCTCACAACAGAGGAAGCTGGGCTCAAGGCTTCTGCTTTACTAACACCTCACTTGTGCCTTCTAGTATCTCAAACCCTAAGCCTCAACCATATAAGTTTTTATACATAAAACACTTAGATTAATTTTATGTAAGGAAAATATTGTCTTGTTATTAAATTCCATTAAAAACAACTGACTAATTTCACCATTCAAATGTTTTTGTAGCCTTTCAAGCAGTTACTAACATAAATCCATCTCCTTCCTGGGCTGTGTTTATATTCTGAAGTGCCCAGAAGTAATCTGTCATGACAGGAAAAGCTTTCCAAGTTGGATGGGTTTGGATCCTGTCTAGTAAAAGTGGTTTACACCTGGGACTCTGACATTCTCAGAGGCCTTTTGAACATCCCTGTAGCCACTTCTCCTGTACTGCAATAGACAACATCACAAACTCCAACTAGGAAAGCAGTCGAGATGCAAATGGAAACTATTTAAGTGACCATTTATCAGAGTCAAAAGTCTTTTTGAATGAAAAACTCACGTGGGATTTACCAAAGCTCATTTCACTCAATTGAATCTCCCTGAATTTGAAAGTCAAAACCAAGCATCAACTTCTCTCACAGTCCTCAGTGGGAAAATTAGTTCAAAATTGGTGTGAAATACAGTAAAAGTATACAACAAAACACAAAATCCATTCATTTTGGTCCATCCTTAAAGTTTATGTTACCTTTTTGCCCACGATTACCAAATTCACCAAGAACTTGTACTTTGACTGGAGTTGCTGAGCTCTGGATGGTCAGCACACTGGAAGCGGTAGTGCTTGAATTGGCCTTTGGTCTTTGTCGTGGTGCAATTGAGGTTTCTGTTGGTCCAACAGTGTCTGTTATTCTGAAACGGCAAGTTTCAAGACTTAATAAAAAAGAAGCTGGTTCTTCAAATGAGGTACAGTGTCTCTCTTCACAGCAAAACCGTCTGTTATTTGCACATTGAATAAAAGTCCTAAGAGCAATTTAGCTGTAACATATTATTCTCACCTACCACTGAAATATTTTATTTCAAAATTCACTCATCGCACTCGGAGAAAATACAGCAGCTGAGAAACAGACTGCTAGCACTTCATTACTCCACCCCAAAACAGGCTCTCAGTTTTTCAACACAGTGAAAAAAAGCAATGGTGAGGAATCCAAAAGGAGACTAACCTCAGAACTGCAGTTTATCATCTATTATAATGATGATCTCTGCTACTATGATAACTTTATTTATTAACAAGCATATGGAAATAGAGTTCAGACATATGCATAGCTCAGAAATATTAGCAAAAAAAAAAAAGGCACATCCGCCGCTCACCTTGCTTTTATTTGGCTTTTCCTAGCAACTGCCTCACTAGCCGTCATGGGTTCAGGGAGAGTTGAAGGGACAGGAGAATTCTTGGGAAAAATAAATTTGAATAAATTAAAAACACAATTTCCTGAAAGAAAAAAACCATTACGTACTGAAGAGGAATACTTGGGTTCATGATTTTCATATTACAAGGCTTCAAGCAGAACAGACCTTGCTTGCTCCCACACCTGTAGATTCGAAGTGTTTTAATTTAACAGCATCTCTCTGTGCTCCTGCCATGCCCTCAAAATTTTACAACATCTTATTTAGAGGGCTAATATTGCATGTACACAAAAGCAGCTTGAAGTGTACTCTGCCCTGTGTTTTTTGCTTGCCACCAAAGTTCACAAAGAAATTAAAATCCTCTTTCTCAGCTGACTTTAACTTCTCAATTCTACCTACAATATACACTATGTTGACAGAAAAAACCCCAAACACTACTTACATTAATATTAGACACTGGACACTCCTTTTTGGCGAGTTTAAAGGCAAAGTAAGATACTTGAAAGATATCAGGTCTCTGGTCTTGATCTGGTTCAAGCATATATCCTGCAAAAATTGGTGAGACCCATTACCACCTTTGGTTACCAAGACGACAGATGAGACAGCAGCTATCAGCAAGAAATTCAGCACCTCTGGCAAACAAGCTCACCTCAGAAAGAGTCAAACAGTTTCTAGGGTCAAATACAATCTGAGGTTGGTAATTTGCCACTCAGCTGTGGAAAGCGTCACTAAGCTGAACTAGAAGTCAGTAACTTCAGAGATTAACCACATAAAACCAACTCACAATACTATGTTTTTCGAGGGCTAATACAACATTCTGGGTAGCAAACAATACATTATATCTAACTGCATCAGGCTAAGGCTCTACAACATCTTTGCTCTTGCAGGTTTAGCTGGCTCTGCACACTGTTGTGTGTTACAGAACGTACAGTTCCACAAACAGGCGGCCTTTTTCCTGACAAGACACAGAACTACCAACATCCTCCTCGAACACTGTCTTCCCAAATCGAAGGTTTGATGTTTTTCAAGCAAGTAAGAGTTACTCTACACTGTTTACACTATGATACAGAGTACGTAAACTAGCCCAAGTAACCGGAGAACCTAGATTAAATACATTCAGCCACAAAGAAAATGAACAGTCTATGAATATTTAAGTTCTCAGTCGTGATGAGAAAATTGAGCTGCATTTACAAAACTGTTCAGCAGTGGCACTAACTTTAAATACAATTTTAAAAACTAAGTATATTTTTAAATAATAAACGAAGACACTTGTAGACAAGTTACACAATTTTACTCCAAGTTACTATTTCATAGCCTATTAAGTTCACAGCAGGTTTTGCTTGGAATGGATTTTACTAGATAAAGCAGATTTACACTTGTAGTAACAGTACCATGAAGTGCAAACAGAACACTTATCATACAGTGACTCCTGCCACTTGCTTTTGAAATACTAGATTTAGGATGTGGAGAACATCCAGTTTGTCACTCCCCACACCTGGCCTGGTAAAAGAGCTGAGACGAAAAGAGCTGAGACAAAGCCAGGAGTCCCTAAAATACCTTTTATGACCCGCTGTAGCTTTTTTTTGCCTACATTCCCATTGGAAAGCAGTGTAGATGTTCACATCACATTCTTCCCCACCCACGTCTATTCTATGCCAGTAATGCTCATCTTGGCAGAGTGGTTCACTGAATCCTAATAAATCAGCATTTACACTTGTGAAGGATTAGAACCTGTACTCTTCAAAAGGCAGCACTGTGACAGACAGAAGTGGTTATGCCCTTGAAAACTAATCTCATTTTGTCAGTTAAGTATTTGCCAAAGCTAAGCACCCACTGTTTAACTGCTGTTTCTCAGAAATGAACATGTGCTCAAAATAAGTGGTTTGGATTTGACATTTCCTGTTGTATAGAAACAAAAATTATGTGGTCAACACACCCATAGACTAGACATAAATTACAAGGGTTCCTATTCAAACGTTCTGAATTTCTGATATGGTCAGTTGCACTCTTTCATGTTATAATCCTCAAAATCCAAGACAACTGAAAACACTTGTACTTACTAGAAATACTAGCTCCTGTATCCCTGCACTTGGATTCATCAGCAGCCTCAGAACTTCCTGTCACCCAAAATTTTTCTTCATGCTCTTTATGCTTTTAAACTTCTGCCAGAATCCACGTCTGACACTTGGGTTTGCACAAACTTTAACAAAGTTTAAACTCAAACTACTATAAAATCCTCCCAATTCTGGTTCATCTCAGTACATTTGTGTTTCTACACTGATCACACTCTTCATCTAAGCACAACTGTCCAACTTTGATAGAAAACAGTCAGCTGTGCAAGTGCAGATGGTAGCCAGGAGCAGCTCCCAGCATCCACATAAGGACCTTGCAGGTCTGCACCTCCCACCCAACTCACTTGTCATTGACTGGCAGGGGTTTTCTGTGCTTTATTTGATTCATGAGGCACAAGAACTGCCATGCTGTCCCACCTACTTACGTATCAAGCAGTGTATACTATGAGAGTATCGGGAGTTGTCTGGAATGGTAAAGCTTCCATCACAAATAGCGACTTGACTTTCTCCAAAAGGAAGTGAAAAGAAACAAAGTTTGTACAGCAAGCAGCCAAGTGCCTGTAAAAAACAAACAGCAGGGTCAGAGTAAGGCTTTTACACAATACAGCAGTGCCAACAAGAAACAAATTGCATCCTAGCTACAGCCGATGCTCACGCTGCTACGCAAGAGCTGCTTTATGAAACACACTGTTGATGTGACAAGCTGATACATGAAGCAGCTCAGACTAACTTTCCCACCAAGTCCTATGTTAAAGCAGAATCAGAGCACAGCCAAAGAGATCCATTCACATCATCTATCACCCAGATCCCACCAGCTGAATCAAGTCTTTATCACCTAATAAAATCACTGGTAACTACCAAGCAGCAACCCAAGCTGTCAAAAAGGAAAAAAAAATCTAAACCACATTTCCCTTAGCTCAAAATGATTATTGCCTATGGCATTTATTTTATCTACAGAAGGCATAATTACCAAAACTATCTCTACTTAATTCTGCATTGTAGAACTGCATAATGTATTTCATTTCAAAGACTTAGCTTTGTACTTAGTCAATGTTGCTTTTAACTCCACCGCCCCTCCAGTACTTCACCCCTCTTAAATATTTCCTATTTCACAGTAACTGACTTTTCACCTACCCAAATATCTGCCTTGGTGGTAATTGGTTTTCCTCCATAGAGGTTGATCATTTCGGGAGCTCTGTAGGATAATGTTGTGTACCTAGCAGTGCAGAATTAAAAGCAGACACAGATAAGCAGTCTGTCCCAGAACAAAAGCATGTTTTCTTGCCTCTGTCATGCACACAGCACTGACATCCCAGTTTCAGACATGCACCCAGACCTGTCTTATGCAAAGCAAGTCATTTATTACACTTGCAGTGTCATGGAGAGCATTTAAGAAGCAACATAAAATTATTGTATGCAAGAAAGAAAAACTATTAAGTCAGATAAAATTTCCTTTTAATGTTACTTCCCCAGCACGTGTGCTTCAGTTGGAATCACTTTGCTTAAATACTGCGATAACCACCCATCTGAAAGATGTAAGAGTCCTACAATGTCATGTAAGAGTCCTACAGGAGTGTTTAGACATAAATTCTGGACTTCAAAAAACTAACATGTCACAACAATTACTATACTGGTAGTCAAGTGTGTTTCAGAGCTGTATAAAATTGGACCTCATTCTACAAAGACAACATACATCCATTCTGATTGGTTATTTGCATCAGTCGGGTTTTTTTTCCCCCCCCCTCATACCATTAGCTCTACTAAAAGAGCACAAACTAAAAAGTATCTTGAATTAGTCAGTGACCAGGCTTGTATTTCTGAATACTTTCATTATTCTAGGTTATTATTTTAGTTTTATCCTCTAAGAGTCTCAACGGGAAAAATACACATTACCAAACAGTTCCACAGTTTTACTGTATTTACGTGAGAATTACTTGAATTCATATTAATGAGATATGTACACACTGCACAATAATACCTGGAGGTCCCAGCAGCACAAGTGTTGCCTATGCTAAGCCACTTAAAAGTTAACTTACTTTTTAATTTCTTCTTCAACCATATTCACACCATCTTTTTGAGGATTAAGATATTTGTTAGTGGCGCTGCCAAAATCACAGAGAACATAGTTCCCGCTGTCGTTTAACAATATATTCTCCACCTCAAAAGGAAATGACACAGGGAAATATTAGTTGGAACAACGGCAGTAGTTTCCAAAGTAAATGCTGGCATGTTTTCTCACACACAAATGGGGAAGTTTGCAGAAAAATCAACTGACAGACTTGATGTTAGCAGTAAGTGATGTCGGATTGTTAGTCTCTGCTCACAGCAGCAAGTGCTTCCCCAAGCAGAATTCATTCTTAGTGAAATACCTCCTATACTCTCAATCCTTTCGAAGCAGAACATTAATTTTAACCTGGGTCCTCCTTTTGTTAAGTCTATACCTTTAGATCTCGATGAACTATTGGTGTTTTACACTGATGCAGCCGGGCAACAGCTTCACAGGTATCACAAAATATTCTCATTACTTCTGACTCAGTGAAGCCTGTCTGCAGACGCTGATTCATCTGATTCACAACTTGGCCAGCTAAAAGATAAAAGGAAAGTTATGAATTTTTTGCAATTCCTACCTATCATGTACAGAAGATGTATTTATATCCAAAAAGTCCACAAATGAGATGCAAGAAAACTTTCCACAGTTGATGTGTTTATATAAAACAAACCTGCTTTCACAAAACTCCACACTTGTATTGCCCAGATAGAAAAATTACTGTCTCAAAATAAGTCTCTATGACTGGAACCTTTTGGGATGAATTGTCAGAAACACAAAGACATCTCAGAACTACCTGGTTTTATGTACTGTTTGAAACAGTTACATCACATAGCAGAATGGCAGGACTATTGTTTTTGTGGCCAGCATTATCAACACTAACTGTGCCATGCGTCAAGTTGTGTCAGGGGAGGTTTAGATTGGATGTTAGGAAGAAGTTCTTTACTGAGAGGGTGGTTAGGTACTGGAAT
>JAOXOE010000405.1:14129433-14178284 GCA_028565055.1 Phoeniculus purpureus | reverse complement strand
ATCCTGCTGTGGCAGGGGGATTGGACTAGATGATCTTTTGAGGTCCCTTCTGATCCCTAATGATTCTATGATTCTATCTTCTAGCAGCTTTCCAATGTTTGGAGGGTACATAGAAGAAAGATGGGGAAGGGCTTTTTACATGAGTGCATAGGGAGAAGACAGGGAGAAAGACTTGAAGAGGGGAGATTCAAGCTGGGCATTAGGAACAAATTCTTTCCTGTGAGGGTGGTAAGATGCTAGAAGAGGTTGCCCAAGGAAGTTGTCGCTGCTCCATCCCCGGAAGAGTTCAAGGCCAGGCTGGCTGGGGCCCTCAGTAACCTGACCTAGTGAAGGTGTCCCTACCTATGCAGGGGGGTTGGAACTGGATGATCTTTAAGGTCTCTTCCAACCCTGACCATTCCATGATTCTGTGGTCATCATCCCCCATCCCTCCACCTGCACAAATACACAAAGCATCTACACCAGCCAGTTATTGTCTGATGGCCCAGCAGATCCACTGAGATGTTACACCTGCTATCAGCTTGTATGGATCGGTGTTTGCTCAAGGAGGACACCTGGATATCTGCATGCAAATGTAACACTGCTAGACACACAAAGTACCTGCAGCATGGGACAGGGCTCCAGCCAGTGGGCCTCCTGTTCATTCAGAGTCATATAAAAAAAACAAGCAATCAAGCAACACCTCTCTCTACTTCTGGGCTAGTCAGACACTGAAGCTTTACAGGCAAAGACTAAACCACAGTGGTGCGGTAAGCAGCAGCACGGCTGGGATGTACAAGAACAGACACAGGTTAAAAAGCTGGCTAAGCTCACTTTCCTTCCTTACTCCCATAAAGCTGCTTATCCTAAAGCAGCAGGATTTACCCCCTGGGTCTGCCTTCAGGTAGTAATTCTTCCTTATGTGTTCTACCACAGCCTCTTTCTCTTTCAATTCCTTGTTCTCTCTTCCCTCCTCCCGCTCAGCTCATGCAGTAAAAATAAATAAATAAATCTTTCCATCCCTCCTGCAAGCATGTGTTTATCTCTATTTTTAAATGTTACAGCTTCCCAACATCTGTCTCTGTGTGGTATAATCTTACTGATGAAATATTTAATGTTTTCCTTGAGCCCTCATCAATATGTCTCTATGTTATCAGCTTAGCAGATGGAGACACAGAAGGAATAACCTCAGCTTACCTGGGTGATTTCTTCCTAAGTCTGTACTTACTGCATTCCAGGACAAGAATCTTCATTTTAGTCATGCAACATGATATCTCTGTACTGGTCCAAATCCTTTCCTCTTACACCACATCTACCTACCTCACTGCAATTTTCCCCTTTACTCTTTGAGTTCTTTTCACCAAGCACTAATGATTTCCAACCTTATTTCATACATACTGAAAAAACTCAAGGAGACACCAAGGGTACCTGAAAAGCCACTGCTAGAACACATCACCTTAGAAAACCTGGGCCAGATCCTCTGCAAAACAAACATCACCCTTTTTTAGTTCAAGAGAGTCAATATAAACAATTGTGGTGGTAAAAAAACCACCAAGTCAATACTTTTTCCAGTTTCAATTTGGAGACTCCTCTCTTCTCCATGTGAACATCCCAGTGACTGTAGAAAGCAAAGACGTTTCTCAGCACCACTGAACTCACCCTCCCAAAGCCTGCCTTCCTTTCCAGTACTTGGATTTTAAGGTCACTCACTCAACCATTACATTACACAGCAACCTCTGCTTTTGGCCAAAAGAGGCTGGTGTAGGTTTCCTTTCTGTACCACCTCCCGTTTCCTACAGCACTCAGCAAAAGCAAGCAGCCAATAATCTAAGAAACCATTTTAACCACTAAGGCAGTTAATGGCCCAAGGTGAAGCCTATGGCCATTAGGGTTCCAGGAGAAAAAGCCGATTTTGTTTTCAGCTGAATAGAGTTTTTCACCAGGTCACCAAAATGACTTTAGCCCCTCCTAATTCTTTTTCTTGGAGATGCGCTCAGCATACAAATCAAGCCGCCATGTGCCAGCCTCTCCATTTGTAACCACCAACACCATGGCCTCTGCACTGTGCCCGCAGCCCCGAGGGGCAGAAGGACAGCAGGATCACTGCTTGGGAACCCCATTCCTCTGGCCAAGTACACTGGGGCAGCACTGCAGGGTGGAAGAACAACTGTAGAGCAAGCAAGAATGGAGCCCCAAGTTGCAGCTCAGCCTAACGTTACTGAACAATTGCCCAATGGAATCTGTGGTGCGTTTGGGTATGATAGGGCAGGGGGAGGGGTTTTATTTATTTGTTTTATAATCCCATCTGAATAAAGGTAAACACATCAGGATTATAAATGAAATAAATTTGAAGCAGAATAGAATGGGGGTAGTGGGGGGAAAAAAAAAAAATCTCAAGAGGGTCAGGAGATAATGAAGATTATACTTCAATATTGGGATTATGATGTTAGTTCTTTATTTCAATAAAACTGGATAGAGATCTTTTATATCAGGGACAGAGCTTAGCTGTAAGGACAAAGTAATCTTCTGGGAATTACGCATACAGGCTCGACATCATTTTTATTGGATGGCTGATGAACTGGAAAACTCCAGGATAGCCTGGTTTTAATTTGTAATCTTAATTTTCATATAAATCGGTACAGTTGGAGGAAGGGGGGCAGATGTAGAGGGACTCTGATGCTGTGCTAATATTGCAGCATTAAGACAGCACATGCATTAAGGCTACAACTGTAACTCATCTACTATCTGATCCCATCTTTTTGTCTATCCATCTGTCTCCTGTCTTCACATCTATGTATCATTTCTCCACCAAGAAGATCTTAACAATGAAGCACAAGCAGAAGAGACAAAATCAGCATAACGTTTCCTCACCCACTAGGAGCCACCTCCAGTACAGCCACCGATGCCCAGCAGCTCAGCAGGAGGTAGATATCTTGAAGGCAGCACACTGACAAGTACCATGTTTTGGTATCAACGCCATCCTGACTCTCTAGTCTAAAGTAAACCACCATAAAGCAATGAGAGAGAACATTCTATTTGTTGTTTTATATGGGTAGCATCCCTCTGATGGTCAGACGGGTTATCACCCAACTCCTGCTGGGGAAGAATGGGGGAAAGATTCAAGTGCCTTAAACCTTACATCTTGTATAGCTTTTATTCCCACAATGAGATGTACCTTCTTCCTGAGGCCCAGGAAACATTCTCCTCAGTTCCAGGAAAGTTCTTTATGGCATTTTGCTGCTTCCTATTTCCACCACACACACAGGCCCTCAGCACGGGATCAGGTAAGCAGGGGTCTTTGTAAGCAGGACATGGCAAAGGCAACATTTGGTCTCTGCCTGGATTCACCAGAAATCATTTCTCAACTCTGCTGTTTGTTCTTCAGAGTTTGTACCAGTTGTTTCTCCCACTTCCACAACTTCCTTCAGGAATGTGAGAGCAAATCTGGAATACAATGTAAGTGAGATGGGAACTGCAACAGACCAGTGCTTTCACTGGTCTTCTGTCACATGGGGCTTCAAGGCACAGAGCAAGAGTTTATGTAACTAATGGTCCCAAGCTGCACAACCACCAGGAATGAGTAAGTGCCCTGGAAGTGATTTATGTCCTCAGTCCTAGGCAGCTGAACCCACAGTGATGGAAGCAGCCAGGCTATTCCCCCAGCTGCCTGCATTCCACTACCTTCCTGATAAGTAACAAAACCCATAGCATTGCTGGAACAGCTGCTTTCATAAGGGGAGTAATAACCAAAGAAGCTCCCAGAATTCCACAGCACTTGAGCATCACAAGATTTCCAGGGGGAAAACTGAAATGCCAAAGAGATTTATAGTTACTGACACAGATATCGTGCAATCCCAGCCTTTAAAACGTGGGCTCTTATATTGGTGCTGAGAGAGACACGAAAAGAACCATCAAACTCACCTCTCCATTTCCCAAATATACAGCTACTGTAAAACACAGAGTGGGCAAAGCTACTATTTAAAACCTGCCTGACAGTGAAATGGTGAGTGTGACTGACATAAGAGAATCTGATCTTGCTCAGACATCATCTTTAAGTGTAAAGCTCTTAATCACTGTCAGGAACACCTTAAATCAATTCCCACGTGCACTTCTGTTTCCAAGATGACATGGTGATGTGCTGACAGAAATACTGAGCCAGCAAGCTGAAGAAAGGGCTCGTCTCCTTCCCCCCACTTCTCCTCTTCCCCTGCCATCTACCACTCCCTTCAAGTCTTTTTCCCCCACCTCAATCACCTGCTCTGGGAGAGCCAGTGTGTCACTGAAAGGAATGATCATAACCCACAGCCAGAGCAGCAGAGTGAATCAACAGCAAGCCCAGGCAGAGTGTGGAGAATCATCCCAGATAATGGCATTTCATCAAAACAGAAAATAAAGATGTATGTGATGACATCTTATTTTGGACTTCCAAAAGCCTCCAAGTACCCCATAAGAGCTTCTAGGAGAATTAGGCAGCTGTGCATAGACAGACGCTTTGGCCGCAAGGTAGACCAAGGGAAGAAGGGGAAGAGATTAGGATCAAATGGTCAATTAATGTAATGGCTGAAGATTAACAAGGAGGTGCCCCAAGACACTAAGATCAGAGTTATTTACAGCTGCTAGTCATGATTTAGAAAAGAGGCTGAGAAATGAGGGGTGACCTTCACAGCTAATACCAAATCATATGGATTAGGCAAATCCAGAGAAGACTGTGAGGAACACACAAGAGATTAAAGGATAGATCAACTGCAGTAGGGAAGGAAAATGGTAACGATCACCGAACGATCAATTCTGGATCAAGGCTGCTGCAGATGTGAGAAACCAGACAGCTTTTTGTGACAGCTGAACAAGTACAACTTGTCCCTTGTAGTGGCTGAAATAAAGGAGAACAGACAAGCGTACTGAAGTATGTAGGTATGGAAGCCATGCTGAAAGGTGGCTCAGGATACCAACACTACAAGCGATCACAGTTTCCCTGCAATTACCTTGGATAGGGTTTCTTCCTACCACTACACATCACCACTTTGAAAAGTGCTAGACAAAACTAAAATCAGGGAAGTCTGAACAACCCAATGTAATTACTTAGTATGACAATTACGTTACGCTCTGTAAGACTAAAAGGCAGTCATGCTAAAATTAAAGCTCCAACAGCAGAAATACAAGAAAGGACGCTTATCTTTCAACTCATATTCAACTTTGTTACTCTTTTAAAATAAAACTAGGAAAACACCATATTTTTCTGTATAGCACAGCAGCCATAATCAAGACCTCTTACTTAGGTATAAAAATGGTCATCTAGACCATCATGTTCCCACTTGGGTTTACTACTTGGCCTCTGCTATTTGGAAACCGCCCATTCTGGAATGACTTCTGTCCTTTATAGTTCTTCCCTGGAATATTGAATCTAGTTCATCACCAACGATAAGACAGAGGATTGCCATTTCATTCCATGTAATGTTCTTAGGTTTCTGGTGCATTGCTTCAAGCCAGCATGAGCTCACAGAACATATGAGAGTTACCAGACATTAATTTTATCACCTTGCTATATCCTGGGGTCCTCAGATCACTGGAGATGTTAAATTAACAAGTTAAAAAAGCATGTCTAAACTAGAAAGCAAGCAGTGAAATTTAGGTGGAAAAAAGGAATTCCTGCCAAAATAACTACTGGTCTCTACTGTCTGGAGGACAGACATGAAAATTATGTGGAGGTGAAAAAAGATCCTATTAGTTTTATGCAGTATTTCACAGCCTTCCTGAGCTCCTGCTGCTTCCAACAATTTTGTATCTTCTTACAAAGTTAAGATACAGCAGAAAAATCTCTCCTGGAGGTCCTGCCTGCCTACCTTGTTCCATCACACCATGCACCAGCTGAAATAGATCCTTAGTGACATCCCAGAGCCCAGAGATCCAGTACATCCTTCAACAGGGCAAAGTAAACCCTGGCTTAAAGCCCAGGAGCATGCCCTAGGGACAGATGGCACACTGGGTTGCTGGAGCAGAACATGCACTTCACCAGGTCACCTCAACTCCTCCTGCAACCAGCTGGGAAGTTTGCCTTGGCCTCGTGAAACCCTTCAGAGACAAAGTTCAAGGAGAAATATCACACCTTCCTCTGGCACAGTTCTGGAAGCAGACTGACCAACCTTGTGTAGATCTAGGCAGTGTTTCTGTCAAGTCAATAGTGACTGCAACACCAGTAATGAACGAACTAGTTCAGATACACCTGCAGTAGGGGTTGTGTGAGTTGCTCCCCACCATTTCCAGCACAGCACAGGTTTGGTTTTGGCTTTCTCCTCCTCTAACTACCAAGAGGCTTAGCATGCCACACAGATCAATTACAGAAGCAAGCAGAATTACCGGGCACTGTCTCTGCATGGTACTATTCCCTGTTAAGATCCCATCCATGCAAGCAGAAGCAACTAAAAGCTCCTTTGGGTTCCAGCTGTCATCTTCCCTTCTTATGCCATCTCTTCTTGCAATTTCAGGCTTCTTCATTCCAAATGCGCTTAGTTAAAAGCTTTTCTTTTGCTTCTCAGGGCAGAGACTTCAGTACTAAGTAGCTTTCCCATTGTTACTGTCTAATCTTCCTATTTATCAACCTGGAGATTCCTCAGCTTTGCTAATCTTTCCTGAGAGTACATAATCCTGATAGTGATTTCCTAAGCAATAGAGTGTTAAACTGACTGCTTGGTAATTGCCATTTGGAACTTCTTGTCCTATTTTGCACGTTATACTCCAACTTAGCCAGCATCACACAACTGCAGAACACCTTCGATTCCCATTGGCTCTTTAGATCTTTGATGGGACCATATTTCTTTTACCCATAATGGCAAACAGCAATTCCTTGCTCATCTCCAAGACTGCAGCACACACAGAGGCACAGTGATTCAACACTGCTGTCTTCCAACTCTCAGACATGCAGTAAACGCAGGCCTGGCTGCTGCCAACCACTCAATTTCCTGGTGAACCAAGTACAACACTTCCACCTTCTGTATTCCCAGACTTCTCCACTCTGTTAGCGACTGCCCAGGGAACTGCTGCATTTGTTCTTACTTCCAAGCAACAGGAGACTCACAGCTAGGAAAGAATTTAAATGCCACCTCCCCCTCTCCAGCCTCTGTACAATATCTTTTTAATCAAGAATCACAGGTTAATCCCAGCTTTCAAAATACAATAATCACAGAACAATTTTTACACAAGACTCATTTCAGAACTGGACATAAATACCTAATCCTGTAAAACTACACAAATTTCTCAAAGTATAGCAGGTAAATCAAACCTGAAATGGGAAGATTAGAAAAGGTTACTCTAATTCTGCTCTTAAGCAACACGGAAGCAGATTTCTCCGGCTCTTGCTCTGTAATTCCCATCTGGAAAAGCAGCACTAGAGGAATGAACAGGGTTGAAGGCGGCCTTTTTCTGACATCTGTATATACACCACTGCAATTGGAGCCCAGTGTAATCCTCCGTCCAGCAGCATGTACAAATCGCAGTAGCACTGCACAAACTCCAACACTTGACACAGCCACAGTAATCCAGATAAGTTGTGCTCTTCCCCCTGCCTTTTTTTTTTCACCAGCTTTCCAGCTTCTCAAACCCAGCTGAGAGCCAGGTGTACACCTAGAGAAAGGTGTCCTTCTCCTCCTCTCATTCTTTACTCTGTCCATTATTAACACATATTGTACATCTATGTCATGGCCTGTGGTGCTCTATGGACTAACAGAAGAATATTAACAGGTTGCTGCTCAGAGAGATTTACGGCAAAGGAAGAAGAAAAGCCACACAGCTTCCAAGAATGAGCCAAAATGCCAAGAAAAGGACATAAAGACAACTGAACTCCTCTGCTGCTCTTTTAAAGGCTTTCACCCATACTAATACTTCTTCTCAACATCTATCTGCAGTTTAAGAATGTATCAGCCAAGTTCCATTACAAGAGCAGCCTGTAATTTATCAGAGAGGCTAAAGCTAGGAAATACGTCACTTGTTTGTTTGGAAACTGTAAAATTATTCACTCCTGTTGCACTGAAAGAAAAACAAAGAAAGGAAGCAAATTAAGATGTGACATTTTGTGGTTCAGAAGCCACACAGAGTTTTCTGTAATTGACAATGAAGAATGAGGTCAACCTCAAAGACTCCAGCCCCAGTTTGCTCAACCTCAGAGGTGACCAAAGAGATCTGGGCACACATGTGTGCTTGTATAAGAGCAGGGTGGAGAGGCACCTTAGCACAGCTTGATCTTGACTTACAGCTCCAGAAACCAGGACAGCCCAAGGCACCTGGACATCCAGTAAACTGAAGACTGACAGGGCAGCACTGGGTATTTGCTTCTCCCCCAACTACTAAAACAGCCACTTCCCTCTGCTCTGCCTGAGTGTAGGGAAACAAAGCCTAAGCAGGTATAGGTACAAGCACAGGCTCATTCCTTTGTGCTTCACCTCTTGCTCTTCACAGCTCAGTACTAATCATCAGCCCATAATGCAGCACCAAACTGCCAGCCCCATCCGGATGATGGAGTTATTTCCAGTTGGCACTGGGGACCGGTGAAGCTGGGAGGTATTACTCATGGCCAGGAGTGCAGATGTTTCTAATTGCTCTCCATTACCAAGAATAACAGCTGCTTACAGCCATCAGCAGATAATTCACCAGAGCTCCACACTATTACGATAACACACCCCACCTGGTCACCATCACAAGTTGTCAAGGCCAAGGTAGAGGCTGCCAGAACCCCCTTCTGCATCTCTGTTCATTCAAATGACAGCATGTGTCACCTTCAGACATCCTTATGCTACCCCACAAGCCCTGGCTTCTTGGTGGCCTGACAGATCAAATGGACATATGGATTCTTCATGGCTTCGCAGTAAACATTTTATGGTTATACTGCAGCCAAGGGCAAATGACAGAGGAGCAAGGGACTTGCAAATATTACAGTGAAAGAAATAGCCACACTTTCAACAAATTAGTTTGTAAAAACCCTCACCTGCTTTGCTATGCAGCTGTGCACAGACCAGTCCTCATCAATACACAGAATAGCTGATGGAATGATTAACTCAGCAGCTCTTCATGCCCTGCACAGGGATCAGGTAACCAGCCTGCAGAAAACGGCTGGCCAGGGAACAATGCTGTTCACTCTTCTGAGTAAAGTTCTCTTTTCTAAGGCTAGTGCAGGTGAATATCATTGCAAATAGGCAGGGACTCTCTTTCTCCACAGCATACAGGACTGTCCTTTCACAGCACATCTCAGCTTGGGGCCCAGCCCCATGGCAGAGGCTCCTTACCACTTACACTCCTTACTATCTTACAAATAGATAAGCATCAATTAATAGTTGGGAAACAAACAGCACAGTACCCTACAAATGAGTGACATCTAGTAAGTTCAGCAGTACTAACCATCTTCCAATAATTAAAGCTGAATTTTCATTTGCCTTATAGAGCTGTGTATGTTCACATCTGTAAACAAAAAACTTCCTGACTGCACAAAAAATTAAAGTGGATTCTGAGCCAACTGGACTGACCGAATGCGAAACAAAGGTGAGCAGCTTGCACCGCTTTAACTGGATTAGGACAAATCGTTCAAAGTGTTTGCACACAGTTCCCAGGAGTTCCATATACCCAAAAGAAAAGGTTTTAAACATAGTATGTCATTTGGAAGCTGCTCCTCTTTCAAATGTAAACCTCTTTCAGAAGCTCCACACACCCCTGCTCCATCCTTTAAACCTTAGAAACAAGTTCTACAAGGCCCTTTCCTGAACTACGGAGGTAGTATAGGTACATCCCTTTAATCAGCTCTGCAAAATTATTTAGCCCCCATGCACAATTACTCCATTGTGGCTTTTTTTGCCTTGGGAACATCAAGATACCTAATCTGCATCTCCTTTGCAAGTTCTTTTAAACACAGCCATCCCAGAAAGCAAACTACTCAAATTCCTCCATAAATTTTTGGTCTCCTAGAGCTGTCTAGCAATTGTTGTCCTCATCTTTTCTGCTATTTCAGGGCAGTGTCTCCTGCCCAGGGATCTCTGCCAACAAGAGCAGAATGCCATTATGAGAAGAGGCTGCTGTGAGCTGCCACCATCACAGGGAATTTATCACCGCAAGCCACGATCATAATGGACTCCTTCACCAAATGACTTCAGATGCACAGAGCTTTGGCATCAGCTCTGCCATCCACACACAATTACTAAACTGAAAACGCATGTAATGTGAGCAGGAGACAGGGACATCACATCAGTGCAGGCTGCCATCTCTCAGAAGCTCTGTGCACAGAAGCAGATGAACTCACTCCAAAAGTCCAGACTGCCCAACAGGCGGACAAGAAAGGAAAAAAAGAACAGGAACTCCAGAGCTTTGCTAAATCAGCAGGCCAGGAGGGATGTTAATATTGAAGGCTTTTGGCTGGGAGGTGAGCTTGGCCAGAAAAAACAAGATGCAGAAGCCACAGCATCAGTTGTAAGCCTTTGAAGCCCCAACTTTTCATCCTTTCCTACCCTTTTCTGGATTATGTACATGAACTCTACTGACCACATGGGCACCTTCTGCAATCTTTTTTTCCTAATAATAAAACGGGTCCAACTTGAAATAATAATCATAGTAATAACAAGTTGCTCATTCTCCTTAAAAGCTTCAAAACATCTGATCATTTTTGTATGCTGGAGGCTGCCACCTACTGTAGGTGCTGGGAAAGGGGGAAACTGGGAGTATGGAGATTTTTTTTTAAAGACCCAATAAACAGGAATCTAGCAGAGGAGTTACTGTTGAAGACTAACCCTCCGATGAGCCCCTTTGCCTCCTTTGTTAAAAAACTCCTGGCCAACAGGAGCTGCAGAAAACAGTCAAAGCCTCCATCTATCTGTAAGGAACTGTTTAAATTCCCTTATGGTTTTTGACTCAAGTACACAATGCTGCAGTCACTGTGGAAGATGGATAGATAAACCTAAAACGTTGAGTCCTGAAAGATGCCAGTACAATCTGAAACAATTAATCTTGCTGAAACAAATGTGCTCTAATAGGGTGCCCAGGCAGATGCCATCCATCAAACCACCTCCATCCATCATGCTGCACCAGACAGCAAGCCTGGCAGGGCTGCCACCACCACTGGGTGACAGTGCCCCTTCCAATTTGCACGCCACACTTTCTCCGGGTAATTACTTACCTTTGTCCTGAAAAAGAGGAGCCGAGACCTCTTACAAACACTACTTATTTCTTATAAAGACATCAAAACAAAACACTCTTCTTTGACACAGCTGTTTTGAGAAAAGTACTGGATATCAATGAATCAGCACTACCTGCTGTGCCTAGTTGCATTTCCTGTTCCTCCTGGTTATCTGGTCCTCTGCAATATACAGGGGAAGCTTTTTCATTTTACACAACTTTACCCTGACATCTCTTTACAAAACTCGCTGCAGCCAAGGCACTCATCCACCGTTTCAGTCCAAAGACTTACCTGAAGTAAGCATTCAGTCCTCAGGGCTAGAGATGTCTGTTAACATCTACACACACCACAGGCCCAAAAGATGCATCAACAGACCCCAGCTAGGGAACAGGGACCACTATGGACATGCCCATCCAAACTCTTCTGACTGCATAGAGTTACCACCATGCAGCACTACAAGACTGACCGCTTTACTGACAACCCAGGTTCTGCTTGAACAGCATGACATACAATGAATCACTACAACACGTCATTAAGTTATACTTGAATAGAACAAAAACCTTTTCAGAAATACCTGACCACCCTCCTAGGGAATTTTTCCCTTACAACTAGCTGGGACTTACAGGGTTTCACCTCCCAGAGAACCTGGCTCTGCCTCCTCTACATTCTCCCCTACTCAATGTCTAAAAGAGGTCTAAGATAACCACATCCTACACCTGAAGAATTTTTTTCAGACTGAAAACTTCTAGTGGTCTGTCTTCCTACCCCATGCCTTCAAACACTTGTGCAATACTGTTCAGTACAGCAATAAACACTTCTGGGAGAGGGAGACAGCTGACTGCTTGTCTGCTCCAGCTGCCTGGTCTCATGGAGGCAGCTTACAGAGCTTGCTTAACAGTACCTGGAGAGCGCAGTCTTTTTGCAGTGCTGCTCACCACATGGACTGCTGCAGTCCCACATTCCCCCATCTCCCTCTGCCCCTCAGAACATAAGGCCACAAAGAGAAGGCAAGGGGGGATGAAGCAAAGAGCTGTGTGTGGCGGTTTGAAATGAGCAAGATGTTAACTAATTTTACTTTTAATCTTCCCTTTTGCTGCAAAGTGAGCCATTCAGGCATCACATCTTCTGCATTTTCCTTGCCTCTTTCAGAGAAGCATATTGGGGCAGAACTTGCCAGCTGTCTGCCTCCTTCGCCTTCTGCTACCATTATCCTGAGGTACCACCCCACCTTCTGGCCCTCCAGCTTGTGGGGGGGTGGGGAAGGGAAAAGGAGGAGGGAGGGAGAGAGAGGGAGGGAGGATGGGGAACACAGTCTTATTCTTACAACGCATCACACAGGGGGGAACCAGAATGAACCTAGATAAATATCCTGACAGGACACAACATAGACACAGAGCTACAGTTTTTCCAAACACACTCCTTCATCTATCCGCACACCCAACACATGTGTGACAAGAGCTCTACACTCAGCTTTTACTGCAGCCTGCCTTAATGAAGTCTTCACCTCTGAGCCCTCCATTCAGACATAGAGAGCAGCTACCCTGTCCCCCCCACAATGCCCTGGTAGTGTTCTCTAGCACTCAGCCAAATCCATTGAGTCAGGTTTGGAATGACTGCAGCCTCACGCCTTGCAGACTCCAAGCACACACAGCATCCTGGAAACCAAAGTCCTAAAGCTTCAGACTGTCTGCAAGTAGGTGTAGCTGTTTGCAAAACACATGGCGTATAGAACCCATGTGTGGCAACAGCTCCACATGTACAGACGGATGCAAGTGATGTGGAGCATGAGCACATCATACCAATGCGCAGTTTTCCCTGCACTTCTCTAGCACACAAACAAAAAAAGTATTTCTGTTCATCCACATGCTCAAATATTCCCCTCTGGTTGCTAACTGCAGGTTTGAGGTTCTTTTTTTTTTTTTTTAATTCAAACAACTGCAAGCCTTAGGAGCTACAAAGAAAGTGCTTTTGTGTGTAGCAAAGTTAAAGCAGAACTGCTACCAAAACCAAGCTTTTTAGTTAGAATTAGCAGCGACCTCTGATACTTCCTTTAGGATGAAGAATCGAGAGACTTGTAAATCTCAGAAATTACAGATTAAAGGAAGCTCATGAGGCCTTCCTTAAACACACCTAACAACAGCACAGACCTAGGTGCAGCTGAGCATGGACATCTGGGGTTTGTGACAGGCTGTGCAGGGCACATTCTCTGTTTGTTTTAATGGGTGATATGCCACTGAAATCCATGAGGTGGCATCCATGGATACCAACAGACAGTTTGACTAATTACTCAGTAAAGGCTTCAGAAGCTGCAGAAAAAGTTCCTGTTATTTCTTGAGCCACTATTTCAGTTATCAACACAACACAAGTGGCCAATCCTTTCACATTTTTCTTCTCTTCAACACTGCTAAGCAGTCTAAGAATCTGACTGTGGGCACATGCATTACTGTGGTTGAGCCAAGACAGGATCTTTGCACTGACACAGCAACTCCTGGCAAACACTGCACAGCCCAAGCTGGGCATCTGATACAGCTCTGCACTTCACAGAGCAAAGAGCAAAAACAGCCATCCCTCTTCTTGAGCCTTGTTTCTACTCTCCAGCACAGCTTCTGCCCATAATATTCTCTTGTTCCTCAAATCTCTCCTTCTACAGGCCTTTAAGACCAGAAGTTCTTTGGCCACTTTACTTTACAAAGCCTTTTTATTCTTTAAGCAAAGCAACCCAGGAGATCTCATGCACACAGCTGGGCTCTGCAAAAAAGAACTGAAGGTTAGAACAGGCCTGGCTATGAGGGAAGCACTCAGAAAGCTTTAGACTGCTGATGCTGAATGGGAATGACAACTGTTAGTGCTCCTTTCCGTTAGTCTCAGGACATGCTCCTATGGCAGACAACGTGAAATCTGTCTTATACTGTTAAAATTAGACTCCCATCAATGAGAAAAATTAAGGCTCCTTTATTCCCATTGCCATGATTTCAAGTGTCTGAAAAGCATGTAGGAGTTTCACATCTGGGCTTTACTATTTAAACCCTGTTCATATTTTTCACAGCCAAAACCTCTGTTTATGCATCAACAGAACTTCTGTTCTCTTTTCTAAAGATGATGTGTTGTCCTACCTAAATCTAGTCCTGGATGCCTCCTCACTCCATTTCTGGATTTGAAATAGTAGAGCTGCCCATTCACAACTGCACTTGAGGTGTCTGCACCAGCAAAAAAAGTAATCCACGTGGGCTGAAGGCAATTCTAAAAAACCACAAGCATTTTCTTTCCTGCTTTTGAACAGACTGTCAGAAGGTACTCCTTACTTTAGGTGTTTTGATTTCTCCATTTTCTCCCTTCTCTGCATTAAGCAGCTTGATTTCAAGGCACTCCACATTACTTACAATTAGATCTCCTCGTGATGGAACTGCAGCACCTGGCACCCCTGGAAATCTTGACTATCAAAGCCCAAGAGACTAGATTACGTGTGAATTAACACTTCACAAATTTCACAGGAAAAAATATGAAACTGTCAATATTTTATGGTAGGCTTAACCTACCTGGTTCCCATGCCAGGAAACATCTAGCCAAGCTGCACAACCAACTAATACCTATCCTGCAAGGGAACAAGCTGCTCTGTTTAAAGCCACCTTCCTATTTGGCACAAAGGGAGTCAACACAGAGGAGCAGCCTGTGACACACCAGCCATGCTGCTACCACTGCTTGAAACAACTCTATCTACTTTACACCTGAGGCACTGCCTGGCTGAGCATTACCAAGTTATGGTGATGGAATAGTACAAACCAGACTCTTCTAAATGTTGCCATCTCCTAATTTCTTATTTATCTTCAACACAATGATGTGTTGCACAGCTTCTCTTTAATGTCTGTGCACCGAGTTATTAAATAAATGACTGTGTGCAATGGCAGTGGCCCATGACACGCAGCTATTTCATACTCACAATGCAAATTCAGCTGGATGGATGAAGCTGTCATGCTGCATCCTCTGTAGGGTATTTGTTAGCCTCATTTTGCTGCTGTCACAGGCTATATGTGTTACTCTGCCCTAAGCTCATGCCAAGGAAGAGTTCAGAAGTTATCACTGGAAAAAATAAGCAAGAAAAACAGCACTAAAATTCTCTCCCATTATGGCTTTCAGAAGAAAGCAGGTTTATTATAAAGTAGAGAAAATGTTTTCAAGAAGCCCAAGTGCCTCACAGTAGATTTGAGGCTGAATGTCAAATCACTTTTGTGATTCCAGGGTGTGAGTTCTGAATATTATCTGCCCTTATGCATCTCTACATTGCCTATACAGATAGTTGATGTAATCAGCACATGAAGTGTACAGGAAATTAATAACCACCCTTCAACGGACATCAGCACTGGATCACACATGAAGACAGAGTAGCTGATGTGACTGAGCACCTCCACAGTACCACCAGCAGACAAGCCCTGCTCTAACACCAAGAGGTACAGAGACCCACCTACACTTCCTGTTCAGTCAGATGCTGGGCTCCCCATCAGCACTCCTGATTGCAGCAGCAGTATTTGAGGCAGGTTCTAGCATACGCAAAACTGCTGTGAGACAAACAAAGGCACTTAAGGACCACTACCAGAAGTTGGCAGCTTGTAGAGAGGAAGACCACAGGAATTTGAGCAATTCTTAGAGGATCCAGGATTAGTCACTGTATTTCCCCTTGTGATTCAGTCCTCACAGGATAACTGCTTTTGTGCATTTGACTTCCTGCAATCTTACCCAGTAAGCAGCACCCTGGTGATCTACATGCAGACACACACAACCACACCACCACGTACACACATACATGCACGCACATACAGACTAGAAAAGCCAAAATAACTTTGGCACAACACAAAGAGGTGGTTGTCAACAAAAACAGATGGTCAAAGAATTGGGCAAACGCTCAGAGTTCCAGAAATGAAGCTTTTGCTTTCATTCTAAATGCCACACTTCCTTATCCAGCTCCAGACAAGAGGATACATGAAGCCAGTCAAAAACTAGCTTCCTGCCAGCCTTCACTGTTTTCATGTCAAAATTAAGAGTCCACAGATGGAATAACTCAAAGCTAATTTTTTTTTTTTTTAACCACACAGGTTGGTTCCCCTCTCTCCCTCCTCCCTATGATTCCAAACAATGAGAATAACATATTGTAGGTAATTAAAGCAACTACTTCAGCATGAAGAGAGCTCTATTTAATTCCAGGAAGGACTGCTTTTGCACCATGACCCATGAAGACTGTTGTAGCTAAAAAGCCTGACAACACGAGGGCCCACCATTCAAAATTCTTGTTTTTTCCTCCAAAAGACTTAGTGTAACTACCTTATTCTTGTTTTGGCCTATGACCCAACTCCCACCAACTTTTAACAGCCCAAGCTTTCTGTCAGTCTTCCGGTTCCTTCCAGACAGGTTCCATACTCCCATCCTTGCACTGAATCAAATAGAGCTTGATAGAAAGCAGCAAATTAAAATCCTGTGGATCAGAAGGTTCTCAGCCTGCAGCACAGTAGATCCAAGCGCTCGTCACCCCTTGGAAAGTGCTGATATGGGGAGCCAACTTCAAAGATAGAAAACAAATACAGTATTAAGAAGCAGCAACAGTTAACAGAAAAGTCATTCATCTTTACATCTTAACAAAGTTAGACTTAGAAAGAGCCAAGCAGCATATTGAAGTATTTTTCATTTGCCTTCAAGAACCAAGGCCTTCAGTATGTGGCCTGGATTAAGAGTGAGAGTCTTGCAGAGCTGCCATTTGCCAACCATCACCACCCTGTCACATTTTACTGACAACAGAACACCAGAACTGGGGTAGAGTGGATTTTAAACCTTCCACAGAACAAGGTAAACACATGGCTTTGTTGGGACATGGGGGAAAAAAAAAATCAATATTTGTAAAGGATACGTAAAAACACGCAGAGCTTTGAGCAGAAACAGAAATTCATTGGCCAGTTCAGTGTTGGCAGCTTGCCAAGGGTGAATTTGGTCTAAATCCACCATTGTTTGTAGAAACTCTGCCCAAATGTCTCTTTTCAAACAGTGTGATAACACTACAGTCCGGCAGGAATGCTGAAATCAAGCCGCTTACAGCACCAGTGGCTGCCATTCATTTTGGCAGAGGGAACATGTTCATTGGAAGTGATTAATACCAAGATTTAAGGCAACCAAAGAGTATCAGTACAGGGAGATCTTGCCACCTCCCCTCTAGCCTTTTGCAAACATCGACTGTGTGGTATGGGAAGAGATCTCCACTTGCCTTTTCTGTGGAACAACTGCCATGCTGCAGTGTTGCAACTGCCATCCCCTGTCCTGTGGCGCTGCGTGTGTTTACCCAGCATAAGCAGAGGCACCAAGACAGCAAGAGTTTCTGCCTGAGGGCACAATGTTATCTTAAAAGACTCTCCTGGCCCTTAACATTGGTTTCTCACACCTCACCCCCTTTTTTGTGTGCATCATCTTTTCAGAAGTGAAATTCCAATTGGCATATCAGTGCTATTTTATTATTGTTTTGAATCACAGATCTTTACTGCATAGCTGCTGTCAGAACCCTACACAGCACTGCACTACTGTCTTCAAACCTTTCTTTTCTGTTGAGAGAAGCTATTTTAAGCATCACCAAGATATTATGAACGTGATGAAATTACCTCTTTTATATCGCTACCACATACAGTCCTACACAGTGGGGAGGACAAGCACTGACATTCCGGTGGGTATTAGGGCTGGTGTAACTCTTTGTACCCCAGATTTACAAAGCCATGTTCCCAGTTTAACAAATACAGTTTGCCACTGGCAAACTCAGACCTCTCTGCTCCGCAGTCTCTACAAAAGTCCCCACACGGAAGAGCACAAATAAATCCTTCCAAAACTCCACCTTCACGTTAAGCACCCAAATGGCAGACTAAGTGATGTGACCTGACGTGAAATGGAAAAGTCAAGAAGCAGAAGCTCAGCACTGCTAGACTTTCAAAGTAAGCTAAACCCAAATGTCCAGATTACTCCAATCTCAGAGCACTAATTTGGAAAGCCAAGGTCATCATTCCTTTCACAGGGATCAAATGATCCAGTATCTCCTCCCCAAGCCTGTGGGAGTATGCCTGAAAACTCAGCATTCAGCACCTGGGCCAGAAGAGCAGTTGTGTCTTTACGGAGCCACATCTCTAGGGCAAAGCTAGTTTCACCACATACCACAGCCACATCTGGAGGTTTCTGCAGCGAGCACCCATTATATAACTAAGTGCTCATTAGCCACAGCATGAGCCACAAATGGCCTGGGTCAGCTCACTGGAAGCCTGACCTTTCCGAGTATCATGCCACCAAAATAAACTGCACCATCCTCAGCGTTTGATGTTCTGGTTAATTGGAGCCTCTTTTTCCTACATTTCGTCAAACACAGTAAATGTCACAGCAAATTCTAAGTGACAAGAACTGGGAAGAAGCATTTAATTTCCCAGTGGCATGCAACAAACTGAGCCACTGTTTGCACTGTGCTTGTTAGAGCTCATCTCAAAGGTCGATTACATAGCCAGAATCTGAGGAATGCTCATTTACACACGAGCTCCTGCCCTCTGACCCCAGCAGTAGTTTAATTTATAGTGATGCATAATGGGCAATTGCAAAATTAGCTGCATAGCGCCATAAAGACAAAAGCAGAGAGGTGGAAACTTGGGGCCAACAACAGATTCTGCTCCAGTCTGGTTGATTTACCTCACTAAGTGCCCATGTGAAATCCAGAGGTGGGCCAGACCTTGGGGCCAATGCAGTTACATGTCCCTGTGAGGCACACAAAAACAAGTATGTGCTCAGCCTGGGCAAATTCCAGGACAGCTCACAGCTCCAACCCACACCTTTCCTTCCCAACCTAAGTAACTTCCAGATAAAGAATGCTTTGATACTCTCACAAAGAAAAATAACTTCAGACAGGGCCTTTAAGAAGTAGTTTCTAAAGTATTCTTTCCATATTACAGGTGTCTTGGACTAAAAATCCTCTTTTCTACCTTGGACTTAGAGTTCATTTCCTTCTACTCACACCACACTTACCACAGTCCAATAAACTGAAACAGCAATTAAAAAAAAACACAACTCAGACTACGATAGGTAACTAATTTTTTGCTACTTCCTTAGTTATTTTCCACAGCTGATTGCTTCTGCACAGCATTGGCCAGTCCCCTCTTTAGGATTTCCATCATTTACCACAGTGTGTGCTTCCAGTGTGTGCAGTTAGTCACACAAGTACACTTTCATTTGTGCTAAACAGCAAAGCTTCAGCGTTAGCTGGTGTCTCTCCACAATGCCCAAAACCCTGGTATTACCTTTCTAACAGATCTGTAGCTGAAAAAAAGGCAAGACACTCCACATGTCCTTAGGAAGAGTAAAGGTATTTTAAGCAGGCTTTACCACCAGCACCTTTTCACAGTCTCAAATGACAGGAAATATGACTCCACAGTCATGATGAATGTCTCCTCCTGACTGGATTTAATGCCTGTCATTTTTGGTACCATTTCCCTTTCTGCTGGCTGCACAACACAAGATTATCACATACTGTTTTGTTGTTTTGACAGCACCATGGGGGGAGCACACAAGGTCTTAAAGACAAAAGATAGGTCAAGTTCTAAGCCAGGTATAAAACAGTCTCACAGAGACATTAGGAAAAAGACAAAAACTAATGATGGCAGCTGTATCTAGATCAACCCAGGACTAGCCATTTCTTTTCCATCTTCCCCCACAGCTGGCAATTAACGCAGCCTTCTCCTCAGAGATTTCAAGGGTCTATCAGATCAGGCAAATACTTCTTCAAGCAGAAAAGTGAGCAATGTCAGATTTCTGCAAAGCTGGGGACAAAGCTAGAACCAGAATATAAGAACAAAGTCTTCTTGACAGAGTCATTCAGGTAATGGGAACATGACACATTTAATTCATCACACTCTTGGATCTACTCAAGGAGTCATCCACTGACTCAAATATCCCACTGTGTCTTGTAGATACTGCTCCCATTTACCATGCCACTTGCCCAGGATCCTCACAGCTCAGGGGAGTCCATTTACCTGCCCCCTTCTCCCCAACCGCACAGACCAGAGCTTTCTCTGCTTTCTCACCACAACCAGTAAGTAAAGTTTAGGTAAGTGATGAAGAAGCCATGGATGCATTTCATAGGCATTCAGAGCTCCCTTTGTCTTATACCACTGCTGCAATAGCTTTTTTCCAGAAGAACATCCAGCCCAGCAGGCTGTGACAGAGGCCAGCAGCAGACACCTTGCAAAGGGTACAAGAGTAAAGCAGGCACTTGGGGACACTCATTCAGAACACGCTCCCGCTGGTCCCTAACAGCTTGCAACTCTGGGACTTCTTGAGCGCAGAATGGCTTTTATGTGTTTAACAACTCCCAACGGTTTTCCGTTCCAGGCACTCTTTCAGCCTCCCCTGACGCCTGACAAGCCATCACTCACTCCGTCACACCTATCTGCAAGCCCGTGCTTTGCTCCCCAGAGACCTCCACGGCTGCCTCTCATTGCTCAGCCACACCTTCTGTCTCCAGCACACAAAGTCATGTGCGTATATCAATGCAGACAGCTCAGCTAAAAATCCTCTGCCATCAAAACAAAGGTCCTGACCCCTCAGTGCGGGTAAGACAGACAGCGTACATATGACAAATTGTTGTTCTTCAACACAGGTCTGTCACACACTTGGAACCCACTGTGATGACGTGGGAATATCTCACAGAACACTAGTAAGGTTACTACCCCACACTGTTCCCAGTGACAAACCTCCTTGTTCCATCCCTATGCTCAGAGCTTCCTCCATCTCTCCTAGTAGAGCAGTGTCTTAAGAATTCAATTCCTACAGCAGCTCTCTGGAGTTGAGTGTCTTTATTGCTCTGTAAGAAGGTAAAAATCAAAAAGCCAAGCAAAAAGAGAGAGGGAAGCTACTGACAGATCTTCACTGCAAGGTCAGCCACTAATACACTACAAAACTGTTAACAAAGAAACTTAAATTTAACAAGTCTCTTGGGAGAGATCATGTACATTCCCTTACACTGTCTCCTTTCCCCATCTGTCCCCTCCATCACTGCATCGATTCCTGACAGGACAGACAGCCTGAGACATATGCAACAAAGCCTGACTAATGCTATATGGGAACCGTGCAACCACCAGAAAAACACCCCACTGACTCTCCCTCCTTTTTCTTCATCTCCATTTGGATTTGGATTCTATCTTCACCCTACTCAATGACTGCATTCATTGTGTCCCTTCTCAGGGAAGCTCCTTACATTGTTTAGGCACTTGGTGGCTAGTATGTGTCCTTCTCCCTAGGACGTGAGAGCCCCCCCAGTTGACCACAAAACCCCTAGGGTCTAGATCCTACTCAGCTTGCAGCAAGCCTTGAAGCCAGGGTGCTGGGACCAGTGCAATTCAACCAGAAGTAGCTGTTTGCACCTGCTCTTTCAGCATGGAGTCCTACTGCTATACATGCAGCAGGAACAGTAACAGAGAAACACCAGTTCACGCTATACAGACTCCCACTTCCACCTGGAAGCTGGAAGCAACGTCTTTGGTCTCAATATTCATCAGCCGTTTGCTGCTACAGCAGAGAAGCTCCTTACAAAACAAAACACTGTTCATCTCCAGCCATCACATTTACTCAGACATCACTTGCTCTAAGTCTGCTCTTTCTCCATTCTGCCTCAGGCCCAGACCAGGTCAAGACAACCCACCCCCTAACCAGAAGCAAGAGCTCTCTAAAGCCTCTATTAGCTGAATGTACAAGTGCAGGCTTTTGTACAACCAAAGAAAACATCTCTAATGAGAGCCCTCCTCCCAGCTCTTTGATTAAGCACACTGCCCAGAAGAGCACAAGAGGCAGAAACATTCACTGTGGGTCTGAAATATAGCCTGTGTAGCCAGCCAAAACAACTGCAACTGATCCAATATGCGAACACATGCTAAAGATTGAGCAAGAGACAAAGTGTGGAACAGGCAGATCTCCCCACCATGGTGCTGCCCATTTTTCACAGTAAAAATGCTGTTACCCCCTCAAAATGCTGTATGTACAGTCAACTGAGCACTGTGGCCAGAGCAGCTAGCTTCAAGGTTTGTGTGAAGAAAAATGGTAGCAGGACTGAACTGCACAGGTTTCCTTTGTTAGTGGGAGCAAGAAAAGAAAGGGAGAAGATGGACACAGAACAATTGAAGTATCACAGCAATGGGAAAACTGCAATAGAAGTACAACTCTTAGTGAAAGCCAAGGTCGTGCCCACAGCACTAATTTTAAATATTTTTAGGAATCAATATCAAGGGCAGCGGGAGATGCCTTGAGAGCACAGTACCACACAGTTCATCCTACCACTGACCACTGCTAACAGAAATTCTCACCCCAACTGAACCTGAACACACATCTAGCATATGAAGTATTTATCTCTTTGTATAATCTTGATCCTGACACTGATTTTACAGGCTGCTTTATTCTTACGCTCTGACCACAGCTGCAGTGGGAAGTGCTGGGATCTCCAGGAGGTGTAGCACTCCTGTGTGCTGAAGTCAGAGACGAAAGAAGTCCTCTATGTATAATTTCCATTTCTCCACAGCCATCACTGAACAATCCTGCCCTTGAGCAGAGCATTACCACTTTGAGGATGCACATCCTACTGAACACAAACCTGACCACCTCATCCAAAGATGAGGTAGAATTTAGTTATTCAAGGAAAACACATTTAATAGCTTCGTTTTTCACAAAGCTCCTGGAAGCTAGAGCCTGCTGAAATCAATGCAAAACAACAGATTCCTCTGTAGTGTTCTGCAGACATGCACCACTACACCTCACTGTGGACACTTGGACTGTGTGGAACAATCAGTTCTAGAACAGAAGCAGTTAGAGAAGTTGAGACAAGAGCTAAATGCTCATTGTGAGCAGCCAGCTTTGTTTCTTTAAGCCATTTATACTCAAGAGGGTTAGCATATACAAGTGGACTTGAACACAAGACTTGGCTGCCTTTACGCTGTCAGCTAGGATAACTTTTTCAGTCATCCATTGCTGTGTGTTACCCATAATTGAAAAAATTATTTTGGGTGGATATTACAATGCTCCAGTAACATTTCTTTCACTTGACCAGCATTATCTGTAACAGCATCCATCTTCCTCAAGATTTGGTGCTGTAGATGCTGTCCTAGCCAAATTAATTTCCCCTGTGGTAGGCTATTTGTCTTGGCCTTTATTTTCTCTATGAAACAAACCTCAGGGAAGTAAAATTTTCCTCCATGCTAGGTCCTCCTTACAATTAGTTTCTGTATGTAAAACAATGCATCAGCCAGTTCTTCCGCTGAAAGAAGAGCCACCTCATGCTTTCCTGAAATTATCATACAGATTGCTTACAGAGTGACTAATATGATTTTCCTTATTTAGAAGTCAACAGATGTTTAATATTGAATGTTCTGTTTGGCCTGATTTGTGTCATGCTTGAGGTGTCAAAGTCAAGAGGCCAGCTACAGAGCCAGCTGATGCTGCTGAACCCAGCCCAGCACTGCTCTGGTTGTGCAGCCAGGCCAGAGAAAGAACAGACACTAGCAACTGGCATATTCTCACTTGCAGCTCTTGGGAGAACCCAAGGAGTGGGGCAGGGCTGATAGCCGGAGCTGAGTTTCGCTGCTAAGCAAACCTTGTCTTTGGGAGAATCCAAGCCAGCCCAGCTAACGTGGAAAAATGCTGCAAAATCATCCAGAAGTTCATTCATAGATGGCTGGAACCCCAGTGCACTGGCACCTCTTCGTGTGTCAGAACCAAGGCTTTGGTCATCTATCAGCCCCACAGCACAGCACCCGGCTGATGAGATAAGCTAAGTGATCTCATTACTACACATAAAAATCAAACTCCACTTTCCTTAGCCTAAACATTTACAACTGAAGACATAAAATTAAGTTAGGCAAGAGATACCAGAGGTGTTTAGCCTTCTCCCAAGGCCAAAGCCCTTGGGAGAAGATTCCTGACTTGCAGCTACCAGACCAGTTTGGAGAGATACAAATATCTTTGTGGGTCTGTATGGCTGAGAGCAGCATCTAGTACCGGAAGATAAAAGAGAAGCAAACGTTTAGTGAACATTTACTCTCTACTTCATTTACGCCACATCTCCCGAACTAGAATGCTGTGCCATTGCCTTTCATTTTCATAGTCTCAGATCAGAAACTGTTTACAGAGACTTCAGTCAGAAAAACATCCTTGTACCATTGTGATCTACCCTGGCCTGTGGCAGAATCAGGGTGGTACCAGAGTTCTTTCTCTTACCACAGCTGTTTTTTCTTTGCTCCACTCACATTTTCCAGGACAGCTAAACGAACATGAGTAACATACAGATGGGACCCACACTGCATTCCTGGCATGCTACAAGTTCAAGGTTCCTCTACATTCCCAACTCTTAAAAGCCTAATAAAAATTATTTATGGTCTCCCTGGGCTATCTGGTTTAATCTTCTCCAGCTCAAGTATGACACTTTCTGGGACACTATTAGGTTTCTTACAGCACACTGACTAGCAATCACATCTGTACCTGACTGTCAGGGGACATTCTTGGCTGAGCTGGCCACCTTGGTCAGCTGCTAAGAGCTCTGAAATTTCTCAATTGAAACATTTGAAAGTTAATGAACCCTTCTGATACAAAGCTCCCACAGCTCTGAAGTTCTTTTATGAGCCCGCCACATGGTGGATGCACAGGTAAACCTCACTTCAGGCAGGCCCTTCCTTTCCAAAATGCACCAAGGCAGAAGACTGGACTCTCAGACCCCTTGAATTTCCGACAGTGAAAAGGAAAAGATACGATGCACAGAATGCCTGGATGGCTCCACCATATTACTCAAGGCCACAGCAAGTGTCTGTCTGCAGCTTTGCTCCAGGTAAAGCTTTCACCTACACACACAGCACTGAGCAGAGTGGACTATCATTGAAAGGAAAGAGGAAGGGACTTGCTAATGTCTTATAGTTTGTGGTGGTTTTCTCCCCTACCCCCCTCCTTCTCTCTTTACGCCCCTCTTTTTAATGGCTAAGCCTGAAATTGGGGTTGAGAATGGGGAGGGGGAAGGGAAGAGAATCTGGTGAACAGCTGGGGCCCATCACTTTTCATTGCAGGTCTTGGAGAGATGTGGTTGACAGAGTGATGCACAGAGGCTGTCCCAGTTAATGACTTCACCATTCTCCATCATTATCCCCATCATTAGGAAATTAGGAGGACAGAAGGTATTTACTGTAAACCTGCCACCTCCCAAGGAGAGATAAATAGAAACTGATAAATGGGATCTTCTGGTGCTGTTCGTCTATTAACCTTCTGCTTCCCAGTTTAGGCATATGCATGCTATCCTGCCATTAATATCCAGTAATTGGCATAACACTGGGCAACTCTCTCCTGCCTTTAGTATGTGGACATCCTCTGTGCTGCCCTTCCCTCAGAGCTCTGCTAACCAGGCCAGGAAAGAGCTCCTGGGCAGTTCATATACTTCAGCTCTAAACTAGACCTAGTGGGTCTTAAGATGAAGCACCAATTTGGTCTCAGAAGAATCAGAGGAAGGAAAGGTGGGCAGAAAGGGTTGTGTGTGCATGAGCTCCTCTCCTCATAAGCAACAGAGCAAGCAGATACATTTGCACCTCGAGCTGAGCTGCTATCGGTTCTGTCAGCCTACCTCTAAATACAGCTCACAACGCCTCCAGGCAAGAGTCCCACTTCACCCCGACCTCTGAATACCAAATAAAGAAGGATTTTCCTCACCAGCTTGAAGCAAACTGTTCTGCAAACTGTTAAAAGCAGCAAGCCTCAGAGAGGTCAGGATTTATGAACTTACTTTCCTAGTCAAGGAGTAGCCAACATTTCAGCAGCCTCTCTGAATAACACTTCTACAAGGCTCTCTCACAGCATATGAGGAGTTCCTTGCATGCACTGACTTCACAGAATCACAGAACATTAAGGATTGAAAGGGACCTTGAAAGATCATCAAGTTCAATCCCCCTACCAGAGCAGGACCACCTAGATCAATTTGCACAGGAATATATCCAGATGGGTTTTAAACATCTCCAGAGAAGGACACTCCACAACCTGTCTGAGCAGCCTGTTCCAGTGCTCCATCACATTTACCGAAAGGACTGAATCCTGTGAGAGAGCCACCAACTCCTTCCTCAGCAACCAAGCCCCAGGAGACTGAAGCTCTTGGTATTCAGAGACAAGGGGGCATTCCCTGAACCAGCCCCCTACAGCCCATGACCACACAGAGAAAGCAGGGCCACTCAGACCTAAGTCCAAGAACTTTCTTAATCTGTTTCTTTTCCTTGCAGCATCACCCCTCTTAAGAAAGCATTATTAATTTGTTTTACTTACCTGTCCCAGAAGAACCTTCCAGCACTGCAGCTCTCAGTACAAATGATATGCCCGTAACAACAACTCAGGATGCACTAAGATCACAGCTGCATTTCTGATGATGAACAAGTTAAGCCAGTTTTCATTGTCTCTTAAATGCAAGTTTAAAAAGGCTCCCACAGTACTACAAGGATTTTAACAACATCTGAACTTTTTTAGAAGCTCAGGAAAAACAAAGGGTCTGGTTCTGCATGCATGTCCTGCTGGTCATCTGCTCTACATTGGACGCATGACTCCAGTATCTTCAGAGGCAAGCATTTCTCTCTTCTAAGCTCTAGTACAGTCTACAGCTGCACACTGATACCCAGTTAACACTTTTCAGAGCCTCATAATCAATAATTCTTCTTAACCAGAACATGAAAATCAGAGCATCTGGAAACACTGAAATTCTGGGGGGGTTGTAAGAATTTAAATACCTTCTTCAATTACCTCAGCAGAGACATTGCTAAATAAGGACCTGGGAGCAACAACGGAGATCAGCTGTCCTCTGAACCAACCACCACACCGTGCACAGGCCTAACAAACAGCAGCAGTACTACATCAGTCATCAGGCTCCATTCAAATACCCCAAAACACCTGAGAAGGTCTCAGTCCCAGCTCAAAGAGCCTGCCTTACAACACCTGAGAAGGTCTCAGTCCCAGCTCAAAGAGCCTGCCTTACTGTTGGTTGTCTCTAGGGTATGAGCCAAAGAGCCGCCTTCTTATTTGTGTATAACCAGGGCAAAAGTTGACAGGTCTAGGCCAAACTCAGGCAAGCACAGAAAAATAAATACTTAAAAAGCACTAGCCCAGCTCTCTGTGACTCAGCCCAGAGTGAAGGACTCTTTGCTAGCTCAGTCTGACCACCTTTTACCACCACCTCCAGATACAGGACCCTGCGGAGATGCACAGTGCCACTAGCTGGTGTGCAGGTAGAAGCTGTGTTTGCTCTTTCCGCGCACACCATCTTTTACACATTAATTCAGTGCAGGAGACAAATGAAAACGTGACTGTGATGGCGACTTCTAATGATAACACAAGTATTAATTTCCATCTGTCTAAGCAACTGGCAGTGTCCATCAATTATGGCGATAGCCAACTAACAGTTGCAGCTGCAAAATATTAAAAAAAAGCAGAATTAACATTTCAAGTTACTGTCATTCACCTGAATTTTTTACAGTTGTAATTAGCAAGCTGCAGAAGCTGTCAACAATCAACATCAGCCAATCTGTCTGTACCAGGAACCTGAATGCCTGCCAGAAATTGTCTTCGACAGGTTTTTTTTTCTCCCCTTGCTTCCCCCATTAAGATTTTTCCTTCGAATCTGCCTAATGGTCTCATCTTCTGTATCACCAATCACTAGAACTGAATGTGTCAAAACAGAGAGAGACAGAATGACTGACACCTAACTGATAAAGTCATAATTATTTTCTTTCTTCACATCTTGGTACAAAACCTTGCTGCTGCTGCTGCTGCTGCTTTCATTGTATGACTCTGCTTCCCTGCCACTGCAGGACCCATAGCACAGCCCCTTCACAGAATGTGACTCTCACCTAACCCTGAGCATGTCTCGCTTGGAGATACCAAGAAATTAAAAGCTACATTCCTGAAGGTATCTTCTCTGATGAGAATGTCCAGTGTATCCCACTCTGCACCTGAAGAGCTTTTGTGCTTTTTACCATGTCCACCTGTTCTATTCACTTGGGCCATGGATGCCCCAGCTGGGCTCTGCCTCAGAAGGACCCAAACACCCAAAAATCTCCCTTTTTCTGTGGTGCCACAAACAGGAAACAAAACAAATAGCCAAAGCCAAATAAGCATAAACATTTGCTCCTTTCACCCCTAGCCAGAAATCATAACTTTTTATGTACTACAAGCTACTCCACACTTACTCTCAGGTAAAGAAGCACCCTGGAGGACAACAAACATCTTGAACCAGTGCTGCTCTACTTCAAAGTTTCATTGCTTGTTTGGTGTTTTTTTGCAGGTTAGGCATGGGTTTTTTTCTGCTGTGCTGTTTTCCAAAGAAAGCCTCTCACCCTCCTCAAGTTGTGGCACTGACAAGATATACTTCCTTATCAATTAGCAATTTATTTTTAACCCTTGCATTTGCAGTAGCAGACATCAACTCACATTACACATACTGTAAAGAGACACGGACAGCTGTTAATGACTTGGGATAGCTTGCTCTCACAGAAGCATCACCTCACATAATTAACTATTAATTGAAGTAATTTCACATGGATGAGCTCTCCTTAGCTACTGGAGCAGCGCTGAGGTCATCTCAAACATCATGAGCAAAGAGATATCTGACTGTGGCACAGTGGTGGCAACATTTACAATAAAATCCTGCTCTGAAAGGAAGTTACAAGTCCTCTTCACAGACCTACACTGCTTTTCAACCTCCACTTAATGCATTAATTAAACTGCCAATTGAGCAACTGGAATAAAAGGACAGAGGAACAGCAGAAAAACAATGAATATTGACAATTTTTTATATCCATCCACACAGAAAGCCATAAAAAGATGCCCATTTCTTAAGGAACTGCTGTAGAATAGATTTAATACACAGCTTTTCTGTTGATATTAACAAACCTGGTACAGTTACTGTAAGATTTATTAACTACCACACCCTGTGTTAGAGGCTTAACAGACAACTGGCATTGGAACAATGTATTTTAGCAGTGCTCAAAACCTCTCCACAAATCGTATTTATAAACTGGTAAATAATGAGAGAAAAATTCTGTGATTAAAATGAATCATAGAATCATCAAGACTGGAAAACCTTCAAGATCATCAAGTCCAACCATCCGCCCTACAACCCCAAACCACTACACCATCTCCTGAAATACGATGTCTACCTTTTTTAATCCCTCCAAGGATGGTGCCTGCACCACCGCCCTGGGCAGCCTATTCCAAGGCCACTCTCTCTGGGCAATGTTTCCTAATATCCATTCTGAACATCTGCTGGCACAACTTGACCCCATTCTCCTCAGCCTCCTTTTCTCCAGGCTGAACAGCCCCAGCTCGCTCGGCCTCTCATTATCAGAACTGTTCTCTAGAGCCCTAATTGGCCCTGTTCCCTTCTCTGCACCCTCTCCAGCACCTCGATGTCCTTCCTACACTGCAGTGCCCAGAACTGCACACAGTACTCAAGGAGGAAATCTCTGAAAAGCAGGTTTAGAGGGAAAGTTCCTCAGCACAAACCTTCCTGACCTATCTGAAGGTATAGCAGGTAAATACAACAAAATAAAAGCTACTACTGCAGAAAAAGAGGCTTAAGGCATTCAAGCACAGGCAGAGCCACCACACAAGACCAGGCAGAGTAAACTTGTTCTACACAAACACAGAACATAAATTCCTTTACAAAGCGGGTTCCAAAGCAGGTAAATATCTGCAGTGTCTCACAGTGGGCCATAGCCTGCACCCTCCTCTGTTCTTCCAGAAGACCCCTGGTCACAGCTTTCCACAAAGCTAAACCCCTCCTTTTCCTCACGCACAGCTTACAAGCTCCCATCAGCAGCAGGAAGGATGCAGTATCATTAAACTTAGTTGCGAGCAACAACAGCACCCCAGGGTCTGAGATCCCCCCATGAACCCAAACAAACAAACACTTGCGATTTAAGGAAATAAACTCCACAGTCGTGCTCTGCACACCTGCATGGCTGCACCCACCCAGCAGCAAAGTGGGTCAGGCAGAAGGAAAAGGGCTTAACAGGGGAGAAGCTCACAAAGTGATTCCAAACTAGAGTCTCTTAGGGATAAATCCATCAGTCATTTCCATTTTCACCAAATAAAGGTGTTTTCTCAGAGCAGTAAAGGGGCACATAGCAACCCTGTGGCCAACAATGCTGGGCATCAAGGCTTAAGGGGTGCCCATAGCCCTGTCGCCTTGCCTGCAGCTCCTGGAGCAGAACATTATTGGGAGTTCGTGTGGATCCAGAACTTTTCAGATGAGCAGATGAAGGAGGTCAAAATATGACTCGTCTGGCCGGGCCCTCCCCGTACGCCAAGCTGTCTGATTGACTGCAGGGCGAGCGAGCCATCTTGTCTTCCTGGCAGGCAGGACGTACTGCCATGTTTGATGGAAAACACAGGGACAGCAGCCGGTGTGGGGGGGAAGGGGATGACAGGGGACAGAGACAGGGGAAGGGATGGCAAAGGCAACACCTTCAGTGATGACACAAGGAGGCTCTGTGAGGAATGTTATCAGCTCTGTCAGTTACTTCCAGTTCTAACACCCTATTCCAACATGGACACCGGGGACATTCAGTTCTTCATTTCCGCTTTCTGATTTAGGGTCAGTTCCCTCAAATTCCCCATTTCTGTCACAGCACCTCAGCTCTTTGGTGCTCCTCATTGCTTTCTCTCTGAAAAGCCTGACTAACCCCATACTCACTGTCCCACATGGGAGGGAACCAGGCTGGGCATCCCCACACATTCCTGCGATCTGCTCGAGCAAGGTATGTTCTTCCCACCAGGGATGCTAAGCACAGACAAAACTTTAATGAAACTGGCCTTTTACCATCAAAGTTACTGGGAAAAGATCTTTCTTTTTCCTCTGAGACAGAAAACACACAGGTATGTGTGCAGTATAAAAGCACACCTGGTCTTACAGACTGAGAAGGTTTGAAATTCCATAGCTTGCATCATATGTTAATTACAGAGAACACAGATACAGTTTCCAGCGTGAAATGCAATGAAGAAACTGATAATAAAAAGATGTTAAAATATCTGATATTTTTAAGGGAAGACGAGGAAGATAGGTGAAGTCTAGAGTGCCACTGAACCATAAAAGCTGCTGCTAACTTAGCTGAGACCAGTTTTTGGTCATAACCATACCCAAAATTGTGTGTTTTCCTGGTACCATGCTAACTGGATCTGCTCCCACTGAGGGGATTCTCATCTGAGCTTTTAAAATCCTCTGCACCCCCTCCTCTGTGATGACCCAAGACCTGGGATGGATCGTACTGTGCAGTTTGCATACCTGCAGCCAGCTAGAGCAAGAGACAGCTCCCATTCTGAACTCGCATGGTTGATTTAAGGCTCTGCTGACAGTATCTCTCCACAGAAGACAAAAAGCTCAAAAAGGAATATGGGATCAGAATCGAACTCTACAAGTTTATCTCCCAGGGGATTATCTCCTCCACAAACAGAGCCTGAAGCAGAACTACAATACTGTTACTACAGCACTACTACAGTAACACACAGTTCAGTATGTGTTACTTCACAGTAACCGTGACCACACTCAGGATTCTGCAGTTATCACTGCTGGAGGAGAGACCGCTCTTTGTTATACAACAGTTGGAATGACTGTTGAATGACACAGGCCTGAAAGCCTGGGTCAGCAAAACAATATGAAGCTCCAAGTAAGAGATGAAAGAAACCTATACTCACCTCACAGGGTGTTTGGATCCCTGGCTCCTTGTGGAACATTTGGATCCTTGACTCCTTGTGGCTGGAGGCTAGACACACAAGGATGAGCGAGGCTGTGAAGTAGCAGTTTCTCAGTGTCCCACAGAGCAGGAAAAAATAGTGACTAAGTACTTTCCAGGGGTTTTTCCACCACAGCAGATGACAAATAACCAAGTATCTGGCTCTGTACATGCTAAGAACAGAAGGTGGATAACAAGCAGAGCCACAGCTTTCACTAAAAGCATTTGCCAGAACTGTTTCTTGGAAACTGGAAGGATTCTTATATTTTTCATCCCCAGGTAAAATACTCAATGTTAGTTTTTTCCTTCAGTGTAATTAAATTATTGCCAAGCAAACAGATCACAAACAATCTACAAAAGAATAACTCTTGGAAATGAGATCTGAGTCTCCTGAAGAGCAGCCAGGTTCTAATGGGTTCATTGGGAAGAGAGCATGTTAATCAGAGGGTGATCACAGTTCTGATCACGCATTCAACACTAACATCAGTAAGACAACAATAAAGTCTGACAGGAAGCATACACTGGATCCAGGCCCTTTTAAGAAAAAACAATGTAGAGGAGCTGAGTGAGTAAGAAAACATTGCCATACACTGCTCTCTTGTCTCAAATCTAGGTTCAAGGGATGTTGCTCATCACAGCTCTTGACCTCCTAATAGACACGTTAGTCCCTTGTTTTCACTGCTCAATATTACTTCTATTCAGAATGAGAGATCATAAAACTCAAGGGATGGACAAAACTATTTATGAACCCCCAGCAGGGTACTGCCTGAAAGTGTCCTATCTCAACAGTATGTTCTGTGGGCAGCCTTTTGTGCCTGGACTTGGCAGAGAGAGGCATGTGCTTCTCACCAAGGGCCTCCCAGATGTCAAGGCAAACAATGGTTCCCGGACTCACACAACTGGCCATCTAGTGAGAAAAAGGAAAAACTGCTAGCTGGTTTGAGGCATTTTCCCCATTTTAAACTCTTGATTCACATCCAGTGAAGGGAAACCAGAGGAACAATTTTCTTAAACCTTTCCAAGTCTGAAAAAACTGCTTTATTCTTTCCTAACCTGACCAAAGGCCAAACACTGTCGACAGTGGTCCAGATACTCCAGAAACTACACAACAATCATGATTAACAATTTGTGTTTAAAATTTTATCATGACTCTGGAATGTCTAAAAGGCTCGAGCCTGCTGAGAGCTATAGGAACATTGTAGATTTCTTCCTCCACAGAAAACCGTCAAAAGAGAGAAGGCCAGCAAAGCTGGAGCAGGGGTGATTCGCCCAAGGGCGGTCCCCTCACCAATTTCCTTTTACAAGCAGAAAAGACACATCTCATACCTTCCCTTTGTATGTTCTCAGCCTATGCTCCAAGCTACTGACCAGAGTGAGAGGATGCACTTCAACATCTACAGTCTCCTCCAGCTGTTACAAACGGAACCAAATCATAGGTTGTTTAGGTTGGAAAAGACCTTTAAGATCATCAAGTCTGCTAACTCAGCTGTCTCAAGCCCACCACTAAACCACATCCCTGAGCTCCAGAGCTACATGACTTTTAAAATGAACTAACCAAAAATCAATTTTCCATGGCAGTCATTTCTTCAACATCACAGAAGGAGCCAGAGGAAAAGGCCAAGTTCAACTGTTACCAAGTCCTTTTGGAACATTTCCTGATCCAAAGGGACTAGAAAGGAATGCAAATGGGCGCTGCTATTGCCAGCCATATTCAGTGGCACTACGCCTCACTGACGGACAAGGTCCAAGGTCCGAGGCTGTGGCTATATGAGACACATTACATTACTGGTTTGACAACATTTGTGATGGCACCTCTGGTCTAAGCTAATTCAGACACCTCTCATGGAACCATTTGGGAACAGAGTCATAACAAGCTGTTTGGAAAATCACATAATCAACAATGGTGTCCTGGAGATTGTACTGTTCAGTACAGAGACAAAGTCTTGTCAATATTTGTTATGTTTCCCTTGTGGCAGCTGCAGCAGTGCTCAACTGCCAACAAACGGCTCTCACAGAATTTGCCATATTTACCTCTGCTTGCTTCCAGAGTTTTACCAGGCCAAGGTGACGCAGGTACTAAGTGCTTTACACTTGGCGTGTTTGATGGGGAAAATGAGGCAACACAGTCTTAGTAGCAGTAAAAGGAGTTATTAATAAGAACTGGAGACCGCAGCAACTGGGAACACTAGGCACATCTTACCTGGCCTCAAAAGGAGGGGAATGCAGTCCCACCTAAGCTTCTTGATGTCTCGTTGAAGCTGCCAGTAAGTGTGTTCCCAAGACAGAAATTGTTTTGGTTGAGATGACTGTGGTCAGTGAAAAAAACCCAATTTTTCACTTTTCACTCCCAACACTTAGGATTGAAGAAACAAAAAAAACCAAAAAGTCCAAAACCAAACCAAACTTCCACGTCAAAACCTAGCTTGGAGCTGCAGAGATCCCCAGCATGACTTGCACACAACATTACTGTGAGAGTCAGGGCCTGCAATCCTATCAGTGTGTCAGGGACTTCTCTAAACATCCTCCTTGGCTCTCACAGTAACTGATGAGCTCCTAAGCACTCGATGTCCAAAAGACCAGGGGTTCACATGCCCACAGTGTTTACCTTAACCTTTTAAATCCCATGTAACTAGAAGAAGACAGTACCCTGGAGAGTGTTCAACTCATTAAGAACATTTTACCTAATTAAATACACTTAATTCCCCACAGAACAGCAGGACTAGAGAAATTGTTTCATTTCTTTCCAGTGAGACGACAGTGCTCTTCCAAAAATGTAAATGAATTGTTGCAGGGAGAGGAGTGAGTGGCCTGGCAATAGGAGCGACATTTGGTGTGATTAGCTCTCCTAGCTGTCTCGCCTTCCTTTTCTGCAAAAAATCTGATGTGGCAGCTTGTTTAAAACTTGTTTATTGGGAAGAGGTCATAAGCTGAGCTCTGCTCAGAATAGGTCAGGCATCTGATTAAAGGTTGAATAAACTGAAATGCTTCACATGAATCTCTCTGAGACAGAAGCTTGATGAGGAGAGAGAGCTTGTCTTCGAAAAATGTTGCCAACTCCCCAACATCACAGGCAGCCAGCAGACTGCAGTGCTGGTTAAAGGAGCAGGAAGATGCAATAATTCTGCTTGTCAGCATTAACAAATACTCAGTGTTACTCTTCTGCACTTTGGGATGGGCTCTTCCTGGAAGAAAGCCCCTCTGTAAAAGGAACGTGGCTAAGAAGTCCTGACAGACTTGAAGAACTGATAGTCAAAACAAGTGGAAGAAAAAAAGAACATTTTGAAATGACCTGCAAAAGACAGGAGAAGGAATAGAAATACACCACCAGTGTATCCCAGGTCTTTGACCACCCCCATGGGAGAGATGTGAATTCACATCTCCTGAGCCCCAGCCCAGTGACTGTTCCTCCAAAGACCTTCCTTCTGTCTTTTGTGCTATGCCAGTATGAGGGGAAACACCAAGACATGAAGGGGGTTGCTATGTTACATGTTTTCAGCATTACACGTTCCTGTCATCTCTGAGAACTGAGAACTTAAGCTGTGATCTCCAAAGCGTGGGACAGCGCATTCTGAAGTCTGCTGAAGGTAACTCTACTTACAAAAGAAAACGGGAGTGATTTTTTGAGAATGTTTTTCTAATCAACAGGTACATAGAGATAGAACAGCCAAACTATCAAGGGCAAGTGCTTAGTCCTTGCTGCATCTCAAACCCTGGAGCAACGCTGCACTGCACAGGATCTCCAGCTCTGGAGGGAGAGACTTCCCTTCCCCACAGCTGACCTCAGCACTGTACACCAAGATGCAATGCTGTGATAACTGTTGAATCGGCAAAGATCTTACAGGAGCTCTGACCCTTCATTTCTCAAGCCTCTCTCATTCATTAGAGCATTAAGTCCTTCTAACCTATAGCATGCCAAATAAATCTCTCCCATCGTTAATTCTGGGCAGGCTTTTGCTAAGAGCTCCATGAAGCATAAGGTGCCTACTTTGCTCACATAGTACAAAAGCCTCAGCCATGCCACAGCCACACCACTCATCTGGTGAGAGTCCAGACTTGACAACAGGCACTTCTCCAGCCTCGCTGGGATGACTGGGATGAGCCAACAAACTTTCTGTGCTTGTACACCTGTACAATGGGAGCTGGGTTGATACCATTTATACCACTTAAATTACAACAAAGTGTTCTACAGCAAAAGACTGCAAAGCAGCAGAAAATGAGAAAGATGCAGAAGACTTGCGCTTCCCCACGCCTTTTCCCTTCCACCCTTTAGAGACACCTGTGGGATTTTCTCCTCCCCCATCCCATTAGGACACATCTCTCTCACACTCTCTCTACCTCTTCACTGCAGTCTCCAGCAAAATGTCAGAGGAAGGGAAAAGTGACAAGCTTATAAGAAAATGAATACCTCATTCTGTTTGAATATTACATTAACCCCCAAGCTCTGCTGCTTCATTTGTCAGCTTTTTCAGAGCTCTCCATCTCTCCAGCACCCCTGACCTGGTTGGTCTGATTAGGAATGATCAATGTGCACATTTGCGGTAGAGCTCTTCGCACACTGCTAGACCCTCGGCCTTCAGTCACTCATGCAGATAATAACGGCAGTCCGAGTCACTTGCCCATAACTCCAAGCTTCATTAAACAGGGGGGATGTCACCAAAAGTCCCTTTAACTGTCTTTTCGCTTCTCCACAAGGGAAAAAAATTGACAGCACTGAGAAATGGGATTGGGGATATAAATAACATCCTGGTGTGGGCACTGCACCGAGGGCCTGCGCTTGTCACAGAAGTCTCCTCCCTGACCGAGGGTGGGAGCAGAACCAGGCTGGGCAGAGCAGAGCCCAACAGGGAGTTTGCACAGAACCACCCACGCCAGCCAAAGTCAGAAACAGCTTCAAAAGGAACAGCTTTGCTCAACAGAGAGGAGCCCTGCCAACCACCATCTCTCTCTGCTGATGACTGTAAGGCTTATAAACATGGAGTTTGGTTTTTGGGCATAGTATTTGCAGGCCATATTGCACCTGTCACAGCATAGTCCTCTTCCCTCAGAATCCAGCCCTGCTCTGAAGGATGTGGGTTGTCTGGCAGACTGTTGTTACTTGCTAGAAGTGGCAATCCAGGGTTGCCTCTTTCTCTCCCACTTTCCAGAGTTAGAGTTCAACCAATCCTAATGTACGGGCACAGTTGTAACTCAGTTTTCAGTGAAACTCCATCTTCAGTTTAAAGCAAATACCAAATCTGCTCTATCACTGACTTCACCCAGACAAAAGGTTCAGACTCTTACTATGAGTCAGGGTTCCACATTCTTTAAAATCTCTTTTATTTCTCACTGCAGTTACGCTTCCCACAGGAAATGCACCGTTTCCACACATGAACAGCCCATGCTAGTTCCCACTTACCCTAAACAAGAACAAAAAAGGGCAATGCTTTCCAGTAGAGCCTTAGCCCCTCTTCTGCAGCCTTTTCCACCCTTATAGACATCTCCCAGGAGATGCTTCTCTGTACTCCAGCCAAGCGTTGTGCTTGTCCTATTTCAAGGCATATTCTGTGCACACAGACAGGCTCCCACTGATTTCAATGGCTTTCAGAGGACGCTCATGTATCGTCACCTCTGCCAAGAGAGTTACATACTCAAGCAAACAGAAGCGGCTTCCTTTGGGAGACTCCTGACCCCAGACAGAATTTCCCTCCCTGGCACCACCGTCCTGCAGAATGAGCCACTGTCTTTAAAACAAACACTCCAGTTCTGTGCCTCTCATTAGCTCAAATCCTTTGTCCCCTTATTCATGGGAAGGAGTACCTTGGATATCAAGCAGTCATTTCGGTGCTGAATAGTGCCTCATTCATAGTGCAGGGCCTGCCTGGCCTGTGGTTCTGTCTGGCTGAACTCTGGCCAACAGAAAGACTCATTCTAGCTGAAACAAGACACAGAGCATCAGGATCAGGCCACAAAGACTTAAATAAAGGCAACAAGCACATAATAAAGCCCCATAACAACTGGTGATGACAAAAGGCTGTCTCTACAATCAGAGTGATGTATTGCAGGAGTTGCCATCAAGGTTCTCCCTGCTTTATCCAAACACAGTCACCCCTCAAGTTCAGATGATTTCTGGTGTTTGCTGTCATTTTCTCCCTCTCTGCAGTCGTTGGCCAGGACCAGAAGCAGACTGGGAGTTCAGTCGTGGTGCCCAGCAGCCTCAGCACAAACACTTCTACACTAAACCTGCCTCTCCCCATCCTGCTTACAAGCCAGTGAAGATCACTGGTAGACACTGACATTCCCAGTATCAAATAATGTGGTAACAGCTCAAAGGTCAGAAGCACATTAAACTTTTCAAGTAGGCCAACCATTTTATCCTCTCTCTCTTTTAAGGGCAACCCCAGTCTCAGGTGGTAACTCCAGCATTGCACAGCAGCTGAAAACCTGACCCTCTGCATCCCAGACAAGTTTCCAATTAAATAAATTATTGGCTGCCCCCAAAGGAGCAATGACAGGTGACACAGAGATGAAAGGTGACAGGAGTTTCAGCACCTACATCTCTGAACTAAAAGAGAAGAAATCCATACCTAGTAAAGCAGGTTAGTGCTCAGAGGACAGCAATATTTATACGTGGTCAGATATTCTATGCAGGCTCAGCATTACTTAACAGATTCTCAGCCAAAAACCAGCCCTGTTGCCCAACAAATCACAGTCCTTACTCCAATACTGGGTGTCAGGCTGTGTCCCCAGAGATTCCCATCGAAGAACCTACTACAACTTGGTAATGTGAATCCCACCATGTGATGCATGAAAAGATAGTATTGTCTGAGCTGTCCTCAAAGGCCAGTGAACTTTTACAGGAAAGAGAGGAAGGAAAAGAAAACTGGACACACACATGCAGAGAAAAAAGGGCAATAACTATGACATGCTTGTGCTGTTTAAGGGAAGGCAGCCTGAATATGCAGCGGAAGTGCAGCCTGAACCCCAACACCTGCTGGATGTAATGGACTCTGAAGTGTTGTTTCAGAATTAATCAAGTCATTTAAAATCATAGCTGTAGTCTCCATTCACTACTCCTGTGCATAAACGCGCTGATCCCGATACTAATCCATGTCGGGTGACTTGAGCAATATATCACCATAATTGCCATTTTAGGGCTGCAAATTGGAGCTAAAATAACCAGATGCAAAAGAGATGGCCATATCATACTCTCGAGATGGATCTTCAAAGTTCAAGGAGAGTTCAAGCATGGAAGAGGCAATAGAGAGGGGTCAAGTGTAAGGAGATTGTTCATGTTCAAGAGGAATTAACTTTATAAATATATTGTTTCTGAGGTGGTAATTGTACCATCTTAGAGCTATTCATACTTCATTTAATCTTTGCATTCTTCTCAGCCATTAGAGTGATTGTTCCTCATTGAAATAAATTCGATTTTGACAAAATATTCTGTTTCAAAACTGCAACTAATTTCACCAATATTTTTTGCTTTAGAATGATTCCCTCTGAAACCACACAGCCCAAGTGTAGTTATGAGATCTTCTAACTGCCATCTCAGGATCCACACACAAAGCCGAAGCATGGAGATGACCAATTCATGTTATTGTCAGGGAAACAGGCTGCCTTGCTAGGATCAAAAAAAGAGTGTTTGAAGCACTGTCCTCACTCAAAATGTCATGGTGTGTGTCTGTGGGCTCAGTCCAGAAGCCTCCAAGTACTCAAGCACTGCAGCTACCATGGATTTTAATGTTACTACCTCCATAAATGTCTGCTAGCATCCAAGGATATTATTTCCCATATAACTTGACACACAAAAGTTCACATAAACAGAAAAGCCAGTTGTTCTCCAAACAGCTCAAGCAGACATGGAGCTTTCAGGGGTGGGACTTTCACAGCAGTAGCAAACTGAGGTAGAAGCTGACCATAAGGTAAGTCTTCCACGTAAGTAACTTGCCATGGGAACAGAGTCTTGACACAAAAGACATTGTAATAAGCTGTAGGGCAAGTGCACATGGAAGTTTTAAGCCACTCATCAGCACTAGTTTAAGAAATTTTCTTATCTGATAATCTTTTCAAAAAGTCAGAGGAGTTACTGTATTCTCTTTCCCAGCTTCAAATGGCACCAATAAAGGACGATTTCAAATTACTGCAGAACAACCACCAGACCTAAGAATTACTGCTGGCATTCAATAAGTTATCTGCAGCGTCAGAGAGAAAACACACCTACTATTGTTTCTGGAAGGCTGAGTCCTACTAGCCTCTCCAGCAAAGCTGTGATTTAAACTTGCTGCTGCTACATCTACAGCAGACAAAGGGGCAGCTTTTAAGACGATGTAAATCAGAACAGCCCCATTGTACTTCCCAGAGCTATGCTAATTCATCCCGGAGGATCGAGTGACCTGAGCACCTCCAAACAATGCCATTACAGACAGCTAATGCGCTATGGGTTACTTGATAATTTCTGCGGCATAATTGGCCAACATGGAAACCTTAGAAATGACTGAAGTTCACCACTAATTGCAACCATTACCGAGACAGCATTACTTATGATTTAGTGCATGCAGCAGTCCTGATTCTGATTTCACTCACATCTCATCCCAGTCAGTTTTCTGACAGGTAGCTGGTGACTCCTGTGTGCACAGCTTCTGGAAGAGGCCACCCCTTATAGCTACAGCTGCGTATGAAGTTCTGCATCATATTAAGAACGTGAGGACTGGAAGGTCTTTGGTGCTTGAGCTCTAGACTGAGTGGAAAAGAATCTGGGTTTATCTTTTCTTTGATTTCCCTGTCAGCACAACTCCACCAGCCCGCCCATCCCATAGTGCCTCAGGCAGCCTGGTGACTGCTTAGCCTTTTGACTCCCGTGGGGCTGCAGGGTGGGACTACTGCAGCCTCATCAGACAGGTTCAGCACTGGCAGTATCTCTGTCTCACATACACAAGCGCTGCTTTGTGCAACACAGCAGCCAGCTTCCCTCAAAAAGCTTACAGTGCATTTCAGGTCTTGAATTTTCATTTCTCTTCCATGATCTATGAAATGAATTTTTGCTTCCTCAACAGAGGGAAAAATCAGTGTGAATCCAGCCAGCGCTGCCCCAAACACAGACACAGCACACAACTATATACATATATATAGACACCCCCCCCCCCGAAATATTTTTAAATGTATGAAAAACAAATCTCCCAAGAAGCCTCCTGGTTGGACGTGCTCATTATGTTTGATAGTCCCAAGCCAGAGCTTCGACTCTCTTGTGCAGAACGAACAGCTCCGTATCTTTATTTTCCCCAGAGCCCTTGTCTAAAGACAATCATCTACAAATTGTGATTTTTCTCTGCCTTTCAAAAATATCAGCAATCGTGCAACCGTCTCTCCCCCTCTCTTTTTCTTATTCGGGATCTCAGGCAGATAAGAGTTATCAGTAAAGGTCAGCCTCAATTTCTGTACAGAAATGATCTGTCTCCGGTATGTAATAAACATTTATCCATGCCTTTATTAGCTATATTGGATCTGACAGTTCTGTTAAACCATTTTCTTTCATTTTGCTAGGTCATGACGGTTAATGCTGCTAAAAAATCTCATCACTGCTTTTGATCACTGTATTGTCTTCTCGGTATTATCAGGATTTTGTAAAGGTAAGCACTGGCTAGAATGACCTATTAAAGTTACAGCCCGTTGAGTTCCTGGCTTTTTTCTCACCACAATAAAAAAGCAAAGGAGTGCAAAGCATAAATTCTACTTTCGGAGTTATATTTAGTTGTGCAGTTGACATTTAGTAGGGCAGTCGCTTTAAGCCCACTTTGCATTGGTTTCGCTCCATCTTTTTCACATCCTTGAGTTTCTGAAATGGTGCTGGAAGCCACACCATGGCAAATGAGCCCAATTACTGGCACCAGGAGGTGATGTCCCAGTTAACCCCTGCCATGCCAGCAGCGCATCAGGCATCTACTCGGGGTTGTTAACCAATTCCCATTATTTCAAAGCTCCATCTGCAGACTGAAACAAGTTAAAAGCAGAGCAGCATGGATTCCAAACCCCAGCAAAGCACTGAGAGATACTCACAAAGCCTGGTACCTAGTCAGACTTGGTGGAACTCTCACTTCCCTCCACCCAGGTCTGTGTTTCAACCGTAAGACTTTCCTTTAGCTTAACACAAGTCAGCTGGACCTAAGCCAACGGTGTCTTTCTTCATCCTCTGCCCACTGGGCTCTGTTGATGCTTGTACCAAATTAGTGTCTAAACACATGAAATACTTTCCAAACTTCCCACTGTCCAGCATTACTTTGGGAAGAGTTATATCAAGCAGAAAGCCCTTAGTAAGCCTTCTTGGGGTCTTCTTGCCACACACCATAGGGCCACTACTCTGGATGAGCCATCACAGTGTTCATTACCCTTCCAAGCAATCCACAGATCTTGGGCCATGGAGCCTCAGACAAGTTATGAAAACTAGCCAAAGCCAGTGTGAGCAGCCAGTACAAACCCCTTGGGGAACAGAGAAACATATGTGTGATGTTGAGATTAATGAAGACATCGCAACACCATTTGAAGAAGTTGGCATCGTAAAGTCACCCCAGAATACCGCTGCTCTGGGAAATGCCTATATCCTTAAGGTTAGGAAGAAGAAAGGCACTAGTAATCCTGTGAGTACTGAAATAAGAGATGCTCAAGTGCCAGAAACAACAGCTTCAGAAGGTGCAGGTATCTAAATGCAAACTGGGAAGGGCCAATGTAGCAACTCACAAGAACAAACATCAAAATGTTTTCCTAGTCTCCACAACAACAGCCACATCAAAAAGACAAATCTTTCCAAGGACGGCTCCATACACTCTCCACCTCTCAGTGTCCTGAAAGTCCATGTCCAGCATGGTCTGTGTGATATGTACCTGCAGCAGGAGTAGAGGTCCCACCTTTTTGATAAAAATGAATTATAACTTTGCACATGCAGAGGCTTGCTTCTCTGCTGCCCGGACACCAGTGAGCCCCAGGGAAATGCAGGAATTCCTTACCCTAGCTTTCTGTGTGCCAAAAATCCCACAACTTGCAACAAATGAAGATCAAGGGTGTTAACCCCAATGACCCGGCTAACTTAACCCAAACCTTGTTCCCGGTGCCCATATGTGGAGAAAAAAATCCTCTTTTCCTTGTCTCTAAATGACCACCCAGCACAAGTATCTCCCCATAATAACTCATGAACAGGCTTCAAATGGCACAGACTTGGAAGAGGAGTTAGCTCAGACATGATTATCCTTTTCACCGGCCTAAGTTAGAAGGGCAGACAATAGCCACACAGACCAATAGATGCACTCTGACCTTGATGTTTCAGACCACCAGGCTGTTAAACAAGAGGCAGGACCCCTGTGGTCATGGGAATCTCCAGCATGTGTTTCAAACTGTAACACTATATTTATTGGTGAACCTAAGCTGGCTTTCACATTTTTCAGGTGTGTATCTAGTTGCAAAGTCTCACATGTGTCTGAGTGCACACACTCAGACAAGTGTAAGGTTGAGGAAGAGAAAACTCTTCACAGCAGCTTTTAAATGCTCTGGTAGTGTCACCTACTGCCTGTCATTTTTCACATATCGGCCCTGATCATGTAGTTTGATTGATAAATAAATATTTGCTACTGAGCCTTCTTGTACTATAAATGGGTAAAACCTATGGAAGACAATAGTTTGGGCTCTACTTCCTACCTGTTCTGCTTAAAAATAGCAAAGTGGTTTCTGATGGCTGGGAGCAATGGAACTGTTGATTCACATCCTACAAAGAACTCTCCTCAAGCAGCCAGGGTCACCTTGTGTTCTTTACAGTTCCCCCTCTACATATAAGAGCAGGATTCAAGGAGGATGTGGAACGAACGAGTTTTGAAGGGCTGGTCTTCCAGGAAGATGGAAGTCGTGATGTCTGACTTGCCTATGCGCTGGCAGATTTGTGCAAAGAGGCAAGAACATCCATTAAATTCACCTAATTGACCAATTTGCCAAGTTATTTGTCTTTAAAAAGAGAAATATAACATGTCCTGCTATACGTTGATGAATTTTAGTTGCAGGAAATAAACACAGTCCTAAAAAATAAAATCCATACTGAGTTAATGCAGCTGGCTGTTAATTATTACAATATGTGACACTTCAAATATACCGACTCGATGACATTTAGCCAATTTGTCTTCCCTATTTTTTGCTAAGCAGGCTGGCAAAAGAAGAAAAACGGTTCATCTACTAACAAGTTTAACACAACCTTGAAATAAATTGCACTCAAAAGCTAGAAGCCTGACTCGGTTTAATAGTGAAATCATTTATTCATTGGCTTAAAAAAAAAAAAGAAAAAAATCCAGCCCTGAAGTCATTATCAACGTGATCCTCTATTTGAAGTCTTGCAACGTGTTCAAGAACAGCCCTTGTGATTTGGCCAAAAGGAAACGATGCGCTCAGTGGCTCTGTGCGGGCCAAGGAAAATAGAGATTCCCCGAATGAGAATATTAAATTATTACAGCTTTTGCAACGGGGGGCACAATTATTAGCGGCCCCCTTCCTCGGACGGCCAAGCTACATTCCTCCCTGCCGTGAGCATTCATTGTCATACCTAATATTTGCATACTTTGATAATAATAAGATTGTCAAGATAATAGCAGGGAAGTTTCAGCAGAAACTCAATTTTCAAAAGCCAGCTGTGCACAGCCCCAGTCGCTTTCTCTAAGAAGATGCCTTCAAAAAGCAAAATTAAGCCTTACTCATGAGAAAAAGAGACATTATTCCCCTCCCCAAAAGAACAAGAAAGGCAGGAAGGGTTCTTGGACAAGAGAAGGATGAAAACCACTTCCTGCAAAATTATTTTTACATGAGTTTAAATTTATTTTTGTTCTCCAAAGCTTTTCTGGTTGGTACAAGCAAATAATTCTGCAAAATGAAGAGCAGGTCTTAAGTCAGAGAATAATCACCTTTGTGAGCTTTATTGATTACGCCGATCTAGCTGAAAGAGTTGAGGGGCTTTCCTCCCTCATCCACCTTTTTGCATGACATAACCATTCAGCAGCTTAAATGAGGTGGGACATAATGTGATTTTTGGGAAGAATAGTACTATTGTTGGAGTCCACAAAAATCTGTATTTCTTTAGGGTTTGGCAAACTTGCTCCTTTGTCCACACAAAATAATGGCTTAAAAAAAGAAAACAGTCTGCTTCTTCTTCCCTTTTGCCCTTTTTCCCTATATCAGACTACGTCATCCCAAGTTGCCAAGGCTGAGGGACTTTTAAGCACTTGTGAAAAAGCCCTGCAAGGATAAATGTCATGGGCCGAGCCATCTTTGGACAAGAAACCAAACCTCTTGGCCCACCAGCAGAGACCCACTCACTGAGTGCCCTCAGGTCTTCCACAGCAGAAAGCAACAAGTGCCCATAGTCTGCTCCATACTTTGAACACATTTCAGTCTTCAAGCAGCTGATGGGGTGACTTAACTCGGGAGGCTTTGGACAGCACATGGCTTTAGATGTTTCTGGCCTTTGTAGGCTGCCAGAATTAGAAGCAGCTGGAATGAGACACAGAAGCCTATCAGTTTTCCAGATGAAAACATTGCCATGTCTTCCCACTGGCATGTGCCCTGTAGAGTTATTTATGCAGCAGGAGTGAAGTGAGCATCAATTACCAATAGGTGAGATGCCTCCACTGACTAACGTGTGCAGCCCATTGCTGTCTGAACCAGAATTATCACAGAAAATGCAGCACAGAACAAGAGTAAAAGCTCACAGGATTGCCTGGGCAAAGCTGGAGCCTCAGGCAACAACCACTGCAAAGACATTTGTGGAAAGGCATTTCCTCAAAGGTAACAGGAAGCTGCTGAGGGAGTGTCAATCTGCAAAGGAAATAGCAATGAGCAGAGATATTAGCTAATTTTATATTCCTAAGAGAAATAAATACTCCACTAAGAATGGCAAGTCATATCCTCCCTTCTGCCAGCGCTGCCTCTCCAGAGAGGTGCAAAGAGCAGATGATCATTTCCTCCTACTGACTCCTCTGGACAGCAGTAGCCCAGCACCAACCTCTTCTACAAGAAGACAACAAAACCAACATTTAAATGCTGTCAGTACGTTTGTAATTGTGGCAGGGCACAGACAGACAGGCACTGATGCAAACACTCTCTCAGCAGCACAACCTTACTATGCCTAGGCTGCACCCTCACCTGCTTCTGCCTTTGTCACTTCTGTGCTCTGGCCAGCAAGTGAATTTGAACACAAATCTATTCCTGTTTCACCTGGTGCTGAATTACCCACATGCAGCAGAACAAACAAGGAGTCTAACAAACCCGTATTTGCAATAGCAACTGCCCCAATGCAGCAACAGAATCTTTGACTGCAGTACAGCTCCAAAGAGCCTGGATGAAGTAGCTGGCATAAAGAAAACATATTGCACATCTTTATTGCAGACGGGCATACGCACGTACGCAAACGTGGATACGAGATGGGAAAGAAAAGAAATGCTCAAATAGTGAGTTGACTTGCAATGGACAATTAAGCACCCAGCAGCACTCCAGTGCTGATTAAAGGGAGATCTTTGTGGCCTGGAATAGTTGTTATTTCTGTGTTCTACCTTTACTCCTTGTTTAGATTCTGTGGAGTTCCATCAGTGCAGATGACAGCAGAGAAGCAGGTCATTAAAGCCCATATTAGAAACAGTGAAACTTGTCAAAATCCAACTTCTTTTGTGCATGCAGGGCTATGTGACCTGCTATTTGCCTTGTGGGTGGGAAAGCACTCAACACTTGTTCTTTGTTGCAGTACCAACTTGTGGGGGGAAAAAAAAATACAGACAAAAAAAGAGAGGGAGCATCCCCAGTGTCAGCTGGAATCCCAAAGGAAAAGGCTGAACCATCGACCAGCACTGGAGGCAGTACTCTGCTGGAGTCAGGAGACAGGGAACAGCTTGAGCTACCTGACAACTTTATTTCTGTCCCTCTTGCTGGGCCTGCGCTCCAGCACTGCAGTTCAGGACTCCTGATGAGCCACTCACCTGCCCTTCAGGAATCACAGTACATTAGAGATTGGAAGGAACCTCAAAAGATCATCTAGTCCAATCCCCCTGCCAGAGCAGGATCACCTAGACCAAGTCGCACAGGAACATATCCAGGAGAGTTTTAATTATACCAAGGTAATTGTACCCTACACAATCTTACTACAGACACATGGCACAGACATAGACTGGGATTTGCATGACCGCTGCTTTTCCTGAGGGTTTCAGCTTGGCTGAGCCGCCACATTTCATTATTCTACGCCACTGATACAAATGGATTCCCAAGCTAAATGCTGTCTTTTTCTTCACACTCTTTGCTTATCTGTTAATCTGCCTGCAACTGTGTGCCTGTTGCAGGTTGAAGTCAATTTAGTTAGGCTTTTCTTCAGGGACACTGGAATTTACTCCAAGGTCCTTGTCATGTCACAAGGTTGGAGCTGCTCTTCTCTTTTGGCCCTCTTCCAAATCCTTGTTTTTCCACAACTTCAGCATGAGTCCAGGCAACACTTCCATATTGCACCAAGCATGTGGATCCTCTGTTTTCTTGTCATTGGGTCAAGTACTGCTCCAGACACCTGCACAGGCTTCACTGGCTACAACAAGAATTGTGTACATCACAGAGTTCATCCATGCAGATGGCCAGGAGCAAAACTGAAAGTCAGTCCTTATGAAAAGAAAATTCCTTTGGGATTTAACCTTATTTTACCATGTCATACTCATAATTAACACCTCATTAAATGATTTTAATCTACAGATCTCCAGTAACTACCATATGTATCAAACTCAGTTGTAGGTAGTCATCCTAATCCCAGCTGTAGCCATCTGATTATACTCCTGTCCTTTCCTCATGTTTTAAAAATGGCAATGTCGATGAACCAGAATGTTTAAGAAACTCTGTTTCTGTGCCTTCGTAAGGTTAAATCTCATTTCTGAACACCGGACAACTCGGTCTGCCCACCCCCCAACATAATTGCACCATAATCATGTGTGAGACAAACAGGATAAAGACTTAATTTCTGAGGCAGCCTCCACGCCAAACTGATCAAGGATAAAAGACCCAAGGCGAATTACTCATCAAGGTGGTTCAGAACAGGTAACTTTCAGTGATGGGTGAGAGAGAGCTTTGTCTTATCTTACTTGCTTCTGTTGCCAGCTATGACCTACTTCTCCTCTCAGGGTACACAGAGACTCATTTACAAACTCACTGAATGCCAAATCAGTGCAGTTACACTTCCCTTGATGCTGACATCATTGCACATCTGTTCTCTCATCCACGTAGACTAGCATTTATATTTTCAGAAGATCCAGAAGACATAACTGGCATCATGCCTACGACTAACAACCTAAGAGTCCATTTGTTACCAATAAAATCTTTATTAGGGAGCAGCTGATTATTATAATTATCACTGCTGGATAACACTGCACTTCAGAACAGTTATTTTTTATAGCATTGTCTAGCCATGAAAATATGACTCATCCTTCACGGGATGGACTTTAGCGCTGTAGCCCACTGCCCTCAATCCCAAAGCTCCTAGTTAAGACTTAGTAAAACATAGCAAGTTAATCAAATGAGAAGGCAATACAAAATGCACTGCCTTAGCAAAGTTCTTGTCAGGCTGGGATACAATACTGAGATATTGTACCAGCTCCTGGGGATCTGCATGAGGATACCATTTCAATTCTGCTTGGTGTTCTAGATTATTCTAGGACCTAGCATAATACTAGCTGGCTTGTGTGCTCTCAGCTTGAGTGACTGTGCCTCTCTGAAGAGCAGCTTAGGAGGGTCTTTTTCACCTAAGTGACAAAAATACATTCATACTCCAGGACAGTATTTCTGTTTGGGTGCTTCTTACTTTGTTACTCATTCCAAGATCTCCAATTAAAAAATTCCAAGCTGTTCATAGAATCATTAGGGATTGGAAGGGACCTCAAAAGATCATCTAGTCCAATCCCCCTGCCACAGCAGGATCACCT
>JAOXOE010000405.1:14104648-14129333 GCA_028565055.1 Phoeniculus purpureus | reverse complement strand
GCCAGGCTCTTCTCAATGTCATCTGGTGATAGGACAAGGGGCAATGGGTGTAAGCTGGAACATAGGAGGTTCCATACGTATATCAGAAGGAACTTCTTTCCAGTGAGGGTAATGACACATTGGAAGGGGCTGCCCAGGGGTGTCTCCCTCACTGAAGAAGTTTAAAACCCACCTGGATATGACCCTGTGCGACTCGGTCTAGGTGATCCTGCTGTGGCAGGGGGATTGGAGTAGATGATCTTTTGAGGTCCCCTCCAATCCCTAATGATTCTATGAAACAAGCCTCCTATTTGTTCTTTTTAAGTGCTCAAATGTCTTGTTTAAATAACATGTAAACCTGAACACTTGTTGAAAATCTGGAAAATATAGACAGAAGAGAGAAAAGTTCTATTTGACAGTGAAATAATTTTCGGAAACAAGCAATACCACAATCGAGGTTGCTAAGTCATACACACTAATGCATTTAGTTGTACAAGAGTTAAGGCCATGGAGAGTTGCAAATATTTTATTTATAAAACATGCTGTGCAGCTCCAAGCACACAACTATCAAGTGTCTGCATTTTAACTGGAGTTGCCAACATAATTCAAGTACTGAACCTTGACCCTTGAGTGTGAGTATTGGTTCAGAAAGCAGTTCATCAGGTCATAAATAATTGGAGGGACAGTTAATTCTATGTGGAATAATATTAATTACATTCCTCAGAGAAGTACTGTTGCAGATGTTAATATCAGCAGATCAGCTACAGAGCACTCTAAATATTTTGAAGGAAATGAAAAAAATCTACCAGTTGTAGCATGTACCATTTGTTTCTTTCACAGCTGAAGACGGATTACAATCAGAACTTGAATGAAACGCTCCTCAACTCCAAGACCTCCCAAAGTTTTGTTAACGTGACTAAGAAATGAGGGTAACAGAGCACTGGAACGGGCTGCCCAGGGGGGTTGTGGAGTCTCCTTCTCTGGAGATGTTTAAAACCTGCCTGGATATGTTCCTGCCCGACTTGGTCTAGGTGGTCCTGCTCTGGCAGGAATAGATGACATTTTGCCGTCTATTCCAGTCCCTAATGTTCTGTGGTTCTGTGATTCATGCACTATAGGAAAGATCTAAAGCTGTATATGCCAAACCCAGCCATCAGCAGTCATTCTGGACTGTTCTGGAGAACTCCTTGGGGAACTGATTTCAAACCAAACAAGCTGTAAAGAAAATCACTAATAAGAATAATCCAGTGCCTTCTACATCACCTCTAAAGTGGCTTTCAATATGCTTTTCTCATGTCACCAGCAGTTACTGATATATTAAAAAGTAACAAGATATTTCATTACATATTGAACTGGATTATCTTTTGAGGTCCCTTCCAAACCCTAATGTTCTGTGATTCTGTGATAAAGTAAGATTTTTATTTATTCACACAGGTGTGTCAGCATCAATAAAATACTGCACTCGCTAGGTATTGCTCACATAGTGTGTATTAAAGTGATACCTTTGTGTAAGGGTTCACCAGAAATGTAGTCCTGACCAGGCAGATGTGAGGCAGGAGAGATGAAAAGGAGCTCCTGAGGGCAGCAGAACCCTCTCCCTGCTGCTGACCTGGCCTCCACAGGTCCCCAAGCTCTGTGGTTATTTCAGGTCTGGGCTGGTTTCCAGTGATGCAAAGTGACAAACCTACCACCAATCACCAGCTTGCCAAGGTCAAAGACAAAAAGCACAAACCCAACTGACAAAAAAACCAACCAAGAGCAGCAGACAAAAGCCCAGTGTTTCCACTGAACTCACCAAGCTGCTAGTCAGGCTTCAGAGAACCAGCAGTATGTGCCAAACCTTTCCTAAGTGGCTGCACACACTGCAGAGCTCCACATCAAAGCGGCTGGAGATGCCTGTCCTCCATCTTGACCTGTATTTATGGCCTTGTTACCATCAAGGCATCATTCCTGCTTCTCCTGGGTTACCCTCATTTAAGGTTCATTCAAATGTTTGTTAATCAACAGTAAATCTTTAGTCTGCTTAGGACGGCTCTGGTTAATAAACTGTGTGCGTTCCATCAACATTATTCAAAACTCAAATTTGTTTATGGAAAATTCCACATCACTCCCAGAGAAAAATGTGTTCAACTCCTACGAAGGTCTTGGCAGCAGGTTCAGACAGACTGAAACATTTAAGGCCATAAGCAGAGTCACATTTCAAGAGCTTCATTTTAGAATGTTAAAATGAAACACACGGATTCTCAAAGCACACTAGGCTCAGATTTTAATGGGGGCATTTTAGGGGCCACAAGTGTTCGAAGAATGCTGAATACCAAGCATTGGCACATCTAAGGGGTATGGAGGTGTTCAGAGGTAGAAGACTGAAGGCAGCTTAAGCTCTTGCAGATTTTGCTCAGGATGAGCCCAGACAAAACGATTCTTCCCAGAATTAGAGCATATGTACACCTCAGGGCCCTCCTTTTCACTTCAAAACTTGGTCTCTGCCTGTGCTTTACACTGTCTCTTGTGCTCATGGAAGTGTCTGTGGGCCTGCAGACCTGGGCCACATTTCAAACTCACCTGGCTGCTCAAGTGTTCATGGCTAGCTGCAGTGCTCAGCCAAACCAGGGACCCTGAAAGCAACAGCAGATTACAAAAAACCCCATCGCAAACCCCAAACCATCCCCAAAACAGGAGGGTCTCTGCAGAGCCTTGACCCTCCCAGCCTGGCAGGGTAGAGCCCATCTGGTCCCACAGGGCTATGTCCAGATGCAGCCTCATCACAGGCATCCTGCTACCTTGCTGGGACCTCCTTGGCGTTTTGCTAACTTTATTCTTTCCTCCTTCTCAAGGTCATTTGTTGTTTGTTTAATCATCCATTGTGCTGATGGGTCTCTTAATCCCCGGGCTGGTTTCTTCACTTTAAATGAGTTCCCAGCAAGGCAGGGCTGGTTCCTCCCAGGACAGCCAGCGTTGTTTGTAACACACTTTAACTAACGCTGCCACTCCTTGGGGAGGTTCCAAGGACCTCAAAGGCAATAGTTCTCTGCCCAGGAGCAAAGAAGCCATTACAGCTTGTACTAGAAGATTTAATAGGTGTCATAATTTATCATGTAAACTGAAAAGTGTTTCTTAATTAAGTGCGTACGTTAATGAATTTTTTAATTTGATCCCTGTAAGTACCTTGCTATACTAATTGCAATATTCTACACATTAGTCATCCGCTGTTGCCCTTGGCTATTTTCTACCCTGAGAGGGAGAGATAGAGCTTTTCAGTTAAAGTTCATTTAACTCTTTCCACCCAACAAATTAAATTTCCTGTTGTTCTCACTGCAGACTGACAGCCGCACCTCAGTCCTGCAGCACTTGAAGGATGGCACTTGGCACATGCATCATTGACATGAGTTTTCCCTCCCAACAACCACTCCAGGTTTCAGTGTGCACTAGAACAAGGTGTCATCCATTCCAATATTTTTCTCTCGCACCAAAATTCAAGAGAGAGAGGTGCTTGTCGTGCATAAAGTGATGCTCTCCAGAACAGAGAAAGAGAAGAGCTCTCCTAGGTTCTGGACTGTAAAGGAGGCAGCTTCCTTTTTTGGTGTGCCTCTCCTGCTGCTACACCAGCACCACTCCAGCTACATACAGATCAAATAAAATGTAATAAAGTACAGGAAGGATATTCTGTATTTATAATATGTGAACTTCCCTCTACCAAGGTTCTTACTGCAGCCTGAGCCACGCAGGCTGGGAACTAAATCTGCCTCTGAACTAAGGTGGCTGTGACAAAATCTGCCTCTGAACTAAGGTGGCTGTGACACACCACAGCAATTCATGTTCATTTGACTTCTCCCACCACCTGTGAGCACATCATGGGTTGGTGTCTGCGCAAAGTTCTCCTGAAAGGCTTGTACAGGCTATCGGGTGGATTCCATGTAACATGTCAGAATAGTCTTGGAAGCTCTGGGATCAGCTCTCCACTCTCAAGCAGGGTTTGGGAATTAATAGCACCAGCATAGCATAACACACTGCAAGGAAGTGAGACTCTACATGGGTGGCTGTCACCTGCTTTTCAACAAATTTCAAACAGTCTTGCCTACAGCATCCTGCTGTATGAGATAAAATGCATCCTGACACCTTTCTCACTGTATTATGCTTGACTGCTAAAATATTTAGATGCAAACCTCCTTCTATAATTTTTTAAAAAGAAAACACTGTCCACTAATTGCCGGAGGTTAGATCTTGCTAGCTGACAGCAGATCCTGTCTGCACACTTCTACCTTTGCCAAAGGTTGCTGCTTGCAACCAGTTCTGAAAAGCCCTTCTCAGGTGCTCTGCCAGCCACTACAGTTATTTCTAGTAGGTTAAGGAGATGCCCCTGCCATCAGCTATTTCAAAGCCAGATCACTGGCTACCAAACACCAGCCTAGCTCCACGTGGGCAATGCTGGTGTCAGTCGATCTGGGCCTTATTGACAAATAGCACCTTCTAAACTTTCAGCACAACACACTGAGGTTTAATGATCAAAGTAAATCCAAAGTGCTTTTCCCTACAAATCCTGCCCTCAGCCAACCAGTGTATTAATTCCAACAACCTTGGCACAAGTATAATGAAGAATTTCATCAGGGAGGAATGAGCCTGCCACAGGTAGAGGTGAGAACTTGCGAACAGCAAAACAACCTCATTCCTCAAATTCCACAGTCTGAGTATGATGAGTTAGACAACCCAACTTCTCTTTTGGAGAGTTTTGAAAAGGGCCACAAGCAATTGTTAATGACTTTCAACAAAGCATTGTTGACGTACACTGCAGGTAGGCCTGTCACAACTCACCTCCACCACTACACCTACCATATGTTTCTGAAGACAGCAGTCACACACGTTTTATCCTAGCGTGGGTTCCAACACGACAGTGTCAAACAGAGCTCACACAAAGCAGTCACATTCTCTTCACATTTATACTTAACCACTCCTGCTATTTCCATTACAAATTGTCGTGTGTCCCCCTACTTTGTATGCAAGATGCTGTTGCTGTAATTATCCAAAGACAAACCAATAAAGGATGCACAAAACTAGGACTCATGCTTCAACTTAGCCACCCCAGGAACCAGCACTTCCACTGTGCAGCTCTCCAGGAAAAGAGCTGAGCTGGGCTGCCCTCTCAAGTGCCTTCTCCTGTTTGTCTGTGTCTGCAGCTCTAAGGACCCCACCTGGATCCTGGACCCATTGTCAGAGGTGTGAAAACAGCACATAAAGTGTAACACAACAGAAAGCACCAGGTTTGCCATAGCTCTCTCATATCCAGATCACCTGGATCATATTTTCAGCTGGTGTAAACCAGCACAGCACCATGGACACCACTGGAAGGGTGCCAGTTACATAAATTCAGAACTCAGCTCTCTCTTCCCTTGCATCATCCACTGCACTTGCTGTCGTATGATGCCAGGTGTGATGAGAGTAAGGATGTTTTACAAACATCTTGCCCTTTAGAAAGGGAAACCAGATATTCCTTACATGTTTTCAGAGAAAGCCTATGGCCACTCGAATACTTCACCAGTACCAGGACAGGTGCCCTGATTCTGACCATTTTCTAAAGACACGCTCCTGCCTTTGTCTGAATGTGGCTGACAAACACATTTCCCACATGTCAGCTTATTTTTGCCTGCTCTCCTGACCCTTTTCACCGGTAACAGTGGAATAAATGCTGAAGGGAGAAACGGTTACAAAGGATAAATAGAACCACGTGCGTTTCTGTCATGTCAGCACCAGTCAAATGCCAACACACATCAATCCCACAAACAGCCTCATTTCTCTACAAGTCACTGGTGTTGATTAAATGTATCAGTTGTTCAGAGCTAACCCTCCTCATTTATCAGTCCCTTTGATACTCACTACAATACAGGAACAAGTAGTTTAGGAACATAGAACCAGTGGTGAATGGTGTGACCTCCTTGCCACACGCTGACACAACTGCTTGGGCTCCTGGAAGTGTATAAAACAAAGGCAGAGGCCCCCCAGGACAGGTAACACTTTACCCGAGGCTCTTCAGTAGGTTCTGTCTCTCCACAAAAGCTGTTCTCTGGGAATCCCTAGTAACCCAGAAGAGGACAAAAAGTTGAAGCTCACTGACATCTGGTCAACCCCTAGAAGTGCCTTCTGACAGATCAAAAATCCAACTCCAGTGTCTGAAATAAATACAGTGAAGTTGTCCTGCGTGGTAGCTAATTGTGTGCTCGGCATCCCCGCAGAGCAGAGGACAGGTGCCCTAGACACCCTTGGGTCTTGCTGAATGGCATTTAATGCAGAAGAGATCTGATCTGCCACTGAAAGCAGCACTAAGTGGTTTGATCAGAAATGACATCTGAACCAAACGAGCTAATTAGTTTACTGGATTTTCCCTTTCTCCCTCAACAATACCAAAAGCCCATTTCTGTTTTTCCCTATAGGGCGCCATCCTATTGTTGGAACTGTAGCCTGGCATTTAGGAACAGATTAAATGCTTATGTTGGCAATCCCATCAAGGCAGACATGTCTGCTGCTACTAAACACCGTCAGCTCTTTGTCAGCAGAAACACACTGTCCCTGCATTCAAAAAATAGCAGGAACTACTGAAAAGAGCAAGCAGCTTTCCTCTCGGTAGGAAACCAGCGCTGGCTGCACATGTCACAGGCAAACACAGGTCCAGCCAGCAGCCTAAGCATGTCCTTGGCTGTACTAGGTGCAGCTTTCAGAGCTGCAAGCTCATCACCCCTGCTCAAGCGCAGCATGAAGACAAGCGAGAAGCAGGACCATGGACAAAAAGGGTGTATAGACTCCCTCACCTACCAAAAGCCACTTCTCAGGCAGCAACGTCTGTCCGTCCAAGGCTTCAGCCAACCCTTGGAAGCTCAACACCTCTAACGGCTGGTTGTTGAATCCTGCAGGAAAGCAAAGATCTTGTGGTGCAGCAGTGCCACCATTGGCAAAACAAAAGAAGTGCAGCGGCGCCGATTTCAGAGATGGGGATATTCCTGCTCACAAAACCAGAGCGGGACAGCTTCAGTGATAGACGGGAGAACTGTGAAGGAGCCGTGAAACACTGTGGTGTGACAACTGCACAGGGCAGCTACTTCCACACCACAGGTAACAGCCGCTTCCAGCCCCTGAAGGAATTTGTGCTGGGGTTCCCCTGAACCTGCAGCACAGATGCACCATCAATTTTAACCAAAACTAGGAGAGTAGGCTTTAACTAGTTCTCCTGAATACAGTGTCAAAGCTGCAGTTGGCCTAAAAGTGAGGTAGGAGAGGTTTGTGCTGCAGCTGGACAGAAATACTCCTCAAAGGGCTGGGGCACTATACTGGATTTGAGGGGCAAAACTTTCTTATGGAAAGAGTTTCTACTAATTTAAACTGTTTTATGCAATTTTAATATGCAATATCAACCATTTAATGTCATTAATAAAGCTGTTCTAAGAGAGCCATTACTCTGGATAAGAATAGACCTGGGTCTGCCTTGCAGATGCCACATTATAACTTCTTTTTAAAGTGATGTGAGGACGCATGTGAGTATCAAAACAAGTTATTGTGTACTGCAGACCGCTCCTGCAGCTTATCAACAGCTTGGACCATTTGAGAAGGGTGAGCAGCACTTTGAGAAGGGTGATACATTTGATTGGGAAACTAATTCATCACAGCACAGAAAAAGAAGGAACACAAGAACCACAAAACTCCAGTTTTTCCCCCCCACACTGCTCCTCAGTTGCAAGAGCACAGTCCTTTTCCACAATCCCCATTGTCACCCAAATCTGTGACAGCAGAGAGGACCTGGTGGCAGCAGGCATCTCCTCCAGTTTCCTGCTCCTAACTGGAGAATTGTTTCTCAACTCCAGTCACCACACTGGGCTGCTCAGACTTAACAGAATGATGCAGGATGAGGTCTGCTTCATTCCCAGCCTTCCCCACCTCCCTCACACATTCTGTACCTATGACCAGTCAGAGCACTTTGCACATAGCAGTCAACTGCTTTTGGTGACAGCACACAAGATGAAATACATCCTCCTCTACGAAAGGGAGAGTGAATTTACACATGCAAAATAATTACTGGGGGAGGAGCAGTCCAATGAAAAGGTCACCTTTTTGCCTGCAGCAAGACAAATCTTTATGAAGATCAGAGGTAGGAAGGAGCGTTCTTGCTCCTCTCAGCAAGTTACATCCTCTTACCCTGGGGTGAGCAGACCACAGGTTCAGGACAGTGTCAGCAGGCTGGCACTGATCTGCTTTTGAGTCCACCTCCCAACATCACTTTCTGCCAGCAGCCAGGCTGCCATGACCATATTAATTTTGGCTATAATGTTTTTTGAAGGAAGAGTGAGACAGCCCAGCGAGATGTGTGGTGACAAGGCAGAGTTCACAATGGCCTCATATCCATCCAGTCCATTAGTGCAGGCACAAGGGCTGGGAGGTGGAAGGAAGTATTGAATCCTGAGTTAAAACACAGATAAGGCTGAGGAGATTGTGTCTTGCTGTCCTCCAGAGGAGGTGGGGGAATCAGGCATACAAAAGACAGAAGAGATCCCAATGTACCCTTAATCTATAAATATTTCAGTAGTCTCTCCTCCCCCTCTTTTCAACAACATATGCCAGTGTCTCCTTCAGCTCATAAAAGCCAATTCCCTCCTGCTGTTCCTGAGCACCACAAGTCTCACAGTGGTGATTAGTGGATTACGTGCATCTAAGGGGCTGACTCCAATCACTTTCCCCGTGCAAATTGCCCAACTTCAATGCAGCAGCACAGAGCAAAGAGGGCTCTGTCACCCAGGCCTAGGCCTCATTATGGCCAAGAGACTTGAGGAGTTTGTTTACATGGCTGGAACATCATCCTCCTGGGCAGCTAATCAGCCTTTCCCCAGGGTTTCTGCTCTTTGAATGCTCAAAAATAATCACCACCAGCTATCTACACCCAGAGCAGCATCTAAGCAATTTCACCAAGTCAACTGACAACAGCTTGAGATAATATTAGCCCCCTTATATGAAGACAAGTGCTCTCCACACAAGGATGCTGGAGCTTAGCACCACTCAATAAATCAGAGCAACATCCTGGAAAGCCTGCCATTAGTTCCAAGCCATTAATTTTTGCTGGTTCTTTGACACAACTGTTTGAGAGCACTATAACCTGCTCTCTGAAAGTTAAATTATAAAGAGCAACTTACCTGAAGGTGCCAGTCTACTAACCCATTTAAGTCCTTGGCTAAAGACCTAAAATAAATCACTGGAGAGCTGCAAGGCAGAAGGTTTCCTACTGTGCAATATGTGAGACTAAGCCATTCCCTCTCCAAACAAACCCCAGCCAGGAAACCTTTGGCCCTAAGCAATACCTTGAACAGGATATTCCATACAGGATGGCACCAGCCAAGCAGAATAAGACCTTTTACCATATGGAGTTCCTCATAACAACATCTTCCTCTCAAGTCCTGCCCAATAACTTTCTTTCCCAAAGACGATATGCCACAGAGATCAAATAACACTGGGAAGCAGGGAAGCATGTCACTTGTGCCTCTAGTTTCTCTACAGATATTGTTACTCAAAAAAACCCAACCCATGGCCATATTGTCACAGTCACACTGCTCCCCGCCTGTCCAAGACAAGAAGCTCCATGTGGGAGGTACACAAGTCTCCTGCTGCCCAGGGAAGATCAACTGGAGAAGGTCTGCACTACAGCAGCTCTCTGTGTGCAGATCCTGACCTATCTCCCACCCCACAGCATCGTAACACAGCTCAGAGTTTTCAGCACTCTGTGCTTCTGGATGAGGCTGTAATGGGAAATCCTAATTAAAAGCACAGAAGGAAAAAGGCCTTCCAGACAATTAATAATCAACCTAGCGTTAGGTTAAAACCGCGTTTTAATTGGACTGTAATGAGGCAACAATGTATCTCTGATTCCATTCAAAACTGAAAAGCCTGCTTCAGGTAAATGAAACCAGTGTGTTCATAAAGACGGGTAGTTATCAACCTTGCTCCATATGGCACCATAAATTATAAAGAGCAGGTAATGAAGCAGTGCCAAAAAGTAAATACTTCACATACATGATTCCTTGCATCTCTCAGTGGGGGCGTAGCCTCACTGTGATGACCATGAAAGCACCCAAAATGAACAAACTGCTCAGACCACCCACCTTTTACTGAAATACTGAGAGAGAGGAATTTATGGGTCTCGGTTTCTCCTTCCCTACAGAAATCTTTGTGAGGGTTTTACCATTTCTGATGAGAATCAAGTGAGTGACTTCACACCTGCAGCAAGGTTGTCCTGCTTAGCCATGTCTTGGCCAACCTGTTCTGTGTCCTGCATGCATTATTACTGTGTTACAGCCACAGATCAGGAGAGAGCAAGAACCGGCTGACTGTAAAAGAAAAGGGCTCCAGACCTCAGACAGCTCCTTTGGCATAAGACGTGAGTCTGTATGAGACTGTTTTTATTATTACTATTATTATTATTTGCAGGCTTAACTAAATTGTCATGTTGGAAGGTAAACTGCCACCTGCTCCTGCCAGATGTTGTACTAGCCTTTACTCCACCTCAAGCATGCTGCAGTGCTGAAGGAAGCACAAGACTGGACCTCAAAGGTATTTGAGAGAACCACATAACTTTAGGGGTTAGAAGGGACCTCCAACTATCATTGAGTCCAGCCTCCCTAGCAGAGTAGGACCAAAACTAGGGCAGATCACTCAGAAATGCATCCAGACAGGTCTTGAAAGTCTCCAGAGAAGGAAACTCCACAATCTTTCTGGGGAACCTGCTCCAGTGCTCTGTAACCCTCTGGTTCTTCCTCATGTTGAGCTGGAACGTCCTGGGCTCAAGTTTTAATCCACCGCCCCTCACCCTACCACAGGGCAGAAGTGAAAAGAGGTCATCTCTGCCTTCTTGATGCCCAGCCCTCATGGATTTACAGACATTAATTACATTCCCTCTAGGTCTTCTCTCCAGACTAAAAAGCCACAGGTCTCTCAGTGTTTCCTTGTAAGGCAGGTTTTCTAGTCCCTTTGTCACCCTCGTAGCCCAGTCACCCACTGCACTGTGAGGAGATTTCTGTTACACAGATTCAGCATCAGACCAACAAGGACTGTGCTCCAATTAGTTATGGAAACAGAACCCTTCACAGGAGTGTGTCTCCAGCAACCTGGATGGAAATCCCCAGCAGCAGCAACACAATATGACAGTACAGGGCCATCAAATCTACAAGAACTGTCTGAGCTGTGAAGTTTTGCCAACCATTATTTGCAAGTAAAAGCAGTTTCTTTAAGCATGTCTGAGTAATAAATAACCTGATCCCTGCAGCTTACAGCCAGTGAAGACCCAGGAGTCCCTTTTCTGTAAGACACTATCAGTTGGAGGGATCCAACACATGAGATCCTCTGCACCACCCTGCAGACAGAACGGTGGCTGGGAATAAGAGATAAAGACAAGTGGGAAAAGAGGAGAAGCCAGCCAGGGCAGGTAAGGCTGAAATCTGCACCACTTTTGCTGGTGGTCACACAGCCAATCTTCTTGCATTCCCTTTGCCCGTGTCAAAAAGCCACCAGAGCCTCCTCTCCCTTCTCCCCCATGAAGCTGAGCACTGCCCATTGGTTTCAGCCCTGGCCACCCGTGAAGATCCTCCTGGAGCTCCCGAAGCACTGTCAGGCTCTGTGGGTCCTTAACTGCTGTGATGAAAGGCAGAAAATTCAGGGTACTTGAGAGTTCTGAAGTCGTCTTCCTCCTGTCCCCTCAGGCTGACTGCGCAGCCCATCTGCCTCCAGTTTCCACAGTCACAGAGAGGTCCGTGATGTACAAAATGAAGTAGCTAATAAACTAGAAAGGCCTGTCAGAACACAAAAAGGCTGTCAATATACACAGCTCTTTCCCCACAAGTGACATTTTACTTGCAAAATAAACTGTCAGCAGCCAAATATTCTGCTGTTTCAATGATTTCACTTCACTCTATGCAACTCACCTTTGCAACAGGCAAGTTTTCTGCTCAGGGGCTTGACAGGAGGAAAGGCCTTACAGGCAGGGCCACAGCAGGGGGTATTGATTACAACAAGGATGTACAAGTCTGCTTTGCAGTATTGTCTCCTTGCTGCAAGCATCATTTGGTTGCTTCTTCTAACCAAGATGTCAAGCCATGAAAAATGGAACCAACCTTTTACTGTGAAAACCTGCACCTGCAAGTGTAAAGTTGTTCCAGCTTCAGCTTCCAGACAGGGTCTCTTACCACACAGGTGTTTCCTGTTGGTTTACATCTCTCTATGGAAGTTACCCAAGTCCTAATACCCCCGGCTGCTACCCCATCGCCTTCCTCGACATATCCATCCTTCATTTCAACAGTATCTGACTTGCTAAGGACTTCAGACACCAATTCCTTAGAGCCTGTCAAGAACCCTCACAGCATCTTTAGCACTGCTCACCTCCAGCTTATGTTTGTCATGACCTAAATGCTTTCTCCAAGTCACTGCTCTTCAGAAATCCTCCCCACACTCCAGACAGGGCCATGCTCTTTGCCCTCAGGCACGTGGCTTTGTGTTCCTCCAAGTGAAGGCGAAAATTGTTTCCCCTCATCACAAAATCCATGTGGCTCTGCATCTGCTGCTGAACACTCCAGACACCTCCGTGCCATCACCACAAGTTACAGGGGTATTTTCTTCTGTGTCAGTAACAGAATAATGAGGTGTATCAGTGCTGGACCAAAAAACTATTCCTGCAGGGTATCATTATAATCACCTGCTCAACACCAAGAACCCAGTTACAGTCCTCACAGTTAGCAAGTTTTTAATCCACTTAATAACGTGTTGTGTGGTAATTTTGCAGCATTTCATTTTCTTAATCAAAATATCATTCAGTACCAAGAGAAGTCTATCAGCCAGACTCATAATCTCATCAAAAAAGATATCAAGTTCATTTGACAAGATCTATTTTCCATAAGGCCAGGTTGATTGACATTAATTATATTCAGTACTTGTTTCTGCCCCAGACTGCCTGCATGTGAGTGTTGCTTGCTCTTTCCAGGCTTCAATCTTCATCTTTTTAAATGAGTGTATCACTATGTCCTACTTCATGGGAGGTTGCGAGGACATATCTATTAGTGCTCACAAATCCCTCAAAGACTCCAATGACCCTTGCAGCAAGGCAAGGAGCCTTCTGACACACTACCAGGGCACACAGCTCTGAAGCTGGCTGCAGCAAGTACTTCCCAGCCTAACCAAGGGCTCCAGAACCAGCTGCAGGAAGCTTGATGAGAAGCAACGAAGAGGACATTGCTTAGTTCTTCCTAGTTTGAGCCTTGATACCTGCAGATCTTTCCCAAACGCGTATTTTCTTTAAATACCCCTGGGTATTCCTGACTAAGTCTTTCTCACTTCCTGCTTCAAAGCTCTGAAGGACACAGAAGAGCACAATGCAGACCCCTTTGGAAGAGCTGCTAACCATGTCCCTAATAACACAAAGCACTTTGCAAGTGAGAAACCAAGCTGCACCACTGGAATGCTAATTCCTGAATCACTGGGTGCTAGGCCCTGATCAGGTGGACAAGAAACCACAGGCGCCTTGCCCATATCCTGGAATAAGCCATTTTTTTAAGTCACAACAACATCTGGTTCCCATTAGTGAGCAAGAATGAGAAATCTCCTGAAGATGTGCCCTCTGCCCTAATTCCGGACTGGGTACTCAGGACATTGATGCCATTTCACAGCCTCATCTCTGAAAACCATTTTCTTTATATCTGCATGAAATACTGGTTTGACTGAAAGACTTGGCTGTAAAGCAGTCCCCTGTTGAGACATCTGCAGAATGAGCCAGCAGCACAGGTCAACAGCTACAGTCTACCAATCTCCAAAGTAGACAAAAATGAGATAGCGCCATTAGCCGATCTGTGTCCCTGGTTTTTCACTAGTGACAATAAAGCCACATGAGGAGGACTATCACTGAGGGCAACAAGTTCTACAGCTTTCTGAAATGAACCTCTGCCTTCTCTGAGACAATGCCAATTAAAGCAAAAGAAAAGCTTTCCAAAGACCTAAACAGATGTTCAGTTCAGGCATAACTTCAGCACTCACTGCAAATCCACCTCATCCAAGATTCTGCCTTTCCTCTGGGCTTCAATCAGATTTACAGTTCCTCCCTTTCCAACCATTTAGTGTGCTGGCCTGGCAGTGAGGAGAGAAGGAAGAGTGTGCACAGCAGATCAAAGGGCAATGGCAGAAGAGGGACTCTGGAAAGCTACCGGTGCTCCCAGCAGAGCTGATGTATGTCTACTCACACAGGCTGTGACAAACGTCAGGGTTCAGACTTCACACAAAAGAGGCTGTAACTCAACACGAGGAGGAAGTGAGCAGCACATCTTCCACACAAGGCTTTTTCTAAGGAAGCGCCCAATGCAGCTTGCCATGATAACTAAATTTATTATTAACTGTGTATTTCATGATGTTAGTGACAATATGTTAATGTGATTTTTCACGTCCTCCTGCAGTGAACAGATGGCTCCTTTTACTTTACTTTCCACATCAAGTGTGATTATTTCTTGGTGCCAAAAGCCACCTGCCGCTCCCTGGTCTCCAGTCTAATTTTTTATGTTGGTAAAACACAGCAGGACTTGTTATCAGTTGGATGGCATCTTAATAAAAGGAGACATGCCAACATATTGACATCATGTTCAAGGGGAAATTTTAGCCCCATCCTGGCCCCTCCCCCAGTTTATAAAAAATAATAAAATGAAACTAATAATAATTTTAAAAAGCCAACAAGCCCCCCTTCACTCCCTTGACTCCATCAGTTTTGAGATGCTCAGTCACAATTTTTGGGCCCTGAGCCAAGACTCAGAGATGGCCTCCTTTTGTTCCCATACCAAGCACCTCAGTCAGGGCTCTGATCTCTCGTCCTGTGTAATGATAATTAGCCATAACATATTCAGAAGTCAAATGTAAGCAGGAATACATTAACATTGAGATCAGTGCTGGGGTAATTTTCATTGGGAAAATGACAAAGAAGGACACAAACATTAAAATACAGGATGGGGAGATTCTCAGTATCACTTCCAAAGAGATGAAGGATAAACTCATTTGTTTGTCAGTCACGAGGCAGCACTCAACAGCCAGCTGTGGGTTACAATAAATAAATAATACGACACTGATAAGCCATCGCAGCCCATCTCTGTTTCTCCGAGCACTGCTGGAAACAAAGCAGCATGCACGTCAGAGGAAGATACCCAAAAGATGAAAATGTGCTAAGCCCATGCTTAGAACCCTGTACGAAAGCTCATGTTTCCAGTACATGTCTTGCTTTGCCTGCTTTAGGAGCAGCAAAGTACTGGACATGGGGCAGATTGGAACAATCATTCCAACAACTGATGAGACTGAAGGCAGGTCCTCATGCAAACACCGCTCTAAGCCACCCAGGATTTTGTGGTAAGGCCACACAATAGAACCTTGAGACAGCCCTGGCACAAACCTGCCTAACAAATATCATCAGTATGACTCCTTCAGTGAGCATGTGCTCCTGTGTTATAGAGGAGCAAAATTTAAGAGCCATTCTCTAGATTGCATCGTAATTCCCAGCTTACACAGAAACTTCAGAGTTTTACCCACAAGTTGTTCCAAGTCTGAAGTATTTTGAACAGGCTGTCATGACAAAAATACTTGGGGAGCTTAACCATAACACTATAGCAACCCTATGAGGACTCCACTAAAAGAGAGCTCAGCAGCCTTCTCTTCCAGTAGCACTGCTATATGCACCCTGCCCTTCCCAGAGTCATTAATGCATTCAGCTGCTTCAGTCACAGCAAAAGTTTTAGTTACGAAACCCCTAACAGACATCTGAGCTCACAGAACACACGGTGAATAACCACTGCTCCATGAAACAAAAGCCTTTCCTTGGATGGATTCGGCAAGGTACCCCAGCATGTGCCTGAGGTCAAGAGTGGCTTGTGGGCACCAAAGTGAGGGCTGCAGCTGGTTCTCCTGACATGACCCAGGCCTGAGTCCTGCCTCTGCCTTCACCAGGTGTGGTGTGTCAGGTTCCTTAACCAGCTCAAGCATCAAGAAAAACGTGTATGGATCCAAAACCAGGCAGCTCGGAAGTGCACCCCTACGTGTGTTCTCTTCACCCGAGGCTGCCACACTGCACAGCCAGACCTTAGTGTGGTCCCACACTCAAAGCTAAAAACGATGGTTGGACAGGAGTCAGTTTGCAGGATTTTATTTTTCAAGTTGTGTTTTGTCCTCACACACAGCAGCCAGTTCTCAGAACCGCCTGGCCCTCTGCGCATCTGTGTCTAATAGAAGGATTAAGATTGTCATTAGGAATCATTTTGGTGGCTGGAAATGCAGCCTCTCTCTTGATAATGTGTAGTATCATTTAAAACAAATTAATTTCTCATTTCTTGCTGCTGGTCATAATTCTCAGCATGGGACACATCACAAATGACCTTAAGGGTGGACATAATCATTAGCAAATTAGAAACAACAGCAACTAAAAAACAACCCAAAACCATTTCAGCCATATTTTTCCCGTTCCATTCGTGCATCTTCTGAAGCTAATTTTCATAATGTAATTCATCTGATACCAGCAAATTACAGCCTTCTCGTCCTCCTCAGGGCAGCTACATGGCCTCTGTATATTCTATTATAAAATTGGTTAATTAATAATTTCTCTGTATTGCCACTAAGCAGAACTCCAGTTCACTGATGGTGGTAGTGTCTCGTTACACATTCTGGTGACACGTAGGGATCACATAGTGGTCCCAATGGCCAGTGGAACCACACTTCAGTGTCACACTTTCTGGGGCTGCTCTTTCTGCTTTCAACAGGTCAGACTCGGTGGCTGGAGTGCAACGGGGGACAAAGGGCAGGTTGAAAGAAGGTGAGAGCTAATCGAAGACAGGGTGGGTGTGTGAAGGCAGCCAGAGCCCACAGTGTGTTATTCTGCTGAAGGACATGGAGTACCAAGCAGAGCTCATCGGGGCTGCTGAACTCTGGGGTTTCACCCACAGGCCCCAGGAACACACAGCTGTCACAACCCCTCGAGTAAACATTGTACTGAGATCAACCAAACAAATCAGCTCCTCTGAGGACCAGGCTGCTTTGAATCCTCCAGCTCTCTGCTAGTGCGTGGCTCTGATACTTCTGTTATCATTTTGATATTAATGCCCATAATCCCCCAGGAGAAAGCAATTGTTTGTCTGCGTAAGCCCATGCATAAGACTAAATATTAAATTAAACTATCATCCATCTCGGTGCAACATTATGTGGCCACTATACGTGTTAGATACGGAAAATTTGTTGCTGCTGCTTTTTTTTTAATCATGCAGCCTAATAAGATCCCTATGAGTAATCTCTGCTGCGGTCTAGAGTAAATACGATCACAGCTCGGTCAGTCACCTACTTTAACCTCTTGTTGAAATTATAGCTGCACAGTCTTTTCTGATTGTTTCAATCAAAACAAAATGAATAAACTCAACCTGAGGAATATTTAAATATCCCCCTCGGTTTGCAGTACAACCTTTACCATGTGATTTATAAGACCCCCTAGAGCCCCAGTGCTTTGCCCCAGTGTTCATCATACATTAGAGCCCATTATCATCTCATCTACTCTGGATCTGTTGTTTATTTTTCACTCAAACACACAACTTTTTCTTTTTTTTTTTTCCTCTCCCTAAAGCAGCGTTTGACACTCATGGACAGGAAAACATGTCTTACTGCTGGATTGGTAAGGGCTACAACTTCTCAGGAAACAGGTCCAGACACCCACACACCTTCTTATGTCACTATAGGCAAAGGCAGAGGGTGACTCTTGGAGCCCCCAAACCAACAGCCATGAGTAATGCACACATTTAACCAGCACAGAGGGAATACCTGTGCTTTCCTACAGCCCAGGGATCACCTTCTCATAATGTGATAACCATGTTAATTAGGTGATCCATTATCCATAGGTGATTGTTATCTCTCCAGCGGCAGCTGCCATTTTCTCTAGCTCAAATTAATCTTCTCAATCACTTCCACAAACCCTAACAGTACTTTTCCTTCAGTACTAGTTGATAACCAGTGCAAACTTAGACTATAACATGAAAGATCTCAAAAACCAAAGGAAACTTGAATGATTGTTTCCCCCGAAGCTGTACTGACATATCCAACAGTCATTGATCCCTAGTCCATTAATATCAGCGTTAGAATCAGCCAAAGAGAAAATAGTTACACACTAAGGTTAAGCACTTAAAACAGTCTCTGTTGCTTTCCTGTCCTGTGGCAGCACTCTGCCATCACCCCACTGGTTGCTTTAACCGACAGACTTCCAGGAAAACAAACTGCCTCACCTGAGGGCTAGGCAATGGTTACAGAACTAGGGTGGTTTTAATCCATATCCAGAGTTCCTGGATTCTTCTGAGAACCCAGCTGTAAAGAATCCTGGTCATCTGAACCCTGAACTGAAACACAACACTTGATTTATAAGCTCAATAAAACAACGCAAGTCATGATAAACCCACGTGCAAATACTGCTAGTTCATGCAGACAGTAACACAGCATTTTTCCGGCAAACTTCTAAAAGGTTTTTGAAACACCACTTCAGGCTACATCTTTCAAGCAGAAACAGCTTTCACTGTGCACTTAGAAATGGTGAGGTCTGGATGTCCAGTGGATTTTTAGGCCAGATGATTACCGTAATACAGCCAAAGAAACCCCAACAAGCCGTGCCTTGCCACAGAGCAGCATCCACACCGGAAAGAAAATGAGCAGAACACTGACATCCTTACAGGGATTATTTAACTTAGAGGCGAGGAAAGTAGCCACCATTCTGCACAGTGACTCACATTCATGAGTCCATGCTGTGCTGCAACTTGTTTCCTGCACACTGACCTGTCAGTTCAATACAGAGTGTGAAGTCTTCAAAAGAATGCATCAAGTAGAAGAATAAGATGCATCGGTATTGGTCAGCCATGTCACATCAGGTAACCAGGGCAAGTCACTAGGATGCCGGGTTAGTTCATAGCCTCAGCTTTTGGCTCAGATAAGTGTAAGCTGATAACTCAGCAGCAGCTTGATGCTCCAGTCACCTGGAGAAATTCCAACAGAATTAACATGAGCCCACCCTAGGGCTATTGAGGGTTCTTTCTGCATTTAGACACAACATCTAAACCTGAGGCACACTTACACAAGAGAGCCTTTTAAAGAAAAACTGACTGCACAGGGAGTGGACCTGTCTACAGTTCAGGCTAGGGCATGCAGTATGAACATCTGAACCTCCTCAGGTATCTGAAGCCATTGGCTGGGAAGGTTTAGTACAAGGGAACCTATGCTGCTTAGCCCATTCAGTGCCCAATGAAATTGTCAAAACACTGCTTACTGTTTGATTATCCTTCATATCAGCATAGTGCCCCACTGCAGACAAGACACCACTACAGTTAAACCAAACGCAAACAAAAGATCAGGACCAGAGAGAAACAATCAAGGGGTAGTGAGGAACCTTCCACTGGACCTGCAGCTTCTTGCAAGCTACCAGCCAGTTGGTGCACTTTCCTCCCTGCTTTCTCTCCTAGTTGCCCACTGTGGACAACTCTTAGCACACAGGTAAGCCCTGCTACTTTTCCTTCTGCTCCACACTATTATTCAGCAGGCCAGCTCAAATTATTACCCTTCTGTGCTTCTTTAAGTGACCCATCAGGAATTTCTTCTGCTGTGTATAGTTTAGCTACTAGTTTGAGGGAAAATGCTCCACAGCAATGTAAGAGCTGATTAATCACAAAACTGCAGAATAACTAAGGTTGGAAGAGACCTCCAAGATCACCAAGTTCAACCATAAACCAAACGCCACCATGCCCACTAAATCATCTTTTCAAGTGTCACATCTACCTGTTTTTCCACCAACTCCCAGAACATCCTGTTCCAATACTGGACCACTCCTTCAGTGAAGAAATTTTTTATAGTGTCCAAACTAAACCTTCCCTGTTCAATACAAATAGATTTAACTTGCTCTTGGTAGCAAACACAGACTGTATTTGAATCCCTCCTCCAGCAAAAATTGCTTCGGAGTTTTTTGACATTTTCAGCTTCCAACCACTCTATTTGTTCCAAACAGAGATGGAGGCACTAAAGACCACTCTAGGGACCCCTCAGTCAACTTGCAGTTCATGTAATTTCTTCTCCCTCCCAAGACACTCCTCTAGTTAGCCAGGACAGAGGTCAGCGGACAAACCTCGACCTGCTCTGCACTGGGGCCGAACTGGTCTTAACCACCAACAGGGCTGATGACAAATGAGAAGCCAGGCTTCCAGCTGAATTTCAGTTTAGTTATTTTTGTTTTAATGTATGTGTGAATCAATTAATCCTGTCATAGAAGGGCATCGTAAACTGTGTGCCAGAGTTAATGAGTCAGACATTATCACATCATTACACCAGCTGGCATAACGTAGCATGTGTTGTTTGTCATAATATACACTGCCATGCTTAACAACCATTAATTGTTTACACGAGCAGTCATATTTTTCTTCAAAGAACCTTCAGTGACTGGTTAATATTTTGAAAGCTTCTTAAGTGAGTAACTCTTACTAGTGAAAGATAATAAAAATAACCCCCTCTCCCATGAAGCTCAACAGGATGGATTTACACAGAATTGCAATTAAAGCTTTATCTCCTTCATTAAAAAAAAATTGAAAAACAACAGCACTCTGATTCCAGTCAGATCCATGAACTCAATCCCCACTGGTCAACACCGCCATGAATATTAACAGCTGAGGTGGCCAAGTCCCTTCTGTTTAGCGGGGATCAGGCACTTTCTTAGTCCGCTCGTGGCTGCGCACTAAGCACAAAGTTTGAGCCAATTCTTCCTCTGCTCTGGATGGTACCAAAGGGAAGAGGGAAGCCATTAGAAAAGACTAATGGAACCCTAAAACTAGATCTGCTATAAAAGTACACCTCTTGAAAGAGATGCTGGTGGGCCACTTTCACCAAATTCCTGTGCCTGTCAGGTGAAGGTACAGCCATCACTCCTACTTCAGCACAATAGTTTGGCTGTGCCTGTTTACTTGGCTGACTAACGACAACATTTGGACACTCTCAGCAACAAATCCAGGTTTACCAGCTTTCTGTGAATTGGATTCAGTGTGCTTCTGGCCAGATCCTTTGGCCATATGGCTTTCCAAAGCCAAAGGCTAATAACATGTTTAAGGCTGAAATTACTTTAGCGGCCAGGAACAGGGAATCAGACCCACAGGTACTGTGTGGCCACTCAGACACTCACCAACTTTTGTTACAGGGGAATTCTGCTTTTCAACAACCACTCGCTTCACATGACCAAGGGAGTCAGAAAAATAAAACAAGTCACTGCTATGGCAAGGAACATCAGCTATAGAGAAGCCAGAGAAAGTAAAGCCAAGGTCCTCTATAGAAAAGCCAAAAAGGAAATATGGAGTATTATACCTCACGCAACCTTAATGTACCGCTAGATTGATTTAAGACACTCATGATTCCAGGAAGTGATAAAAACAACAGATGCTGCTCTTTTGATGAGAAACAGACAATTCTGTTCCTTCACCTTATGGAATTTATTGTCACCATCCAGCGCAACTCCACAGGAGGGGAAAATCGGTGCCACAGATGTGGATAAGGTGACACAGCGCAGCAGTGAGGGTTCTCTGACATTTTAAACGCCACGTACCAGTCAGCTCATGCCTATGGCTATAGACACAGCTCCAAAAACTCCATCCTCTCGGATTCACACCTAAGACAGACCTGACTCAACAAAGCACTGGGGCATATGCTAATCTTTGAGCATCTGAGTCGCCCGCCCCAGTCATATGCTTACAAAGAAAAGCATGTGTTACCTTCTGCTTGTGTCTTTATAGCCTGTAGCTAACACACAGCAATACAGTTCACCATTTATTCGTCTATGCACCTTCAATCTTCGCATTAAGTCAAATGAGCTTTTACACAAGCATATTTCCTTTTTGACAAACAGAAAATCAATACCCTGCTACACAGATCTAACCACTGCCTGACCCAGGTGTGAGCAAAACTGGTTTATTTCTGGCCTGGCATTAGTAATATGCTGTTCTAACACTCTTCAGCCTACTAGGCCACTGTAGATTATAAATTGCAAAAGACTATAAATTAGACTCAGTTTTCTTCTGCAAACAATGTCACATAACACCATTATGTATTTGTCACCCTATATTTATAAGTAATTATAAGTGTGGTTCAAGAAATACCCGCTCTGCTATCAAGGCTTCCTAATGGAGAGTAGCTCATTGTTCAAAGACAACATGCTCTTGTACATTCCAACATGCATGCATCCTGAACATTTCTCTGTAGTATTTCTTCAGTGTGGGTTTTTTTTTTTTCATTCTGTGTTGTAACTGAGCTGAATCCAAGGCGCCAGCATTTCTGACAGGATGAATCTGCAAGAAATGTGCAGTTGGATGACAGTCCAAAAGAAAACAGTTCACAGAATCTCACAGAAATTGAGCGAGCAGAGGCCCAAGGAATACTGATCTGTATGTCTTCGAGAGATGCAGCAAAGGAGGATCCAAGCATATATCACTCCTGATATGCCACGTCTGAGAACATATCAAACCCAGAGTAAAATGGAGGATTCTTCTTTTCCTAATGAAATTGAAGCCTAGGGAAAGTCATGTCAGATCCCCTCCTGTTCCATCTTGAGGAAATGATTATACCTCTTAGTTGGACTTAGAGTAATTGTATAAAGGCTCCCAATCTCAGCAATCTGTAATGAAATCTGTAATCCTGACCTGTCGGATATGAGCTATACAATTACTCTGAGTATATTCAGAGCAAATAATCCATTCCTGCAAAGCTCCAAATATTCAGAGCTTCTGATGCACGACACCATGTCCAAGGGTCTGGATTAGAATTACTTGTGCAGCAAGGTGGAAGGCCACATCTGACTTCTGCTAAGCCCTGTGAGGGAGCTCATCCTCTCCTTTTGACAGTGTTTGAGACATATTAAGTCTTTGCTTAAATAAATATCTACTATGTAGGAGCAGAAAACAGGAAGATTATAAAACCCCACCAACATCCAATGCAGTCTCATCATTCTGAACAAGCACAGAATTTCAGGGGGTGGGGGAAACATAAGGGATGGGGGTCCAAAAATTAGGGTTAGGGCACTCTGAACACCAAGCAAAAACTACCAGTACTGTTCCCTTCTGTAGACCAAACCAGCATTGGATATACTGCTGAAAAGCATCAAAACTCCAGGAAGTTTATCAGGGTGAAGGCTACTTTTGTTTCACCTTGCATATCCACAGAATAAGGATAAAGAACAGGAATGTGATGCTGAGAACAATGTGGGGTTTTATCCAACAATGCCTTTAACTTAACTGAGTAAAGCTCCAGTTAAGTTAACTATCTTTGCTGGGCCAGGCTCAGTGTTTGCAGCCTGTTGTAAGACCTGGTCCTCCTATCAAGATTCAAATTATTTATTTTACAAAGCCTCACTTAGAAGAAAACAGTAGACTGTAAACCCACCACAGCATTTCCAACAGGGAGCAAAGCCTCAGACACAAAATTTTACAAACCCCCAGAAAAGTTCCTGTGCTTGAAAGATGGTAACAGATTGTCAAGAGGGGTTAAAGCAGCTGTCCGCATGGCTCTCCTCAGTTCTCTGGAGTGTGGCAAAGCACATTGTTTGGCGTAATCATGACACAGATCTGCATGTGTATGTCTTCAATAATTCATGTTGCAGCTTGTCTCACTGTGGGGACAGATGTCAGTGAAATCAGTGACAGCCGATCACGCTGATCCCTCACATAATCATGTGAGAGCTGATCCTGCAGCAACACTGAGCCTTGGGAACACGCTTATCGATGCCCGTGTGGGGATGGCAAGAGCAGGCAGATACAGACGTGTGCGTGTGGTATATATGCTAAGGAAAGGCACTGGCACACACAGGGCACAGTGCTGCGTTTGCACAGGTAGTGGAGAATCTAACTGAGGTGAAGTCAGAGCAGCCCCTCACAGTTTGCAGGCACAGAGACTCCATTTTAGAAACACCCAGGGTGAAGAATGAACAGAAATCACAATCTAACCACATCCACTTTGGAGTGACTTGGTGAAAAAAATCTATTATTGCTGGACAAAACGCCCATTATTCTTACCATTAAATTCCTGTTCTTTCTTTGAAGCACCAATTCAGCAAACTGCAGCTAACTCAGCTGGGAATGTTCCACCTTCTCTTACTGGCAGAATTCAAGATGCATCAAGTTACACCAGAAAAACAAGACTTAAACGGAAGAATAACTTTTTCCCTTTTATGGAAACATTTCTAAAGCCCATAAGAAGTCTTTGTCTTAGCCATACACCAGCCTGTGTCCACATACATGCAGGCATATGGGATTCCTGTCAAGTGACAATGTCAGCACCAAAAACTTCCATGTACAGGGGAATCCACAGGCCAGGACTTTTCATAAGAAATGCCTATTTCTAGAGAGAACTACAGCAGCAAGACAACCATAGGGAAGCTCCAGCTAAGCTGGATTTATAGACGGGCAACTTCTCCTCCAAGTGACCTGAGCAAGAGTGAAGAGTTGCTTTAACTCATTGCATAAGGTCAGTGGGACAGAATCTAGTTCAAGGCCTGTATCCAGTGGAGTCCCCCAAGGGTCAGTGCTGGGACCTGTTGAAGCTATTCATTGATGACTTGGATAAGTGATTAGCGTGCACTGTCAGCAAGTCTGCTGATGACACAAAGCTGAGTGGTGTCACCAACACCCCAGCA
>JAOXOE010000405.1:14072069-14104548 GCA_028565055.1 Phoeniculus purpureus | reverse complement strand
AGAGCAAGTTCTCAAGATCTCAAGGGGTTGGGTGTTTTTTAAGACAGTGAGCACAGCAATTGCTAGTGAGTGACAGGGTGTCTCCCCACCACATCATCATCCTCTCACTAGTTTTTAATCACATGTACTCACGGGGTCAGCCACAGTGCTCACACAAAAGCCCCTGAGCCACTGGCCTGGAGAGCCAGGATCAGCACATCTGGGAAAGCAGAGGCTGGCCATTATACAGCTGGAGCTGCATCAGACACCAGCTCCCCTCTTTCCTGCCCATGTCCTTGTCAAGAAACACTCCCTGTAACACAAGTGATCGAAAACCCCCTCCTGCAGGACTGTGCTCGGCATTACCTGAGAACAAGGAAGGCACAAGATGAACAGACCTTTACAACAGAATGTGCATCTGCCAAGACAAAAATACCCAGCGAGCTTCTGGTGCTGGCACGGTGACAGTGTAAGCAAGCTGTCTGCACAAGGCTTTCGCAGCAATCCATCACCAGACCCCAGTACGAGCTCCGCAGAGGCTGCAGGGCCCCAAGGGCAGCAGCACACTGCTCTACACACCAGCACCTGGGCATACACCAGGGGCACAGGGCTACAGGACACAAAGAAATCCGCCCAGGATGGTGCATGCCAGTGCTCTGCAATACGCTCAGGAGTTGTTTTTTTCCCCCCCTCCCTCTCTTTCTCCCCCCTCTCTCTTTTTGTTCAGTTGCCTGGCATTTGCTAACCCACAAGCTGCTGTTTCCCTTTCCAAAGAAGCTCTGATGGGTGGAGGGCCAGGAAAAATTAGCCCAACTGATGAATGCAATCTCGACAGAAAATATGTTTTTTATCAGAGACCACATGTTGCCAACAGCAATTAAAGTAAAACTGGGAGATTTCATCGGATATAAGCCTGCATGAAAAACTCCACGGATGCATTGATCAGGTGTCTCAGCTCAGGAGGGTCCCCTATGTTCTCTAGGGACTGGCAGCAGCCAGGGAAGAAGCAGGCATGGAGCCCTGAGAGGATGCCAGGGCCCCTCTGTATGTTCAGTAGTCTCAAAGAAGAGGGCAAAGAAGATGTCTCTGACCCACAGCTATCGTGGAGCAGAATCGGACTTTCAAATGAATAAGGTTTGAGTTGTATTTTTATTTACAGGTCAGAAGTGACTGGACAGAGCACTAGAGCTCCAGCTGACACTAACTAACTAGGGCTTCCTGTGCTACACATGACCTATTCATGAACTGGCTGGAATGGAACCCTCACCGTTAGAGGTGCTGCATAACCCATGACAGCTGGCATTTCAAAATGAAAGAACAACAGGAATTTCCTAAGCACTGTGCAATATTTCTCCAGCTACCCATGTTAGGTAAAGAATTTACCCAGGTGCCATGTGAAGTAGTGCGAGCCTGGAGCTGGCCAGACCCTCCGTGCAGCTCCTGTGAGGAGCCCACTGCTCTGGGCCCTGAACATAACCAGTTGGGAGGCCAAGAATCATTTTCGACCAATGACACATGCTGACTCCTACAGTGAGTGTTTGTGTTAGGAAAAACAAGAGGCACTTCTCAAACAAAATAACCCCAACATGCTCACCAAGCTTATATATCTCCAAAGGTTGAGTAGCTGATGCAGGAGCTCTGAAAGGCATGACAGAAGGTGAGTGTAATTGTAGTGTTAAAAAAACAACCTCACAGATTTGAATAAACGAGCCTCAAGCATCAAGACAGAATGCAAACACAAACTTGTTCTTTTATAAGGAAAAATAGCTTGAGATCTAAGGCAGTACTGGGCAACCCCTCATGCACCCAAAGCAGTGTGTGGATGGGCACAGGCAGCCCAGCCGAGTGTCCTCCTGTCACACAGCCTCTTACTCACCACCTGGTTCTGGGTGAAGCAGAGAAGGGCAGTTCCTGTCATCTACCTACACACTATTTTCAAAGCATTGTTAAAAATTATCATTACTACCTAACAACATAAAATAATGTTTTTGAAAGAGAAGAGGCTGTTCAGTACTTGGGGCTTTTTGTTCTCTTCTGACCAGTGAATTAAGTACAACCCCACAATCTTGACACAGCTGTCTCCTTCCTTTCTCCCCAAGCAGAAAGTACAGAGAGGGAGCAAAGCACTGACAGGGCAACACAGAAACAGCCGGTTTCCTCTTGTTCTCACTTGGAGAATATTTATTTAAAAAATAAATACAAAAGCTGCTACAAATAAGCAAACCATCCCTGCTGATTCCAAGGTGGCAATTTAAGAGTCAAGATGGGGCTGATGAGGAACTTCCAATGCTCCTACAAACACAGAGTCACCCATGCTGGGAGCCCTCTGACCTTCAAGGGCACAGCTGGCTTCTCATATATGACCAATCCCCCTCCTCCCATTTCTGCCTCTGATCCACATCCATCTCTGTCACAGCAATCACAGCAGGATGTGCTGTCCAAGGCGCACGGCCATACACAAGTACTGCTTGCACAGCCATGTCTGCTCCCTCCTAACACTCACTTCAAGTGACACTTGCGTTTGGCCCATAAGCAGATGAGTTCACCTGACACAGGGTGGCCCTATTAAAGCTAAAGACCTTGTCTCTCTGATCTGAAGATGATGCTGGATTCCAATACAGCTCCCATTTAACAGTATTAGGGGGGAATCCATCACTTGTCTGGAGGGAGCAGCACACGGAGCCTGGCTGTTGGGAGAGGCTGCTCCTCGCAAGCAGCACATCAGGCTCTGCCTGAGAGACTCGAAGTGACAGAGAGCCAGTCTCTGTTGGCCATCAATTACTCCTAGCAAGAGTGGCAGAAGGAGTGCCATGGTGGGCAGCCAGCAGAGCTGGTGAGGCAGGACAAGCCAATGTGCAGCTCACTGAGGTAAGGGCCAGCTAACCGCACCAGAACATGAGGAGCAGCATGCAGTATGGAAACAAAGGAAGCTCCTCTGGCCTGTTCTATGCTAACACCACACCATCTTAACTAGTCGTGACTGCAGGGGCAGTGCTGGCTTACACAAGAAGGTGGCTCAAAATGCTGTTGTGTTTCAGAGGTTGACTTATACATTTGCTCAGGAAAAAGAGGAAGAGAAGAGGGAAGTATTTCTTTTGTCATCCAAGTACCATAAGGTTCTGTGTCCATCATCTGAATTATTTCTCTTCAACATAAAGGCAGCAGGAAGAGTTGTGACAGTGGCACTGGCGTATGCAAGATGCTGCCCTGTAAAACAGCTGCCACAACCTAGGTGAATGTAAGGCAGAAAGGGCACACATTTGTATTTGTGGAGACAAAAGAGGTAGAGAAGATTTCTGTACGGGTACACCTAATTGAGCATCTTGACTGGGGAAGGGACATGTACACCCCATCACCTGTTCACAGCCCAGGAGACATAAACTGCCTGGCTGGCCATCAAGTGTAGTGCAAATTCCCACAACCAGAGACAGGTCTCCTGTGGAAAAAAGTGCAGAATACTACAAAATCCTAGGGATCAGGATTTCCTGTGCTCCCCTGTGAGAACACCATGCACAGCAGGCTGGATTGTTTCCACCAAGATCAAAGTGGCCCAGCCGATTTCTACATTAAGGTAGTTTCTGGGATACCCTCAGTAACATCCACAAATCACAATACTCTGAACCTAACACTAACCAGTTTCTTATTTACCTGAAAATTTTCCCTTTCTTCCAGCAAAGCCAGCTATTAAGTTCCTATTTTACACACTGGACTATTGGTTTCTGTAGTAATCTGAAATATCCCATGTCATCAGCTATTTTTTTTTTTCCATTAATTTATCGGTGCTCTTTTCAGTACAGCTTTAAGCCAAGTCCAATTTTAAGCATATGAGATAAAACTAAATATCTTTAAGATGAACTGGAGGTTGCTACGTTACCATGACAGTGGGTTTGTGCTGTAGCTGGTGATGGGCTGTGCTTGCTTGGATGGTAATTACTGTCAAAACGCAAAGGGTTAGTGAGCAGGGCCCATGGGAAAGGGCAGGATGACAGTCTATGCAAGACATCTTGCTAATAGGTCTGAGAGCAATTATTGTATGGTTTATGATCACAGTGCTTAACCCTCTGCCTCTCAGGTGGCCAAAAGCCTCTTCTGCCTGGGTCTGTGCCTCTGGAAGTCAGGCTTGCCGCAGCCCTCGAGGACAAGCAACTCCATGAGATCTTAAAGATTTTACCAGCCCCGGTGGTCCCTCCTCAGTCCAAGGCTGGGCACCAAGTCTGCCAACAGCCTGAAACAAGTACTAGCAAAATGTGCATAGAATCTCTTTCGCTACCTCTGAAAACTACAGTTAACAGGTCATTTATTTTTTAACTATGCTAGTCCTGTCCAAACACAACAAGCACCACCATCTAATGGTCTTGTTCCATAACATCCAGCCCTAGGAAATCAGGAAGGAACTCCAGACCCAGCTTATTCCAGCATACAAGGAGCCTTTAACTGTCCTGGTGATACAATGCCAAGCAGATCAGATCTTTTGTCAAAATCCAGGGCATTGCTTGAGAAATCCACATGTTCCCTAGGCAAGAACAAGGTCAACCATCCCATTGCACTCCCTAGCAGTTCAAATCACTTCACACACACGAATCTCCCTGGGAATTGTTACCTGTGCTCTGAACACCACCGACGGGTTCCGCCTGCACATATACTCACACTGATCTTCCCCAGGGTGTGATGTGATAAGGGTGCTGTGAACACTTCCCAGCTTCCTCTCCAGGGGTTATGGATACCTTCTGCCTCATTTACCCAGCTCTGCTCCAAGGACACAGGTGGGAAACACAGGGAAGCTCAGAGTGATGCTGCCTCTCAGTAACTTACTGTGGAGCTATTTCTGGCTAAGCTGGAGGGATTTTATGGGGACTTCCATGACGGAAGGACACCTGATCCTCACTCTAGCCCTGCCAATCTAGCATATTCCCCCTACAGGAAATAAAAGCTGAAATCCAACCCAGCATTTACAGAGCAGAATCTCTGCTATCAGAGAGCCATCTTCAAGCCCTGTAATCTGCCTCCTGACTTAGAGTTCATATCCAATTTGAAAAAATTAAATCACTGACAGTTTGGATTCCTCCCTGGCTCTGTGTGACTCCATGGAAGATCTCATGAGTGATGGAAACACTCTGTGGGTTGAGACCGAAGCGCAGGGCCAAGACCACCCATTCACCCCAGGATGCAGCCAGGGCTAGCTCTGAAAACCTTTGCGGTGCAGAGTCCTTCCCCACACGGCACAACGCCAATTATAATCTCATTCCGATTAACGGTGCCTTAATGGCGATTTCATTACTGAAAAAGTAACATTTATTAGTCTATTGTAATGTGTTGTGATTGTAACTCTAGTGCTAATAGGAAGAAGTTTAACCTCATTTCATTTCCAGGATGGTTAAAACCCTTGTAAGAACATTCATAAATCAGGGATTCGGATGTCATAAAAGCAAAGTTGCAGCTCTACACTCTGTGTGTCGCCTTTTAATGTTTGTATTTGGTATTAATCTCAGATAGGGTCTTTCAGACCTAAACGTACAATCCACATTTTAGTTAGATTATCATTGTGATCACAGAAAAAAAAATCCTCACCCTGCATATAATTTGCATGATTTAGGTAGACTGTGTTTTCAATTACATCAATAACCAACAACGAGGAATACTGATTAGAGCCCTTTCTCTCACTTAGAACGAACATTTTCATTAGTGATGTCTTTGGGGATGCTCCTCCCTCCTCCAGCACCACACACCTGCTCTGATAGATGGCAACAAGTAAAAGGACTGCAGCTTGGGTCTCCAGGTACCCTCCTCACACTGGGAGGCATAGGAAAAAACCAAGAGACCCGACAGAAAGCAGCACGGCTAGGTTGGAATTCCTTAACCACATCTCTTTGTTTTGTGGGCAGATAATTTTAATTTTTCCTCATACATTTTCAGAGATGTTCCCTGGAAAATAATGGGGTTTGTACTAAAGGTATTTTAATAAAAAAGCAGGATATGTGGATCCAGAGTTCCTTCCCTGTGCCTTGGGTTTTGTCCTCTCCAAGTAAGCCACACATTCTAACAATTCCTTGTTCTGAAGATGACAAGGAACAGATGCTAATTATGCCAAAGGGTTTAGGTTTGATCTGAAGAGAAACTTCAACCTCAGTCTAGACAGGACTCAAAGTCCAGTAGCCTGCACCTCACTAACAGTTCCTCAAGCTCCTTCCTGAGAGTAGGATTGACTTCTGAAGGCAAACAGCAAAGCTTCCATCACTGTCACCACTCAGACCACAAGATGGAGGTTTAACCTTATCTAGCACTCGCCAGGGATGAGCCGGTGCTTCATGTAGGACCTGAGGGGAAGAAAATTCTCTTGGAAGCCACCAAGAGGGGAGAGAAAATGGGCCACTTCTCCTTGGAGAATTCAGGTTAGAGGCAGAAGTAGATGATCTTTCTGAAGGGTTTTTAATCCCTTGCAAGCCTCTCATTCCCTTCCACACCTGGATAACGAGTGACACACTGACCCATCAAAGCCAGCAGCACAAAGACTCACTCTGGTCTTAGAATCATAGCCTTGGCCACTCCAGCTGCCACGTGGCAGTGGCTGGGCTCAGAGACCCTGAAGCGAGCAACTAGGCCATGGGTCTGGAAAGCCACGTTTAGCTCCTGGCACCACCACAAACCCATCATTTTCTTTTCATCCTGTTCAGTGAGAGTAATGCTGGTCTTTAAATATTTTAAGCCCGGAGAGGCTCAGCAAAGAAGGGAGAGTGCCTGAGGTCCACAGCCTTGTCAAATGTGGGTACTGGCTCACTCTCCCACAGTATGCCTGACGGGTCCAAGCCCGAGGCTAAAGTGTATGCCCAGCTCCCCCGGCAGCTGTTTATCCGCTCCTTCCATGTTGGAGGATTTCTATTCCTTCCTACACGATCCTCTGCGCCACTGCCAAAGGGAGCCCTGGCTGGGAATTGAACTCAAATGCGTGCACCAGAAACCCAGCGGCATCTGTCTGTGCTCTGGAAAGAGAGAGATTTAAGAGAGCAGGGACCTCCCAATCCTCCTGTCCAATTCAGACAACATGTCTCATTTCTGTGTCCCCACAACTCCACCAGCACCATCTCCGAGACTCCATCCTGCCTTCATGGCACTCAGGCAGAGATGCTACCACAAGGCAATGAGGAACAGAGATGATTTATTGAGACAATTGTGCTTCCCTCTTCATGAGTTTTCAATTGAGGCAGCACAGGAGACATGCGATTCAAAGACTGTTTGCTCAGAGTCTAAGTGTTTACCTGATCTCTGGTTCTGATAATCTCTTCACTACCCCTCACACACATCACACCAAGAACATTGCATGGACAAATTAAAAAACCCTCCTATGGCCACACTCTTAGCAGCTCCAGCTCCATAATTGGCTTTCACTCCTTGCCCTTGACTGTTCTTCTCATTTAAAGTCCTCAGCAACACACAGACCAAACTGGTCCTTCAGTTCCTTCCACCTAATACACAGGAGTGGATCTGGCTGACCATGTTGGGAAATGCAGAGCATTCAAAATTGTTTTATCTCTGTCCTTGCAGGGAAAGGGTCCTGAAGCACCAAGACCTCTGAGCTGGAGCACTGCAGAGTGGCAGCACTAAGAGGCAAACACACACCTCATGCTGCAGCGCTGGGCAAGCTCTGTGCAGAGATGGATGACGTGTTTGTGCTCAGAAGCAGCTGGCAAATCCCCACTTGTCAGAAATATTCACCCTTCAAAGCACACAAAACCAAAATGGGGACAAATACCACCACTCTGACTCACTAGATAGAGTAAAAGCTACTTCTCCAGTGCATACTGGTGACCTTCATGTGTCCTTGTACATCGATGACAGGAGATGAGTTGTACAGTAGACAGGGAGGGATGGCAGAGAATGAAGACCAAGGATATCACTGGACTCACTTATTATTTGTCACACAAGCAGCTTCCCCTACCTTCCTGCATTAATGGAGGGCTTTACAGCCGGCATCACTAAGCTGGCACTTTGCAGAAAAGGATTAACAACGGAGGAGGCCTTGGCTCCTGAAGCTACACTAGAAGAGATCGTAGTTCTTTTGGGAGATGTATTTTCTACCTGCACAGACCCATGGCTGAGCTGAAGTTCCAGTTTAACCATTCTTCAAGGGCCATCAAGTACAGAAGGATGCTGAGCCTTTTGAAGGAACTGCCTTTTGGGGAAGGAACAACTGTAATGTGGGTTCTTCTTCATCAAAGGAAATGGGTACGTTTCCAGCATGGGGTGAAAGCTCTGCAAATGCTTTGGGAGAGATTTTTTTCTTTGGAATCAATACACCACAGGACATTTGTCACCTCTGGTGTTTCTCCCTTTTCTATTCCCTTGCAACAACACACAAAGCACCCGCTGAAATGCCAACTTGTATGGACAGTTCTGGAATATTCTTCTGACAGCAGTTGGTCATGGCCACATTTGCTAGTTTTGTCACAATAATGTGAATAAATATTGGGTAGAAGGGAAAACCCCCCCAAGAACAGTGTTCTGTTTCTGCTGACTAAACATCTTCTCCCATCTCAGACAGAGCAGACATGGGAAACATGCTGAGATGCCAGACAGTGCCTGGTTTTGAGATGTCACGGAGGTGCTGATCTGCACCCACAGCAAACACAACTTCAGGGACACCATGCAACTGCGACACTGGCTTACAGGTGCCCTTGCTGCACTGCCATAGGCTCCTTCCTTCCTACATATGGAGGGGACTCACCTCCAAATTCTATTTCCCCTTCAGAAATACAGTTTTTCCATCTTCTTCAGATCTAAAGTCACTCTTCCCTCACTGAAAATCACACCACACTATCTCCCCTCAGTATTCTCATCACAGTAACTCCATTTATTCTGCCCTAAGAGCACCTTTGAAAGAGGCACAGCACAAGGTTGGGATGGCTTTTATTGTCCATCAGTGGTTTGGCTTAATCCCAGTTTCCTGTAACCACCTCTGTCATGTCTCAGTCTAAAAAACCTCTCTCATATAACTTGGAGGGGTGGGAAGCAAAAAAAGGCATAGACACTGCCCTCTGGGGAGTGCCCAAGCTCTGGAGAGGGAGCCCTCAGCCTGACTCTAGTACGTGTTCACATCAGCAGAGGGCCCCCGTGCCTGTGCCAGCCACTCAGAGCATCTTTCAGCCTTCCTCTGCTTCCTCCACACAACTATTTTGCAAATCTTTGACTCTGTGGTCACTCAACTCCACTCTCCAGTTACACTTACATAGAGGCTACTCCAAACTAGTCACAGATGTGAAGAAAAGCAGGTTCAGCACACCCTTGAATCCAAACAGTGACCATTCAGATAAAAGCAGTAAGCACTACATGTTCAAAAATGAAGCCACTAATGCAGCCTTCAAATGTCTAGACCTCCCAAGCGAGTAAAAATATCGTTTAACCAGCAACCCTCTGGTTTTGCACAAAGGTTTCTTTAGCTGTGCTCCACAGTGAACGTTTCCAACACAAGTGGATGTCAGCGAATGTCAGAACCCATTACCACTTGCACACAGCACACACCTCTCAGCTTTGCACTATCTGACCTTATCTGTTCACAGAGTGGCTACTGACAAAGTGGGTGCTTCACCCACCAAGAAGGAAAGCGCAAAACCTGACACAGCACCACCAAGTCTCACAGACTGTAACACTTACATGAGGGGTAACACACAGGTTGGAAGTTCCCTGCTGAAAGCCTGCAGGATTTAAGATGCCCATCAGAAAATAACAAGCATGTCTCCATTTCTAACTGCAGCTTTGTGTAGGAAGATTCCAACAAGTAAAATCCAGACCTGAAGGACAACACAAAGTCTTGGGGCATAGAGCTGTTTGGCAAAAACTCTGAACAGGTCACCATCCGCTGAACAAAGTTCTTCCCCTCACCGTTCCTCCACAAACATGTCCTTTGTTATTTAGGTTAGGAACCTGGCATTGCCGATGTGTCAGACAGACTTTTGAATCAGCAAGGGTAGATGGCTAGATGATGAACAACCATGAGTTCCACAGGAACTTGAGAGTGAAGCTGCTGAACTGCTTGCAAGAAAGATTAAAACCCCCTATGGTGCATAACTGGGTACGGCAGCCAGTACTGCAACTTCAGCAGGGGTAAGGCTACCTTACCCTGGTGACTATTAAATCAGAGGGAATTACTAAATGGTTTAAACCTTTTCTCCACTTGCTTTTAAAACAGACTACAAAGATGGACTAAAGATATCAACCCATCTTGGTATAACGTGAGGGCACAAAATACATCCATTGCGGCAGTAGGGAACTAGGGGATGTAATCAATCCTGTGAGGATGCTGAAGAAAACTTAATTGTGGTCTCACTGAAACATGAAGTTGTTCAAAATCCTATTAACAAATTATCAGTTTTGGCTTCCAAGAAGTGCATCCCTTGAGGCTTTATGATGACCAGGTACCAGGTTGCTTGTCACAAGGCAGCTAACAAAACAACCTACCCTAAAGAATGCAATTAATAGACAAAAAGAGTGGTCGTCTTCCCACTCAGGCTGCCATCTTCTCAGGGCTGGAATAAAGGCCAGAATGCTGCTTCCTATTCTGAGCCAGCTTCTCAAGGGACACCGACTGGTATAGCTCTTCTGATCACAAGTGAGTACACACCAGTGCGCACCAGCTGAGTTTCTGGCTCTGCTACCTTCTCTCAGTTCTGGTTCTTTTATTTGCTATTCTACTGCTGAGCATACAGTGAAGGCAGCCATATCCCTCACCTCCTCCATCAGGCTGCCCCCAAATCCCATCACTTCTCCCACAAAGCTCCAGTCAGACCTCCAAGGAAACAACACCCGCATGCTCAATAACAAAACATCAGAAATCTGGTGCTGTAAAGGAGGAGGTGAAAGCACCATCGACTGTAACGGGAAGAAGATGAGCAGCACGAAAAAGCTGCTCACATTGTTCTAGATTTAATCTTCTCCTTCCTCACAAAGCAGCCAGTAAATTCACTCCACTGCTCTGTCCTTGAAGAACACCACAAGTGAAGAAATCCTCAAAGTGAAGTTATTCTCCAAGTTCACAGTTAATATTTCTTTCTCATTTGTGGGATCCTTTGGAGATGGGACTGTTCCAAAGGGATCAGGGCAGGACAAGGTAAAGGTCTGGCCTTCTGCTCCCCATTGCCATGGTCTGCTCAGGACCATGGGAACCAATATGCTTTGTCCTAATAAGTCAGTAAATGAATTGCCTTCAACACAGACAAGAAAACCAGGCAAGATATAAAGGTCTTCAACATCTTGTCACTCACTAAATGGGAGAAGTGTAGTTAACAGCACTAGAGAAATGTTTCCTATTTGATTTTATTAACTGATTGACATGAATTAATGCATTGGGATATTTGATTGTGTCATAAAATGTGTATATGAACATCATGATTCAATTTAATGTACCCATTACTGCTTGATGTGCCATTATATTAGACTAAATTAAAAGAATTTTATGGAAAAAAAATTACAATTAAAGACTCAAAATTGATTACATTCATAAGTTAGAGGATATTCGCTCCTATTCAGGTTCTGAATAATGACAATAAAAGAATGAGAAAACAACACAGACTACGTAAAGATGGACAAAGCCAAGAACAGTGAGGATGAGTATTACAAACAAAACAAGGGGCCCCCGGCCCCCCACCTTTCCACAGGTTGCAAACCAGCTGAGAATGAGCCATCAGCACAGCAACAGCGGCTTCCACTACTGCATTAATTTTTGTGGAGAGCCTCACTGCAGTGCAGTTAAACACTCCATGTGGCGTTCTTCTGGGGATGCATATATGCCCGCCTGCTGGGCTACCTTTGCTGGGACTGGGTGGGTGGGTGGTGGGCTCAGATCACAGCCAACACTTGTAATCACGTGTCACCACTGAGGTTCTAGGTGTCTGTTCTGCCACTGCTTTTGCGAGGGTGAACAGACATGGGCTTTTCTTACTCAGTTAAGCATTTTCCTCAGGTTTCTGGGCGACAGCATCTCACCCTAATGTCTTCTTGAGCAAACAAGATCTGTTGTCACAGGCTGCAACACTCCATTCTACCTGATTAGGTTTCTTAATCTCAAGTGTGGTCCCACCCCATACAGACCTAGTGTCAAGAGAATTTTCACAAACACTCACCAGAAACCAAAACCTTGCACCAGCACTACAGAAACGAGACCGGCAAAGGAAAAACAGGTTGGTGACTTCCTGCACAGACACTGCAATTCTTCCCCAATACATTCAGAGGTCCTAGCCTGGGTCAGATAAGGTAAGAGAAGGTGTCACACTACCCTCTTACTTCTCCAGTCAAGCTGCAGGGTTGCCACCTGTTGACTACAGGCTCAAAGAAACCCACTCACACTCAGTGAAGTCAGAAAATCCTTTTCAGAGCCAGAAGAGGCAGACACCTGGCTGGTGTAAGTGGGTCACTGAGTGCTATAAGCTTTTGCTAGAAGGTGCTAAGAATCTCCCGGGCCAGGAAGATGCACCTTGACAGCCCATGGCTCACATGCTCACTCTTCTCCATCAGCAGACCTGGCACTGACAGCCAGAGGGGCAGAACAGAGCCTTGATCCTGCACACGAGTGTTCTATCTGCTGCCAAGCAAATGTACCCACATCACACAATCCTAGTCCAGTTCACTCACAGCATGAAGCCAGGGTAAAACTCTTCAGAGTTCAGTCACTGAACCTTTTAAAAGCACCTGATTTTCCAGTAAGTCAATACCCAGAAGTATCCTATGAGCTGTGTTTTGAGAACCACAGCTATTTTTCTTCTAGGGAATGAGGGGCTAACCATGAGGACTTCAGCCTAGGCACTGGAAACCAGCTGATTCTGAGTGACTGGCTGGACTCTGTGGGGTATCTGAAGGAGGCAGCGTGATGGCCTCATAGAATACCCCCTTGAAGAGTTGCCAAGAAGAAAATTGTTGAAGAAAAGAAGTACAATGCATGTCAGATTTTTAATTACATGTCTATTTTCCCAACAAAGAAGTGCAGTTAAAGTTAATCATTCCTATTATATTAGACAATGCCTCCATTACTAATGGAATCAGGAGCGCATGAAGGAAACACACATTAATACGCAAACACCCTCTTCATACCGACGAATATTTGCTACTCCAAACACACTCCGATCCAGCGGTACTCAATTACGCGTCACCCACTTCAGCACACGATGATGTCAGATGCCTTTGAGGGGACAAGCAAGCAATACTGACTTACAGACATGGCTGTCCCTAAAGATATTTATGTGCCCACACAACCTGGAAGCATCCAGGAAGGTGTCTCTGGCTGCCGCCGACAGCTGTCACCCCACTGGATTTATGCATAACCCAGCGCCCCTTCCCACCTTGCTCTGAGCCTAGGAGCAGCACATCTACAGGAGTTGTGGTATGTCACACAAATAATAAACAGCCTGAGAAACACCAGAAAAGATCAGAGTATAATTTATATGCTGGAATCCGAGGGGCACCTGGTTATTAGGATCAATTTTGCTCTCTGGTGTCAATCCAGAGTAGTGCAATTGGCTGGGACAAACTCTGACAAAGAAACTTTATGCCCTGGCTGCGTTTTGCTTAAAGGCTAGTAGCGCTGAGTACATTCTAGCGGAGCACTGACAGCTTTAACTGCTTCTCCCGTGGTGATGAACCATCCAGGAAAAAGCCCTGAAGAGGCAAATAATTTGCAGAGAAAATATATTGGTTTAATTTCAGCAAAATCGAGGCAAGCCAATAACCAACATAGGACATTGTTATCGGAGCTGCCTGAACTTAATTTACTCCTTTTTAGGAACTGCTGCTTCAAAAAGAACTGTGTAGTACCACGGCAGGGAGAAGGGGAGGCAGGAGTGAACCTCAAATCAGTTTCTTTTGGGGGAACACCTCTGTCAGTAATCATCCTCTCTTCTGCTCAACCCAAAATGTCCTTCTAGACTTTCGTATATTCCATTTTCTAAAAAACAAATTATGGTTCATTTCTTTCCTAAAGGAAAGAAGGTCAGTAGTTGGCACTAACAGGCCTGCAGGTGATGAGAAGTGTCCACCTGAGAAAGGATTTTCTGGTAAGGGAGAGGAATTTTAGCAGACAAGCTGAACCTAAGCACTGGAATCAAACTCTCCATCACCTGCTTTCTCCCAGTACAGCACACATCTCTATCTGAAACATCACTCTGAATCCAACATGCAGGATGCCAACTGTTAGCAAAGAGCAAACAGTTTAGAACATTAAAAAAACCAAAACACTCAAAGAGAAAACACTCAACAGGACTTCACACTTACGAAGTGTTGTCAAAAAAGAGTATTCAAAGAAATACTCAAACTCTGAACGTCATTGAATGATAACAGTTGGGTCTGTCACAGACATTTGGGATTATCAAAATTAATTGTATTTAGCTACACAACCTGATCTACAGATCAAATCCCTCCACACCATGCACCATGTGAAGCTAAATTGCCAGCATTAAGCAGATGAGGGTTCTTCTGCATAAATCAACAGGAACATCATTTAGCCTGGATTTTGGGATAGGCAGATCGTAACTAATGGGCAAATTAGGTCCCATTTGGTTTAAATTAATTCAGAAAAATAAACATACTAATCTAAACCCCTCTAGACTCTAGAATTTTCCTGACAATCTCCTTCGATTTGCACCCAGACTGTTAAAATTAAACAGATGTGAACATTCAACTAACTTTATTTTGGGCCAGTGTTCAGACAAAAAGATGTGAGAGAGAAATCTAAAGATAATAAAAGGGTAAGAGACACAAAGTTTCGCCTGGTCCAGAAAGACAATCTCCATGTGGGAAGTCATTTTTGTGTCCCACCCCTTACCAGTACTGCCTGTAGGGTGCATTAGCTCAGATTGGGATGAGCCGGTTTGAAAACAGCTCAGCTGCAGCCTCGCCAAACCCAAAAGAGCTCAAGACTCACCTTAGTGTTCACTTGGCTTCTCGAGAGGGTTTGTCAGCCCATGCTGACACCCGCTTACTTCTGCCATTCTGTCTTTGACTGGCAAAGTTCTGTGCGTCAGAAACGGCACCAACGCAGTGTAGCCCCCATCGGGCCTCCAAAGCCTGCTGAAAATCCATCAGCAGGGAGCTTGGCTGGAATCAAACTGTTCCACCCTCCCCTGCTCTGCTCTCCCCCAGTTCACTGTTGTTTAATTTCATCTGTTTTCTAACTTGCCTCTGGGCTCTTGGGTCCTGGTTACTGCAAACACTGCAGACATGGTGCCTGGGTCTGAGTAGTGATTCACGAGCATTATTTGTCTGCAGCATAGGTCTATTCCCTGCTGCTTTCTCACCACCAGCTGAGGAAGAGACACAGCTTTGAGGACCTGCTGGCAACTCACTACCACTCTGCTGCAAGCAGGACTTGTGGTGTCACTACCAAACCCACTACATAGCTTCGCAGCCACACCTGTGGTACCAGCTCAAGCCCTCAACACCTACAGCCACTTCAGACTTGAGCACAGCAGACAGTAGCTTCCCCAGAGCACAGCAGGGGTGTTCTTCCTTCCTGCCACACTCCCATTCCAGGCCTTGAGGTCTGAATCTTCAGAGGTGGTCAATGTATATGGCCTAGACAGGAATGGACAATCAGACTCCCAATCAAGCAGAGCTCTGGCTTCCCACCTTCCATGTTCCTCTCTTCCTGCCATGACACACAGAGCCTCTTGGATTTTGCCAGAAGCTGCAAAAACACCAGTCTCTGAGTTTGAAACTAGTAATACATTAAGGCAGGGCATGTGTACGACTTCAGCAAGCATTCAAGCACAAGTCTGAAAGAGTACAAGGTACATGGCACTTCAGACAACACAGAAATCATCGACTATGTTCTAGACCACACAGTGGATGAATTAACAGGCTAAAAACACATTTCTGAAAAATAACAGGAAAAATCATGGAAAAGGAGTTGAGAATGAAAGGGAGTCCTGGCCACATGCAAACTGGGGATAAGGCCACGGTAGAAACCCATGTGCAACACACCTGCCTTCTATGAGATTCTCCACCATTCGCCCAACCAACTGCAAACCACCCATCCTAACTTTTACCAAGTTCATGGCCATCATCACTGTTAACTGACAGTACCTGTCTACCTCACAGCTTTCTTATGCAAAATTATTCATGTTTTTTTTCTCCAAGTCTTTAAGTCCAACAGATATAAGTAGGTGGGACTTCCAAGCCAAGTAAAGGTCTGAACCTGCCTTATACCACAATCACAGCTGGGGCACCGGCGCTGCCGAACCCCATGGCACCACAACCCACGGCAGCTACCAAACCCGGCTGGTGTCATTGTTTACACAAGCAGATTACAACACCACGGCCTCATCAGTTCAGCTATTGTGTCTTGTTAACTTAACTAAATTTCAAACTCCATAAGGAGCAGCATTTCCCCCTGAAGTTATTAAAGGGTAGATTTCTTTTAATTAAACTCATTTACATGACTAAATTAGATTTAATTACTCCCATTCATTGCACTAATACCTCTCTTTGATTGGAGAAAGGCAACTTTTCTGATTGCTTAAAAGAGGGCTCGGCGGGTCTCTCCTAGTATGAGGTGGCAGGAGGAAACAACAGCTTGATGGCTGAAGGAACCAGCGCAGGGTTTTGAGTGCTGGAACATGCTAGACAACTTATTACCACCAGACGCATGGTGCAGCCTAGCACACAAGCTGAATTATATTCTTTATACCCCTAACCTTTATAACATGACTTGAAGCTAGTGCAAATTCACTACAGACTCACTTCAGGCACAACATACCTGACTAAGAGATACACCAGGAGATAACAGTGATGAAACTTGCTTCTCATCTTTCAGCTGTCAAAGTTTGGAGAAACAAAAGAAAGCTGAAGTTTTCAAACTGAAGACTCAGTATCTTTTGTAAGAGTAACAGGTTTTCAACCTCTCTGCCTGTCTGACTTCCAGTATCTGTCCAACACCAACAAACAGGACAAATGTAATTAACAAAACAAATATCATGCAAGTTCCTGTGCTGGGAGTGGAAACTATTGAAAGCAAAAAAGCGAGAAGGACTGCAGTAACTTTCAAACAACCAGCAGAAGACAATGCTTGCCTCTACCACACAGTGATCTCATGATGGAGCTCTGCTGTCTCCAACACTGAACAGAACACAGTGGGTCTCCACTAATGGGAAAAGAGTCTTCTGATCATCTTACCCCTCAAAGCTGCCTCCTCTTACAGCAGAGATCAGTTTGCTCCCTAAATTATCCACAAGGCCAAAGAGTCAAAGTCAAGCTTCCCTCTAAGCCAGCAGTCATCATGTTAAACTCAGGGACTGCTTGGCACAAGGAACCCACGGTTTCTTTCTGCTGGCCACTGTCCTGTGATGTTCTATGGAGGTCACATGGAAGGGGAAGACATCATGTACAGAATTTCCAATACCCTGAGTTTCTACACAACTCCACAGATAGCATCAGTTGTGCTAACTGGAACTTTGCCATCAGTGTCAGAGGGAGCCAGGCTGGACATCAAACACACACACACCCCCCAACCCACCCAGATCATGGCAGGGACCACCAGGTTTTGCCTCACACACTTCTGTTTGCTCCTACATTTCCTGTTTACTCACAGCACAAAGTGATACCTATGGCTGATTTGTGCTTCCTGCTCTCAGGTGTTCCACAGACATTTTGGACAAATAAGTAAAAGATATCTTGCTGGAGCAGCACAGCTTATGGAACACACCAGCAGGAAATCCTGGACGAGGGGCAGTGGGTGTAAGCTGGAACATAGGAGATTCCACATAAATATGAGGAGGACTTTTTCCCAGTGAGGGTGACAGAGCACTGGAACAGGCTGCCCAGGGGGAGTTGTGGAGTCTCCTTCACTGGAGACATTTAAGACCCACCTGGATTTGTTCCTGTGTGACTTGGTCTAGGTGATCCTGCTGTGGCAGGGGAATTGGACTAGATGATCTTTCGAGGTCCCTTCCAATCCCTAATGGTTCTATGGTTCTATGAAATCCACCAGAAATCCATTAGGCTTGAAATGGAACCAGTACTCCAGTCCTAGGGAAAGCCAACACTGTAGCACATTAGTTCACTACATCTGATGCAAACCCCTGGCTTCCTTTTCTTTTCCATATTAAAATTAACCAAAACCTCAATCCCCAGCAGAGGCATCCTGCCCAAGAACAACGTCTCTAGGAAAGCCTCTTCAGACTCCCTAGTTCAGCTGAGGTGAAGGAATTTGATTTCTCCGAGACAAACACAAATCTCTGCTATTTGGCACCGGTTCCTTTCATTAGATACAATTCTTCTGCCCCCTTTCTCAACATGTAAGTAGTATTTATCCAACCACACATGATGTGTGGCCTAATTATCACTCTAATATTTTTCAGGAGAAAAAATTAGTGTAATTAACAAGGAAATAAGAAACAAGCCCCCCTGCCCTGCTTTTTATTTTTTTGTTTTTAAATCAGGTTCAGTAGCAATCACGGTGGTTGGAACAAGACATGGTGTTTTGATTCTTTGCCAGCACTTAATAGATTTTTCAAATTCATGAAATCTTTCAAAGTAAAATCCTTACCGGTTCTCTGGTTCCTTCTCCTCACACATCAAGTCATCTTAATATCTTCACAGTTGCTTCACCAAAAAGGGGTTTGAGTCAACACTTAGCTCAAGCTAAACCACGTACTTTGCACAGGAGGGTTTATCTGAAATAAGCACATGGCAAATCTCATCCAGACCCACAAGAAAGGGAATTTGTGCTGAATGTAGGAGGTGACACAGCCCTCCAGGTGAGAAAGGCAGGAGAATCAGCAAAAAGACTAAAGCTTCAAGAGATAAAAGACCACTCGAAGAGGATACAGTAGTGCTCTACTCAGGACCTCAGCTGGGGGTATCACACACTCTTCTGCACAACAAACCAACTCTGACACATTTTGGAACCCCTGATCCTAACCATCACTGCTTCAGCACCACGAGCATTTGCTCTTGTCCTCACACCAACGTTAAACACGACTTAAAGGCTATTCATACGCAGGGAAGGAAAAAGTGGCAACTCCTGCCAGTAACCACCATTAACCTGTCAACAGCAACCAAACATTCCCTCTCTTTGGGGCCAAAACAGTTCTGAGGCCATTTCCTTCCTTTCAGATACCACCACCAAGCTCTGATTTCTGGAAAAGAGTAAGGCTGCAATTAAGTCCTTGTGCAGAGTTTTCCTGCCACAGTCAGGAATCCCCTTGAGCACAGGATTCACTTCAGGAACACCATTACTGACCAAATCCTACATAAGACAAACAGCTTCTTTGTGGCTGCTTGCACACGAAACATTCTCCATGCCTATCCCAAAACCAGGTTTTCCCTGTTTTTATCAGAATGAAGGTTTGTTTTGGAGGGTTTTCTCTGTGTGGGGTTGATTTTTTTTTTTCCTTTGTGATTTTGTTTGGTTTGGGGCTGTTGTGGGGTTTTTTTATGGGGGGGGAGTTGTTAGCATCAAGTGAATGTCTCAGCACTGCCTGTCAAGAAGTACCTGAGTGCCTCTGGGGCATTCATGTTGCACACTGTGTGGGCAAGCTCTGCCTTTCAGAACAGGAAGGAGGTCTGGAAAATGCAAATGTCTATATGAGCTGGGAGTATGTCTTGAAAACTTCAATCTAATCATGCCCCCTAACAAATGCTTTTGCTGTCGAGTAAGGAAAAAAGAAAAAAGTGCTGTTTAAAATGTTTGATAATCTGACAAGGCCATAAGGCTTAATGGAATCAATGATTGCACACAGATGGATGATTAACTCTCGAGGTTTAATGTTAAAAAAAGAGTGCTGGATTGCTACTTAATGGAATTACGCTGCCCATATGGAAAAGAACTATACCCTGACTATACCCAGAATTATGGAACAGGTGGTAGATCTGGGCAGGACTGCTTGGAATGCACAAAAGCATTCTGAACTTGTAAGTGCCAGAAAAAAAGAAAAAAGTCTTCCAAACTGTGTTAACTTTTCCTGTCTGAGAATTGTAAATGGCAAAAACTGACAAAATGATCCTCAGAGTCCCCTCGTTTCAAGAAAGAATCCTAGCAGCAGTGTCTGCCTGCATGTGGCAGCCTTGCAACTGCTCAAACACTCCTATGGGATTAAGGGCCATTGCTGAGGCAGCACACCACAGTAGCTCTGCGTTTACCAATGCTGCATCCCACAGTGCTGAGCCCATATGTACACCAGCCTCACAGCAGCTCTCAAGAGCTTAGAAACCAGCTCCATGGAGGTGGATCCCACACAGACAGCTTTTGCCATCTCAGCTCATCCACTGTCCCTAGCAACCCCAAGGCCACTGCTACAGGACATCACAGTTGGTTTAACTGAGGAGTCATGAAGAATTGACTCTTGTGCTGTAAAGACTCCTACCTGATTTCACCCCTCATCCCCCATCCTGGATGTGAAGCAAACTGTCTGCCAGCCTCTGCTTCTGCTCTTTGTCCCATGGATCTTGGGCTTGCCAGACACCTTCCTGCAGCAGCTCTTCCCTGCAAGAACCAGCCAGCTCATTTGTCTTCTGTTGTTTTCTCTGAACAGTCCACCCATATCCACTGCTGGCAAATTTGGTGCCCAGACCCCCACAGTCCTGTTGGACCGAATAAGCATCGCCGGTACATTTACATAATAAAGACATACCATTAAAATGCCGTAACTATCCAGAAGGAGCTACTGATTCTACACTAAGTATAACCTGTTTAGTCAAACAATCTCCAAAATGACATCAACTAGATGGGAAAGGAAGTATTTTAAGCAAAAATACAGTAGTCCACAAAATAATGTTCCTGGAGAGGAGGAACTTTAAATTCACACCTCGTACTGGTAAAACGGCTCCATATGGAAATACCCAAAGTCACACTCAGGCTTTGCAAGCCCAGTTAGTAGAAAATTAGGATCTGCAGATTTCTAAAACAGGCTTCAGACCTAAACTCATTTACATTCCAAAACTGTCATAAGCAGAGTGTTTGCTTAAACTACAGCAGAGGTGGGATAGGAGACCCTACACCCTTCTCTCCCATGAGCCCCATGCCAGTGGCAAGCAGGCTATGATCACTCACCATATAGCCCAGCCCCACCACTGAACCTGGCACTAGCCTGGCTGTGTGGACTGGTGAGCTTCCCAGCCTTCTGCACAGGTGATACAGGGTTCTCCTTCTCAGAGAGGATGAGCTTCTCACTCTTCCCACTGCAAATGCTTCGAGGACCAGTTGTCACAAATGACCACTCAGACTATACTAAGAGATTTTTCCCCATATAATTTATTCATGTTCTTCTGTAACCAAGGAAACAGAAGTGATTTTTCTCTTTCATCCAACATTTGCTCTTAAGGGTTGATTTTTTTTTTTAATCCTTAGGGTCTAACAGTTGTTGACAACCAACGAATATCAAATTACACCCAAAGGTGGTCAGCATTTCAGACACAGAATCAAGACACAAGTCCCATTTCTTTTGTTACCTCTATCCCTAGGGCTTACAGCACCTATGGCTGCCCTCTCCTGTCTCGAGATTGAAGAAGCAGCTTTTCCTACAAGTACAGTCCTTCATTATCTGCGGGTCTCAAGCATAACAGGGCATCTGTCTCAAACTGAACGATAACCTGAACATGGAAGTGCTCGTGCACTTCCTTTCACTAGATATCTGATTATCACTGGATTGGTTACTGCCCTATGTGCCGTGAGGACTGCACAGGCCTTTAAGAGGAGGTTTCTCTCCCTTTACACTCATTCCTGAAAGGGAATAACAAAGGGCTTACAGTGAATCCTGAGGGAAATGGCAAAAGAGTCCTGCCGTGTTGCCTCAGCCTGGCTCTCTACCTCATGCCAAGCAACTGAAATCCTCTGGCCTAAAACAATAGTCCTGGCACTCGGCTCATCTCTTTTTCAGCATTTGCCTTCCCTTGCCCTGGTCTCTGGGACCTCTGGTCACTTGACATTACTCTCCATACACCATCACCACCTCTGCTGTGGAAAAGAGCCTTCTGGCAGTTCCTGACATGCACCAAACTTCCCAGCTCCACCCCAGACAGCACCACCTTGCCTGTCTCACTGAAGAGTATTTTACATTATCAAGCCGTCACATCCATCTCCCTCTCTTGAATTCCAGACAGAGTAATTCAAAGCCTGCAGCACTTCACCACTGCTGTTTCACACAACACGCCAACGACCTCGAGACGCCCCATGGGCAGGACACTGTACACAGACAGAACTTCCTGGCTGGGAGAAACAAGATGGAGAAGCAATGAAGGGGAAGGAGTGAGGGTTAAAAACAGAGCTGGGAAAACCGAGCACCTTTCCTGGCAGTCCATGGGCAACAAGCACAAGAGCTGGAGCAGCTTTTGTTAAAAGGCGCTGCACCCCCCATTCGTGAAGCAAAGAGAAAGTCTTTGCTCTCTGACATTACCTAATTCTCTAATACTGAGGCTAACAGTATCTAGTGCAACCCAAGCCCAGCAGTCACTGCCTAGTCTGATGACAAGTTCTTCCTACTGGTGAGAAACAAAACCAAGGAACCAATGGCCTCACACACAGGCCAGGGAACAGGCAAAAAGTCATAGGCAGCATTTGAACTTAAAATACCAGGGAGCTTTCAATGAGCAAAATACAGACCATTGGAGGCAGTAACTCATTTGGTTCTTCTTATTCAGCAATTCCAATGGCAGTAACTGGCAGCAGAATTACTGCACAATGTCATCCTTACAGAACATAGGGTACTCTCAAATTAAATTGGTACCACTTCTGTGCTGCCATTAACTTGACTTATTTGTTTCTGATTAATTAGGTTTCAGCTTCTTTCTTTTTGGCATTATATTTTCCTCCTGTTAAGTCTATCTGGACAGTCTAGGTCTGTGCTGGCACAAATCAGTCACTGTAATTCTGGATCAGAAATCTGTGCCTTTGATGAACCTGGCTTCTGGTTCCTGTCAATCTCGGTTGTGGAGCACCACACGACACACAGGCACACAGGCTCACACACACACACAAACAACGCGGAATTTCTGCAAAGGAGGGGGGCGGGAAAAAGGGCAGCCGAGAAAAGGTTGGCTTTTTTGGAACCACAGATAGGTGCCAACAAAAAGGTCCTAGCAGCTTGTCTGCCAGAGCTTCAAGAGCTATGGCAAACAGTTGTCTCTTTGCTCATTTGAAGGCCTCGTCATCACTGGAGTGCTGGATTGCTGTATGAAAAGGCTAGGAGGGAGGACAGAGCTTCAGCCACCTAAACTGTTGCTACACAGATGAAGCTGGCAGAGCAACAGCAGCCAAGGACCTGGCTGTTGGTGGGTTTGGCAGCCCCACTGCTGCTGAACTGTCAGAGTCTGACTCTGCTCTTGCACAGCAAGGGGAAACCACCAATGAGGAGTTAAAGCTAATGGAACTGTAACCATCTAAGGGAGAGAAGAAGCCGAGGTATTTTGTGTCATTCCATGTGAAATTATGTAAAGCTTGGAAATTGTGCTTTTTTTGGCAAACAATATATGGGGTCTCCAATGCGCAGATGGAAGAGCAGCTTATATTTAATAAAATAAAATTTGACATTCATGGCACATTATCATATACAGTCATACGTTATGGATGATATAGACTCGGTATAGTTTACACACAGCCTAACCGCTCATCCTGCAGATGGACAGAGAATTGGAGGGATAATAGCCTACGTGATGAACACATTCCAAGAACGTACTTTTCCAAACATGAGGTACTGGAAAATCAGTTACAAGTAGATGGTGAACAACTGGCTTCTCTTCTCACCTTAAGACACATGGTCAGAGAAACCCCATAGAACTACTTATGTCTGCTTAAGATTTTCTGTCACATAATACTCACCATTTCTAGCGCACTGACTTCAAGGACAACAGGCACAATTTGTGGGGTCCTATCAAAGGTAGCTCCGTGTCTAAACAGTTACTGAGACACTCTGAAACACTTCTCAGGAAGAAAAACCACTGGCACCACAGCAACATCTTTCAACTGTATTTCTGAAGGAGAATAATCTTCTTCCAGCTTCTGGTCAGTAATTGTGAGTTAGCAGAGGAGCAACCCACAGACCTGGGCCTGCTGCCTGCTCTTTTCACTAAATGCAGCTTATGAATCACACTTCCCAGCTTTTCCCTTGTGCTGAACTTTCTCCTCTGCCACTCACAATAGCCCCTTAGCACTTACTTCCTCACTGCAAAGATACAGCCCCAAATCGAGCTGCTCCCCTCTGCCTCCATAAGATAAAATGGACAAAGGTGGGTTCAGAGAGTCTCCAACTCCAGCCTCTACATCCACTCTGTGAACATCCCCTGAATTTCCTGCAGCTGGGGCCAGGGACAAAGCCTTCCTCACACTCGCTCCCTCAGTAACACACCAGCAAAGAGTTTAGAGGAAGACAAGAGCTAACTCCACCAGTTCTAGTGCAGCAGTGTCAAAGTACTCCACGTTTCTTCTGTCAATACTATCCCTAAATCACAGTCCCAAGATGCTGGAATGAAATTAGCAATGAAAGAGGCAAAGTTCCAGTGTATTACAAGTCTTCAGCAGTAATATTCAAGGTAATAGCTCTTTCCATAATCATCTGTCATGCAATTTCAGACTGAAAGCCTAAAATTAATTACAACCATGAGACAAATCACACTGTTAAAACATATATTATAAACAAATTATGCTCCCAAAATAAGTGACTTACAGCCTAGAAAAGTAATTGATAAACCTGAAGTGCTCACAAATAATTATAATAATGACAGGTCAAGTGATCTCTGAGTGACCAACATATAAAACTAACCAGCACAGGACATAAAACATATCAACAGCTACTCTGAGAACTCAGAAGGACACAGTATTCTGTACCTTCCACGCCAGGCTGTGCACACTCAACGCAGAACTTTACATGCCTTCTTTCTTTAACACCACCAGAACTGCACTGCTACACTACCAGCCCTGCCAAGATAACAGCTGACACTGAGAGCCTGGTGTAGCACAGCTTATTGTACACCAGGGTAACTAAAAATCCCCCAGAGAAACAATGCGAGTGAAACCAGAGTAAGACATTAATACTGTGCATTTTAATCAGTGAGAGATACAATTATTATCTCCATGTAACTACAAGAGCTGAAAGGTTCTAATGGGAAAGAATAAAACCATCTGTTTAGTCTAAATCAATAAACGAGTGCTTTAGGACAGTGCCATCCCCCAAAAGCCTATCACAATTTGGGCCTTCAACAGAGATGCAAATTGATTAAATCCAAGTGTATTTTGCTACAAACAGCTGAACCAAAACATCACTGAACACAGTCACTTCTGCCATCACCAGAGGCACAAGCAGATGATGTTTTAACCTTTTTTTTTCTCCTGAATTTTCAAAATGTGATTAGTGATTGTCTTCTAATCCAGGCTTTAAAAAGCCAATATTATTTATTCTATGAGCCCAAGCCCCAGCTTGTCTATTGACCTCACCAGGGTCTTGGACATGGCTGCCCTGGCTTTCGCTCACCTTCAAGACTCAGGTATTTTGAGTTGGGCATAAGCAGCCTCAAGGAGGTACCCAGAGTCCCACTGGTAACAGACACTATGCACATTTCCAATTTAAGTGACACACCATGAAGACAATAATCAAGACACAGCCTTGTTATTAAGATACAGTCTTATTTCCAGTCTGTCTCTTGTGATGAAATTCTCACAGGGGTCTCTCATTGCCTCCCCTGTTGAAAAAAGGTGAAGATCTACCTCTTCACATGCTGTGCCCACCTTGTCCAGGTAAATGAGGTGTTCCACGTGTCTGGTGGTTTATACCGTTTCATCAGAGAAAAGCACTTATTAATGTTTTGTCTTTGCAGTTCAAGTGTGTAAAGAGAGACATCCCTACTGAAAACGCTTTTGAACCGCAGAATGGGCTGGAAAGGAATCTGAGCAAAGCCAGAGACAAGAGACTCACCATAGAGCAGACAAGGAACGCAGCGCAGATCCCGTGGTGTCAGGTCAAGTGCTCTGTCTAATGCCCCACTGCTGTCTTCCTGAGGAACTTTCTTAGACTCTTGGTGTTTTCCTGAAACAAGTAACAATAAAATAACGTTAATGTGGGGTTTTTAATTCCCAAGTGTTCCCCCTCCTCCAATTCCTCATGAGCAGCACTCAGAACCTACAACAGAGCAGCACGTGAGTGGTGGGGACCAGAACAGAGAAACTTTGTGTTACTGGATTTTCCTCTCTGTCTCAAATCCACTTTATTGACACCTAACATACACGTGGTGCAGCATTCATTATGAATTAAATGCTTAAATGGGTTTGTCTTTGCTCTGAAGGACTTAAAACTGAAAGGGAGCAGGAACCATGAGGAAACGTGAAGATAAATATCTATGGTATGTCCATACCAAGTTTCTACCATCATATCACATCATGAATTAAGTCAAGTCTAACACAAAATACAGCCCTGTTGTTCACGTACTGGGACTACTGACCACTCACATGAAATACAAACATCTCCAATCTCCCCCAACCTGTCTGAGATCAGACCTCATTCCTTAGTCTTTCCCCACTTCATTCACCTGACAAGCTCCTCCACAACAGACATCTTATCAGACGTGACTGATTGCTGTAATCTGTACTCTGGGCAGCCATTAAGCAAATTACCTGAATCATTGCAAGGATTAGTCTCATTAACACATGATTAGCATCAAATTAAAATAATGAGTGTTTAACTTCTGATGTCTTCCAGTTGTTTGAACAGCTTGATCAGCCACACCAGGCTGGCAGGGAGGTGGTGGGTGTCAAAGAGTCGGTGAGGAAAAAAATAAAAATAAATAAAAAGGTAGAGCACACTGGCCCCTGCAGGCTGTGGCACACCCGCACAACAGAGGACCGGCACTGAGAGCACAAAGGTCACCAGCTGCAGCAAGCAGAGGCAACTGGGCAACCCCAAACCTATGTTCTGCTTAACCCCAAAGAAAGGTTTCACAGCAAAGCCTTTCCACCCACAGCTGCTGCACCTATCTGGAGGCAGCCAGTGACAGCCAGACACTTCTCCTCTTCAAGCCTGCACTGCAGCTCAAGAAGAAAGGGAAGAATTGCTTCTTTTAATAGTAGTTCTCCAAACTTTCATATTTTCACCACTGCCAGTGTACCCGTACGATCGACTCGTGGTTATACTGGTAGGGAAGGGCTCACTCACTCAAATTCTCCCATTTTTGTCATTTGACAGAGAGTCTTTGCTTGTGCAATGAAGTGATTGGGTCTGAGTGAGACCCACTGATTTAATGTGATCTGGTTTTTTTAACCTCAAAGCTTTGGCTGTCCCCAAAAAGGGCTGTTAGGTATTCTCAAGAGACTGATACTCCATTTCAGTTACATCTCGTGCATGAAATGTGGCGGGTCAAAGGGGTGAATCTTTTAATGAGAAACCCAACATCAAATTAAGCTTTGCTCTGAACATTTTAAAACGTAACATTCGCTGTTGTAAGGATTTGTTTCTATTTCCATTTTTGAACCCTCTCCAACGCTAAAGACGGCAACGCCAAAATCCCATCACTGAATAATGCTGGAAAGGCTTTAGCTTCAAACCCTCTTCTTTCTGAGCTGTAACTTGTCAGTGGATCACCTCTTTTTCTGATTTTTACCCACAATCAGCTCCTTTCCCTTCCCTTCTCCCTGCAGCTGGTGTGTTGTTGGGACTAAAGCAAAGTTTCTCCAAAGCCACAATTCTGTCTAACATGTGGCAGCTTCTCTGAGCTTATGCATAAGAACACAGAGGAGTTTAACACGTTTCCTGCTGTCTTGTAGTCTCCTGAAATCAAAGCCCTGCAGAGCACTGCAGTTGACTTCTGCAGAGACATCCTAGGCTGCTTCCAGTTCAGTTCATTCACTGTGTCAGCAACAGGCACCCTCCTCTACCTGTTGTGAATGTGTTGTCAGCTCTGAATATGCAGGATCTGCAGCTCTGGACCCAAAACCACACTCAAAGAGACATTTCTCTCTCAACGAAGGAATTGACAGAACATGTGCAGCAGCCAATGTTTAAGCCTCAACATCTTGGTTATTTATTCTTTGAAATGCCACAAACCATAAGTATGTATTATAGACAAATCACTTGTCAAAGCTCTTTCTTAATTTAATTAAAGCCATTTTTTATTCATAGAAGTGCAAAGAAGCAACTTAAACAGATAACATTTTTCACACTTGCACAAAATGAAAATAGCCAAACTACATTTTGGCAAAGTCTGTAACAACAAAGGATCCAAGCAAAGACTCTAGATGTGCCAACTTCCATCTCTGCTCAGACGTTAGCAGAGAGTTGCATACACAAAGTCTCCTACTTGGATTTCCTATGGACTCCTGACCCTTCACGCACTATCGACACACCAGGAACCTGGTGTTTATCTCCATACCATGTAATAATAAACAGGAAGGTCACAGGGCAGTCATTTGCATATATGCAGATTTTAGCCAGTCTTCGCAGTCTTGCCTCAATCCATAAGGATAACAGAACCATCCAAACATGGATGACACCACAGGCCAAACCTTGAAACAAAACACCTTCATCCTGAGCAAAGCTGATTTGGGACCAGTGACACAAAGGCAAAGCGGTTTGCTCTAACTCGAGATCACAAACATTGGCTGGGAGTCAAAGGGACAGTGGAATTACCTTCCTTCCAAATGTAGCTACAAACACCATTTCTGTCAATTAAAAAAACCCACTACATCTCGGGTCCAAGAGAAAGAGAAACTCTGCAGATTGGGTCACGCACAGCACTCAACAAGACTGGCTTTTGGTATCAGCAATCCCAAACGTGAACAATTTCATGTACGTTAGTAACCACCACTACTGCCCAGAGTAAAAAAGCCTTCTACTTCCATGGGTTTTGTTCACACCTGCTGTAGTAAATAGAAAATCATCTATCAATTTCCCTATCAAGTTAAAGTTTGCTGTTGTGCAATCCCTTACAGCATTCAGAAATCTCATGATTTAAGCGATACATTCAGACTCCATCTGCTGCATATTATTGACCATATTATGTAAACTACGTTTTAGCAATTCACACTCGCTTGATTCTGCAGTACCTGTGGGTGCCAAACATATGTTTCCTATTCTACTTGCCTCTCCTGGGCCATATGCAATCCACTCAAACCATCAGCTCTCCTCTATACACAATGTGCTGCTCGGTCAGCTTTTTCAACATCTAAATCACAGCAGCCATGGGAATCAAATGCTGCGACTATAAACCAATTTGTGCAGAAGACCATTTCTGAGATCACAGACGTGTGATCACAAGAGCCACAGGTGCCAAGCAGCAAGGTGGGTTCCCCTTCACCAGGGGTCAAGGCACAGGAGAGGGCACAGGAGGGTGACCTGCACTATATGCCCAAGGAAGCTGGGCAGGTCCAAGAGCTCAGACACCCTGTACGTGTGCACACAGCCTGCCAGGCTGCCCTGCTTCCTGTTCCCCTGGCCAGCAAGCCAGAGATCCAACAGGACTTGAAGAATCCAGTTTTCAGAACAGAGACATTGCTCTGTTGCTAGGCAAAATGCAGGGGGTTTTCTCATCTTTTTGGAGAAGCCTCTGCTCTCTTCTTGAGGGGCAGAGCTGAAATGCTTGTATGTCACTATAAAACTGCTGCTTATTCCAAGGCATGTCTCCAGCCTGTTCCCATTTGCAGATAACACCACATACTCACCAAGTATTTCATGAGGGAAAATAAACCAAAACAACAAGTAAACCCAAAACACCACCACCACACTGTTGTAGATGGAGGATGTCAGGGGCTCTGCTTTTGGTTTTTGCAGTTTGCACTTGGACGAAGGAGCAAAAAGATGGAAACTTTGGCAGATTCCATGTGCAAAAAAGCTTTAAGCAAACAAGAAAATGGTCCCAGTCCATTCACACAAAAAGGGAAGGGCTGTCTCAAAGCCCATCAGTTTGCTGGTCTTCTACTCGTGTACCTGTCACTGCAAAGAGCACTGAACACACACTGGGATGCGCTGCTCTTTTGTTCACAACTCTCAACTGATACATTCTACAGAAGAGAGGGAGAGAGTTCAAGCTCTTGAACACATCACCAGGAGTTTGCCAGCAGCACCAATGCTGGATGGAGGTAACATGTCTGTCCCTAGCCTGCAGGAGAGGGCACAGTACTACCATTCCTATGCCCCTGTCCTCTACCCTTCTACCAAGGGCTTCCTACTCATTCTAAAGCTGCAGCAAGTTACTGCTGGCTTGTGCTAAGGCAATTACAACATCCCCGAAGTCCTGTGCCTCTGTGCAAGTGCCTGCATCGCCACAGACAGCACCGCCTTCCCAGCCAGAATAAATCATTCGTCTCTTGCTTCTGCTCACCTGCTTCAGGTGCAGGGAACCAGAGGGGAAGAAAGGGAGAGTCTGGTGTGCAGTTCTAGTCACCAGCTCAGTAATTAAACAGATAACTCAGTCTAAGTATCTGCAATCTCCTAAAGCGGCATTTGTTAGCAACGCATCTGGATCTCAATAACCATTACCTTCTGCTACCTACAGGTAGAGATAATTATCTGCAAGTAAACGATTACCTAGGCTATAAATTACCTACAAAAATTTGGGCTGGGTTTTTGCCAATCACCATTCCAATTAATTAACCAAAATTGACTGGCTGGCTTTAGACCAAATAGTTCCTCATCAGTATTCAATGCTAGCACCTACGAGACGAAGGAAATAAACGAGAGAGGAGAGACAGATAGAAATCCTGCAAAGGTTAGGAGGAGATGAAAGGAGCAGAGACAGAAGAAATGGTTTCTAAGCATCTGTGGTGAACACTCTCATTTTTGTGGGTGTGTGTGACAACACCGAGGGCAGGGCTATGTACAGATCAGCACCGGCAGCACATCATAGCATTTCCATCATGCAAGTCACAGCCGCCACCAGGAACCAGAAAGCTCAGTCTCCTTCTATTCCGCTCCAGATCAGGGCTTTGGGCACATTTCCAAGGGCTGGTACAGTAACTGGTTCCTGAGTAACTTCTGATTTCAGGGTCTCCAGACAGCTGGTCACAAAGAATGCTCTTCCAACAGATAGAAGAATGTCACGTGGATGTAAAGGTGGTTTTACACATCCAGCACTACACACTTGCAATAAGGGCAGTTTGAACACAACATGGACCCTTTAGATGTCCATGTATTTCACAAACATTCTTGGTGGCAGAAGTGCCATTTCAGCCTCACAGCTACAGGTGTTTTCAGAGCACCTCAATCCTCGTGCAGAGTGTCAGTGTTTGCTAGTACAAGACTCATATATGTATACATCCTGTACTACAGCTTTTAACACCTTATCACAGGCTGTGTGCACAGGAGTGCTGTGTGTGCATTGCTGTCCAGGAGAAGAGCCTTCAGGAGTGTGGAACTCCAGTCAGAAATCTGAGCTATTTCTTGTCAGCTCTTCTCCTCAATCATAAATAGAAATGTGCAGTCAATTGAAATGGGACTGGAATATTTATTTGGTAGTAACTTTTGTAGTACTGGTTCTTGAAAAAGGAAGGCACCTCAAGAAGGAACTTCTTCACAGTGAAGGTGACAGAGCACTGGAACGGGCTGCCCAGGGGGGTTGTGGAGTCTCCTTCTCTGGAGATGTTTAAAACCTGCCTGGATGTGCTCCTGTGTGACTTGGTCTAGGTGATCCTGATGTGGTGGGGGTATTGGACTAGATGATCTTTCAGAGTCCCTTCCAATCCCTAACGTTCTGTGATTCTGTGATACCCACGAGGCAGCAAACACCCCTGATACGCAGCAAGCAGTTCATGTGACGGCTGGGACGTGGGGACACCTAGTTTAAAAAAAAAATACACAATAACCTCCATTCTTGCTTCATCTCTGTTTTGCCACATGAACATCCTGCACTTTTCCATCTGCTTTATTCAACTCTGACCACCTTCATTTAAGAGGCAGAGAAACAGGAGCCAGCCTGTCTCATGAGAGCTGGGTTTTCAAATAATTCCCCCTTTTTTTCCACCACGGAGCTGCACACAGAAGCAGCAGCTCTCTGAGCTCTAAGCCCTTCTCCAGAGATAATGAAATCAATAACTCAGAGCTCTTCATGCACGTTTAGGGATTGCGACGCAGGGTATCTCTACCGAAGCTTGTGAAAATCAGGCTGGGTTTTCAGAGCCGCTTGATGTTTTTTTCCCCGTCTCTTTTCTGCCTTGAAAAAACTTGGACGTGTTTGTGTGGCATTTTCCACATGTGGAGCTGCTGCTCTAATTTGGGTTTCTTCCGTCCTTTTCTTTGGGTACAGCCCAACAGCAGCCTCTCACCACAGTGGGAAACAACAGAGATGGCAGCCTGGAACAAAACTCTTGTGAGCAGGAACCCGGCAGTCAGAGAAAATGGCCCGAGAAGCAATGGAGGAGGAGGAGAAGGGATGAACGCCTCCAGCTCAGCAGGGTGTCTCACACATGGGAAGAGGAAAGCTGGTTGTGACATTTTGCTCTCTTCAACACCGACTTCTGCAAAAGGGATGTTAACCTAGAAATGGGGGTCACAGTTCATAGAATCATAGAATCATAAAATCATTAGGGATTGGAAGGGACCTCAAAAGATCATCC
>JAOXOE010000405.1:14013718-14071969 GCA_028565055.1 Phoeniculus purpureus | reverse complement strand
AGGACTGGTCCCAGCACTGACCCCTGGGGCACTCCACTAGATACAGGCCTCCAACTAGACTCTGTCCCATTGACCACATAAAGCCAGTTCCAAATTCTCATGAATGTTCTGAGATGAGGGATTACCTGACTGTCAGGGACAAAGAGCATGTGTGAGAGACACACCAGATGACATCTTGAAGTGCTGCTCAGAGCTGCACGGGACATGAGTGGGTTGGCACCCCTCTCCAAAGTAAACAGTTAAATCAGCTATCGTCACAAACACACGTAGATAAACTTCTCTGGTGTGCTCCAGCTTGTCAATGGGTATTTATGAGGTGAGTGTAATATTATAATGGCTATAGCAGTGAAATACATCCTGAGCGGGGGAGCTAGTAAAGAAGCGCGCAGACGTTAATGTCAGTAGAATTCTAATGCCCAGGAGATGAGGCAAGGTGACACTAGCTCTGGTAAAGTGGCTTTTGCCAGCCACAGCGAGGGCAGATCACCGAGAGCCCTTTTAAAGGTGGTGAGTCTGGTGGGTTCAAGACCACAATTAAAAAAAAGAAAGGAAAAGAAAAAGCACCTAGGTCTCCACGATATCTTGGATAGGATTTGCCAGACAATGGGTAACTTAGGGAAAATGAAAGAGGGTTTTATTAAATCTAGAACTATATACAGAAAGAAAAATGGGAGGTTACTACCGTATTGGTCTTACTCTGAAAGAAAGAGCAGAAAGTTGGTAGTTCCGTTTGAAAGAACCACAGCAGAGAAGCAAACCCTGATGTACTCTCTGGACCACACGGGAGCTCCGCAGTGCATATCTGTACGAGGCTGTGAAGAGGGAAGGTCAGCTCTGGCTGTGTGGGAAGCAGGCTCAGTTTCAGAGGAGCCTTGACATTATGCGTGCCCTTGTTTTGTCCCACAGCGTGAATTCAGAAAGATACTGAACAACTAAAGAAACAGCTTTGATGAGGTGTACAGTACTCCTCCTTAGGGAGAATCCCACGCCATAGGTTTTCTCTTTTTTTTCCTCTTTTTTGTGAAACACCTGTAGAGCATCTTTGAGAGTGATGGGTGTTTTTTTACTCATTAATCTGGTGCATGGAGGCAACTCCCATAGTCCACACAAAGATCACAGGAGTGCTTGCATCACTCATTTTTTAATTACTCTGGTCCTAAACCACTAATTTAGTTCAATTTTATACTGACTACATGTTGGTATTGTTAAAGTTTATGATCCAGTGATTTACAAGGCGTGATACATCCAATTTCAGATTGCTTGTATTGATTGTTTAATTGAGTACAGGGACACAAGTGTAACGTTAACTCACCAAACTGGTGGATCATGGCAGTGCTGCTGGGACAGCAATTCCCTGGTGTGATCAGTTACATAGAACAGGCAGGTTTTAATTCTCAAGGCCAAGAACAGACTGATGGGGATCTACTATTTGGTAACCAGTGCTGCCATTTAAGGAAACGGGGTTTCCTTAAACAGGATTCAGCAGAACAGTTATTACTCTTTCAGGAATAGATACAAGGACATGTGAACCTCTGAATTCCTTTAGTGTGTCTTTGTCTCAAAGACAGTGATGTGGGCTACGTCACAGACAACCACTTGCTTTCATAGTTGATTTAAACCTACAGTTCACATTGTTGTAATCTGGAGTGGTAAACCCTTTACAATTAAAAATTAGCTGTTTATTTTCTGCCTGCTTCATTTTGCTCATCTGGAATGTGAATGGCTTACAATCTCAGCTAACTGTGTACACTGTGTTTGTTGTTACCTGTCCCTGTTGTATGGTGCTGGGTAGCATCATCAGAGACTGCTTGACCAGACAATTCCTTCTTTTCCCCCTTCCTTCCCATAAGCCCCTGAGTAAGGAGGCTGGGGCACAGACCACGGAGATGAGTGGTGAACCATAAGACAGTGGCTCATTTGCAGCTCTCCTCTGCTCCTGCCACATCTGGAACCTCCTCTTGGGAGGAGAAACCTGCTAAGCCAGCAGTCGAGGGAAAGAGTCAGGTACCTGACACAATCCATGGCCAATGGAGCAGGAGAGGGTCTTGCTGATATACACGGGCCTGTTTTTGTTAAGAAATAAGATGATGAAAGGCATATATGGTAATTGTGCAAGTTAGACTTCAATTGCAAGTGTGGCGAGAGCTCAGAGCCCTTTATGTTGGCTTGAAAGCTACTTAATGCATTTCATGTGTAGGTATTGGGAAACCAGGCACCTTGTCACATCCCATTACCTGAACGTAAAAGCTGTTCTCTCCTATGCTGGCATGCAGTATTTGCTGTTGCGTTAATGACACCACAGTGTTCCTGACCTTCTCACTAATTAGCACTTTCAGTGTCTTTTCCAACATTGTGATTCCAGCTCTGAGCATCGCACTGCTCACAAAAAATGGCTTCCTGTATGGAAGGTTTTGTTTGCCATTGCAATCTCTCATCCTGCAGTTTTCTTACGCACGACACGGCAGTCAAGGCTGTCCATACAGAAGTCCACAGCAGTTACTGCACTGTCTGACCAGATACCAGATGTACTCACTAGCTTAATGCCTGAGGCTGTGCTCAGACTGGAAAGGACCTTACCTCAGGTAAAAGGAAAAAGGAAGCATCAGAGAAATGTCTTCCAAAACCCTTCGGAACTTTCTTAGAGGCTGGCAGAGAAGACGTGTTTAGAACAAAACAGATCTTCTTTGTTTTCATTCCAGTGGAAACTACACCCTGTAACTCCTGAGATACCAGCTCTAAATTTTATTTTAAGGCTTCACACGTTCCAGATTTATTTTGTAATGGGTTTATATTCCCTTGCCTTCTCAGTGGCCCCTCTCACCCCACATTGTTCAAAAATCATCTGCCTGTCTTGGTCAGCCATTAGAAGGTGATGGACACTCCAGAACTGCGCCTGGGAGAAGGCACCTGGCCAGCAGAGCAGGGCCCAGCACCTGCTGTGCCCCATTTCAATCTTTATAGTGCTACAGAGCACCATCCTGCCTAGAACTGAGGGGCTGGTTTTTGTAGGCAGTTCATTAGTGTCACAGAGCTGAGGGAGTCACTGTATGGACCACCCTGAATGATTTTGTGTCATATGGGCTGCTTGAACAGAGAGACTTTGTCATTAGTGAGGAACTTCAAAACACAGCGCTACGGGCTGGCATTCACTGGTCACCTCACACGTGTTTTCATAGAGTATGAGTTTTCACACTATTCCAGCAAAGACCTGAGAGTGTTCAAAATGTGTCTTCTATGTCATCACTGCTTTCCTAACATCAGATTCAGTAAGTCAATGCAGTGCCTTACTCTGGGTCATTCCCATTCTTAACAGGTCGTTCACGGGTACGCTATTGTTACAAACATCCCCATTTAAATGCCACATGCCTTCTAGCATCTCATGTTCAGCATTCTCAAACCTCGGTTGCTTCTATTACTCCACCAATAAGAGCTTCTCTCTTTTTTGCCCCCCTCAGGGCCGATGTATCAACTTCACCCGAGTTCAGTCTCAGTAGAGAAGGAGAAGAGGATCCCAGGAGGACAGACCGCCACATTGCCACTTTTCAACTGCGCAGAGCGAACCGAGCACTTCCTCGCATCTCTTGGATCGCCTTCAAGCTCAAACCCAGAAGGTTTCTGCAGTCCTGCTCCCAGGAGCCAGCGTCGCTGTGCCAAGCTCCTGTGGTTCACCCCAGTGCATTGATTTGCAACCGTGACAAGAGGAGAAGAGTTGACTCCATGCCTGTGCTTTCACAGAACACAAAGGGAGAACAGACACCAAAGCTGACTGTGGTTTTTTATGTTGTTATTTTATGTTTTTTAAGGACTAGACATTCTCAGGACGCAATGTGCTTTTAGTGGAGACGCACAGTTTCTCCGACGCAGCGATGGCACGTGTTATTTAAACAGGGACTACTAGCCAAAGGCAGAGGATAAAAATTCCCACCAGGCTCAGCAGGCGCAGGAGTCGAGTGCCTTACAGCGATGTCAGCTCACAAACCCCTTGCGAGTCTCCCATCGCATCGTGCCTTACGGGAACCTTCTGACTGGAAATCTTGTCACTCTAACACTGAAAAGTGCACACGCATGACAAAATTTAGACAGGATGCCTCAAGGTATTGGTAGCCAGCAAGACTCTGCCCTTTAGTTTTTGAAGACACCTTTCTTTCATTATGCACCCGGGACAGGAAGAAAATTAATAGAGCGTTATTCCACGAGAAGACAGCCTGTAACCAGAGATCTTGAGCGGAGTTTGAGGGACTGATGCTTGAAGACCTTGACACTATGGCTGGTGGTTGTTCCCCCTTCCCTGCATTCAGAGTTCAGCAGCGCAGAAAAGATCATCATCTATAAACATACCTAGCAGTCGCAGCCTTACGTATTTGTTTAATTTCTAGGTTAAAAGAAGCAGTAGCCACTAAGCTGGTATCTCAGGGTTCCCCCCCCCCCAAATCTCCAAGGGCTCTTCAGCGTCACAAGCCAGCAACTCTCTTTGCATGAGAATTTCAAAGTTTAATTAATATAATTAAAGGCAACAGCAAGCAGCAGCCTGTGAAGATTTTGCTCATCTTTTTTATGCCTTTTGACATTGAATGACCTATTACTGTATGTACATCACTTGGTTTTCGAGGGGGCACTGTGCATCAGGAAGGATTCAGCAGTGGAAAAAGCCCTCCTTCCATCAATTTAGAAATTAAATTTATGGGAGCGCCGGCCATCACAAAACATCGACAATGTATGTATTATAATTTTTTAGAAAAACCAGTGTCGTGTCACGTCGACGATGCCAAATTATGTTAGCGTGAGCGGAAACACTGTGGGGGAGGAAGGAGGGAGCAGCTGAAGAAAAAGGCTCAAATGATCCAGTCACTTTCGATACTGTACTTCAGATGCAAAATGGATATTCGAGTCGAAACCTGACAAAGCGCGCCCGCTTTGATGGGAACTGGTATAGACAATGACCAGTGGCTGGGTCAGTGGGATGTCTCTCTGCGAGCAAGGAGGCTTATCAAATGACACTAAAAATAAGTTCAACAACCATCACATTGGAGGGGAAAAGGCGAACATTTCACATTTGGTGGGCACGAATGCGCACAAGATGGAAAGAGCAATGCGAAGCATCCTGGTCTAATTATCTCCTTTGTGCTCCTCATGGAAATTGCAAGGGACATAAATAATTCTCTTGGTCCATGTCCAAATTCTTGGCACTGCCCAGAGAAGCCTTTACATATAGCCACTCGCTTACATCTTTCGCTTGAGTTTATTTATGCCACTGGTAGCCTCATCATCAACAGCCATGTGTGCACCGTACACTATAAATAAAATTATTACCTAAGTTTCAGTGATTATTTCTTCCTCCTACCCCCAGCCTCCCATCCTCTTCACAACTTACATCTTCATTTTGCCAGCTACACCATCACCCTCAATCCCAGCTTCAGAAGACAGCCCACCTTCCTGTTGCCCTGTGTGGCAGCCGAGAAAGCCACTGTGGCCTGTCCCACAGCCAGGAAGAACCCGCCAGACACCGGCCCATACGGCCACCAAACACAACAGCAAAGTGCTGCAGAGATGCCCTGTCACTCCTGTACCTTGTGAGGTCACACCTTCCATCACTTGGCCACTGGGTGCTTGTAGCCCAGTTGTTTACAAGAAGCTGATTTGACCCATGAAGCCCAACCATGAACAAGTCTTTGGCTTGTCTCAAATGCTGATGAACCACTGTGTAGTCACTAGCTTAGAGACTCTGTTAACTGGAGATGGAGGACCAAACTGGGTACAGGTTTGCTGGGACACAGGTGAGGTTCTGTACTCAAGACACTGAAGTGGTCCAGGCAGATTTCACTCTGATCTCATCAGATACCAAGTGAAAATTGGCTCTCTCCCTGTTTACTTCTCTCTCCTCCTTTTTTAGTGCACGCACAATGCTTCTTAGGAGGCTTCACTGCCCTTGTCAGCTGGTACTTTGTGCAGCGTGTTGTGCAACAGGAAAACATGCAGATGAGGAGGCTTCCTTCCCCGCGCATGTATCTTCTGTCTCTCAAAGAACGTCCGTAACAAACAGAGCCACAGAAATTCACTCATAACCTGTCCTCTCTAGCTGTCTATCCACATTCATTAAAACCCACGGAACGCACCGTTTGTCGCAGGGTAGCTGATAGCCAGTAAAAACGTGTTTTGAGTACCAACCTGGGTTTTCCCTTCTAACTGGCATGATGTGGCAGGATGTTCCACCTTCCACGTGACTGCAGATAATACCTTTGAAGTTTCATTACTACGCTGCATGGAAATATTGGTCACAAATTATTTGGGGAGCAAGAGGCATAGGGCAATAATAATTAAAAACCCACTGATCCAAAACTACCCAAGATAAAGCTTCCTTGGCACAACAGCTCAAAAAGCTCGACAAAACGACCATCAGGAAAGGTTAGCAGAGCATGTCTCTCGCATGGTTTCAGACCTCCTTACAAAAAGAACCTGTCCCAGGAACGTGGCTGGGACCTATTTTAGAAAAGTAACAGTCCCTTGAAGAATTCAATGAGCAAAGGAAGGATCCCAAAAACATTGTACTTACAAGTACCAATAGACCCCACAGTCGGAAGTGATTCCCTAATGAAGTGCCTGCTCCTCACGTCCTTTTTCCTGCCAAAAATACCCTCAAAACAGAGATGACACAGCGCGGGTGCGTGTGAGACCCTACAGGTTAGACCAGTTTAGGGAACCCCTGTTCTCCAAAAATGACAAGAGGAAGAGCGTTAATCACACAAGTTTCCCTGCTCAGGAAGGAGCAGAGTTTTCCCAGCACACATGCTCTCGGTCTCTGTCCTGTACAAGGCTGTGGTTACTGCTGTGGCTCCAGTGAAGAGAGCCCTGGTTCAGTCAGTCCCCAGGAATCCCCATAGGCACACCCTTGTGGTGTTGGCTCCTGCACCAGGCACATGGGTTTGGTCTCCAGAGACCTCCCCGTGAAAAGCAGAACACACTGAGGTTTTTATGTTATGAAGATTAACAGAGAGCAAAGGAGAAAGTAAAATCTAAGAAGTCTTGCCGCTCAGCCATGTACAGATGCCCCAAGGGGCAACAGTCAGAGCTGTTTTCCCCTGAGTGGGGTGTTATTTCAGTAACCCACAGAAGCCTGGTGCTGCCTGGCTGCTGAGCCTTCACCTGCTGTCATTGAACTGCAAGTTCTGCCTCAGCACACCGAGCTCACGCTGCCAATGTGCCGGGGATGGACAACACGAGGCAAAGTAATGACAGGGACGCAAGTATCAGTTCCAGGGACAAGAGATCTAAATGCATTCTCACCCAGATGCCAACAGCGACACTGAAACCTGTTCAGACACAGTACAGCCGAGCGGAAAAAACCCTGAAGTGCTCAGAAAACTGCCTTTACACCAATTCTCTGGTAACCCTTGATGTCTGCACATGCTGCTCAAACAAAACTGCGTCTCTGCGTGAGACACCAACAGCAATCTGCAACAATTTTGCATTTTAGAAGAAATTTATTGCTGCTCCTTCTACTCACACACACCTCACTACAGGAGGGGATCCCCAGGGAGAAAAGCATCTGGGGAAAAGGTGGGTTTTTTCCTAAAGATCACTGTCCAAAACACAGAGATCCCACCAGGCAGTCCTTGAGGAGTCCGAGTACGACCGGGACAAAGGCGGAGGTACACGAACAGGACACTGGGTTATCCTACACAGCACAAGGCAGGGTTTATTTTGTTGACTTCAACTGACTGGAGTGAACCTGAAATAAAAGTGAGCTTTTCATTGTTCCCTTTCACTTGTTTTTTAATTGAACCAAGACCTGCAGCTTTCACCAAGCATTAGTGTGGGCTGAAGCCCATAGAGATGGGCCAGGCTGATCTGAGGTGAAAGGTAAGGGAACGCGATGCAGGTGCACTCAGCCCACGCTGGCTGGTACAAATTCACGCTGGTGTTTTTCCTATAGGAGATCACCGTGTCGCATGTCTCCTCTCCTGACCATCCTTAACGCGACATCACAGCTCTGCGTTTTACACACTGGTGTTTACTGAACGTCTAACAACGCTCACACTGTGGGTGCAGCCCTAACTCCTGACTCTGCTGGGCTGGTTTTTTAAAGGCAGAAGAAAATGTGATTGTTTTTTTTTTACCATCTCAGCAGCACCTCGCACAGATCATGTTTGCATCTCCTCCGCCTGATATTGATAGACTCCAAATACACTGTTATCCAGCCTCTCTGAAATCAGTGCTGACATCAGACTGCACTGTTCACTGTTTTCACTTTCCAGCATGTCCTTACAATTCAAATCACGTTGACATCCTGGGTTGGGGCGGGGGGAAGGTGAAAGCCACAAGCATGGGAGGTTTTACCTTTTGCTTTTCTTCCCTGCGGGTGGAAAGGGACTGGGGAGTTTTGTGTTCTGCCATTTCACACAGAACATCTCTTCCCAGCTGTGGAAGGCTGCCTGGAAGGGTGAAGGAACCCAGTGCCATCAAATGGGTTTTGTCCAGGTGGGGAAAAAACCCCCATTTAATGCTGTGCTTATTGACTGCTGCCTCGTGCCTGAAATAATGCTGGTCGGCTGCAGAACACTTCTCTCTTTTCTAGCTCATTGGGAAGCAGTGAAGGTGCTGTCACCATCTGTCTTTAGATTTTAGCTCACTGGAACTTCTCACTCTCAAGAGGAGCCTCTGAAGTGAATTTGGGAAACGACAATCTGCTGTGTGGGGAGGCAGGGCCTGACACTACCCTCACACACTGCCGGATGTTTCCCAGTCTAAGGGGCTGTAAGGTGCTCAGGACGTTCTGTGGTAAGCACAGGCCACCCTCACCGCTAACCCAGATATCCTTGTCTGGCAGAAACATACCTGTGTCTTTCTGCAAGGCTTGCAAAGTGCTCGCAGCCCAAAGATCTCCACAGGGAAGCCCAAGGAGCTGGGAGAAGGAAGGCAGATGGCAGTAACCTGGCCTCACATAGAGTAGCTGTGACCAGCTGTGAGCGCTCAAGCCGGTGCATCGTGTTATCCCACCTTCTCTGTGCATAAGCACCGTCCCGCAGACAGAGCCCAGCTCTGTGTGAAGCTTTGCTCACTCACTCTGAGACTGGGCAAGAGGAAGGATGGTCAGCACCAGGCACCACTGACCTTGTCCTGTCCAGCAGCTTGCAGCCCACACACGAAACTGGGGTGAGGGACACAAAGGTTAAATGTTCCTTCCACAGCACAAACATCAGCCCAACACTGGCAGCACAATGGCCATAAATACAGATGGTACCTGCTGCTGAGGCCAAGGTGCCAGGCCAAGCTAGGAGACAGAAACAGTCCTCAGACTACCCAGAAGATGGGGAGGTTTCTCATTGTCTTCAGCAGAGAGGAAAGGACCCAGTCCCAGGAGCTGAAGGAGCAGGCGATACCAGGGGAGAGAAGCCTCTTGTGTCAGGGCACACAAACGGCACCGTACTAGAACTAAGAGCAGGTAGGAGGAACACAATGGTCAGGAACTCAGCAAGTGAAGTAAAGCTGCATTTGCTAACGAGCATCTTCCCAACAACTCTAGTGCTGTTACCAAACTACTTAATGACAAAATTTCTCGTGAGAGCCTTATCAGACCTGGCATGTACTACTTTATTCCACAAATCTGTTTTGCATTGGCTCAATTAAAATTGTTATATATTTTTGGGTCCTGTGTAGGTGCCATCTGTTTAACAGTACAAGTGGGTCCTGGGATGCACTTGTAAGTTTTCTGATGCAATGATTTTTTTAATATAATGAGGGACTCTGGATACAAGGAACTGGCCACACTTAATGATTTGTTATTTTTTTGGCAGTAAACTAACGACAATTCTTCCTGTGTTACAAGGATGGCTCCTATGGAACAGCAAACGCTTGAGCTGCATGTTTGTACCGAAGTCATATTATTTAATTCACACTTGTTTTTTTTTTTTCATTTGCTTGTTCTGCTGTATTTTGTAAATGAGTTTATTTTCCCTAACTGGAATCCACAGCACTGCTCTCAGCTGGTTTCCTGTGGTTGTAGCTGCTCCTTCTGCAGACCTCCTACATCACCATGTTGAAGTCAGGTCTTCTCCCAAGGGAACAGTGAAGGACCTTGTGCTGGGTCAGCACCAAGGGCCGCCACAAAAACCAGCTCAGGCTTGAGTCAGGTGCCTGAACTCCTCATCCAGAAGTTCCTTGTGCCCAGATCCACCACAGCAGCTCACCCCAAAACCCAACATCCCTGGGGTGCTGCAGAAGCTGACCAATCTAAGATACATCTCATCAGTGAGGCTGGGAACAAAAGTACCTTGTTGAGGCACAGAAACAGTGTGATGTGCTCTGTAGCAGAGCAAAACCCAGAGATAAATCTCCTGGGAAACAGAACTAAAACATTTTGTTATACTTTGGGGGTTTTTACTGACAACTGTTAGCTCTGGCTGTTAGGTCACAAACAGCAAAGTGCTGTTGCTAAATCACAGTGAGTTACAGCAAAGCCCCAAACCCAGCCCATTGGCAGGTCTTCCTTTAAAAAGTGTAGTCTTATTTGTTCTCCTAGATTCTCAATGTGGTCCAGAAGAAACGTATTTGCAATGGCGACAGCACTGCAGCTCATTTTGCAGTTCTGTTTGGCTTGACAGCCAGGATCCCAGTCTCAACACAGTTCATACCTGCACAACTGCTTTTGTCTCTAGAGTTATCACGCAGAGAAAGGTTCAGGATTGTCCCTTCAGGCCAGAAAGAGAACCAGCTCTCCAAACTCTTACAGCCCCTGCACACTCACTGAGGCCTGACTGGATGGAATGTGCCAATCACCTTTGTTACTCCAGGCTGAGGACCCCCCAACAGCCACAGCCTCATGGCACTGCTCAAGCAGAGCCTTCTGCGGTCACCAAAGGGAAAGGAAACTCTTCCTAACATCATGTTTCTCCTAGGAAATCTTTAGAGATACCTGTGGCCCAAGCACACTCATTCTTCTGGACTTCATCCGCAGAATCGCAGAGATTCCTCCCTGACCAAATCCCTTGATTTAGCTTTTACAAGACCTCCAAAGCCAAGCGCCGCCTGGGCCCTGGCCATCTGGCCGAGCGCCAGCAACATTCCTGACTGACCTGGATGATCTGCTGACAGCACAGGGAAACTCCAAACACAGGGCGAGAGCAAATCAGTGCTTTACTGGCCAGACAGCCATGTCCTCCAGCAAAGCCCCCAGACCACTGTGGCGCCCCAACACAGCAGCGTTTAGTGCAGCAGTCCAGGACACCTTCAGTCCTTCCGAAACCCTCTCCACATTACCTGGCACTCAGCAACTCGTCGGTGCCGGGACAGCTGCTTGGGGGATTGTCACCACCCAGAATACATCGTGTCTATTGACAGAACTGCAAACTGCTGATTAAATTACGTGCTTTAGCCAACCCGTGTAGGGAAAATTAATTGAACTGCAAAACGGATGGGTTCGGCGTTACCTTGTTGGAACGGGGAGGCTGGGCTGTGTAATGCTTGAGCTCCTTTTATTTGATTAGGCAAATCAGGAAACAACAGTGTGAAATGCATTATTGGACTAATATGATGTCCAAAATGTGAAGCTCATTAGAGCTCTGGCCACGATGCTTTTTATTTGGCTCCTCTGTAAGCTGAGGAAGAACAGGAAGGCCAGAAATAAGTATTTTTCGAGTTACAATGGGATTTCCCAGTAGTCGACATCCCATTCTGGACAGTGACCGGAACATCTCCTCACAAGGAGTGCTGCTAAGCTTCTGCAGAAATCTAGTGCAAATGTACTAGAAATGGAGGGGGCACAGCTGGCAGATGAAGTCGGGGCCGAAGAGTGTTATCCTCCGAAGGAAAAAGCCACCTTGGAGAAAAGGAGCTTTATGGGGGACTGGGTACCCTGCGGCTCTCCAGAGGGCTGGCGGAACCATCGAGAAACAGGTCTTGCAGAACTTGCCTTGGCAAAGGAGCGTGCTGTGGTTGTTTGGAAGAAAGACAGAAGAAGGCGTGAGTGGTGAGCTCAGGGAAGAGCCAGGTGCCACGCTGAGAGGCCAGGGAAGCATAGGCTCGCTCTGCAGAGAGAGAACTTGGCTGCAGCGACCCTGCACTGGAATTCAAGGTCACTCGGTAATGCTGGGCGAGAACAAACACGGTACAACCTAAAACAACACTACATTTCATCTGTAAAAGGGTTTTATGAGAAGAGCCCCTTCAGATATAAGTTGGTGAAGGGTCACTTCACAATACAGCCCTTTCAAATTGCAGTTCAAACTCAGAATTAATTATCCTTTCACTGTCTTGGGTTTTCTTTTCTTCTTTGCTTCACATTAACTGCAGCTGAAATTATTTTAAAGCAATGATCTTGAACATCATGTCCTTCAGCTGGCCCTGAAAATCCATTTTCTGTGGAAAGCCTCCTTTCTTTTCCAAGATTCCTGTGAGGGCATAAAGCTCATCAAGGCTCTGGTTCTCTAGGGGTGTCAGATGCTCACATAATACCCAGGTGTCTGCCTGCTGGACCAGCTCCAAGGTACTTGATTAGCATGGAGAGGCCCACTTGAAAGCAGTTTAACTCCTTCGGCTTTCAGGGATCCAGCAGCAGAACACTGTGTGCATGTGCACAGCTACAGACACGCATTCTGAGTCATCAAGTTGTGAGATAAAAACAGACCATCAAGGGCAGCTGGCTCAGGCTAACACAAGCCAGGCTGACAAAACAGAGACTCTTCTCATGAGAGGACACCTATAGAAGAGCATCTGTAAGGCCAGGGCTACCCAGCAGCTCCCATGCTGACACTCAGACTGGACAAGGTCACTCTCTCCCTGTCACTAAACACTGACTTTTCCTGTTTAGTTCTCCAGAGAGCAAGAACAACCTACAAGAAGGTAACAGCATAAGGCAATGCTGTTTCTGCCCCCAACCTGGTTTCAGCAACACAGCAGAGATGTCCCTCCAGTCTCAGCCTTCCCATTGGCTTCCTGTCCTGTCAAGCAAGTTGGCGTAACCCTCCTACACCCGTAATCCTCTTACAGCACGAGAGAGCGTGCTGTCTTCTGCAGGGTGTGAGGGGCCATATGTTAACCTAAAACCCTGAGGAGGGGCAGGAGCAGCCAAATCACACCCAGCAAACCCTTTGCTGCCGGCCAGTTGCTGCACACGGAGAGCGGATAGGCAGCTGTGATGCAGGGACCTCACGAGGTGCCAGTGCCTGTCAGTGAGTAGTGCAGGGGAAAGAAGGGCCTGTGATGTGCCCTGGGAGGGTGAGAAGGGGCCACATCCTATCGATCTGAGCAAACATGAAAGTAGCAGCAGAGCAACAGAGCATGCGAAGATCCTGTCAACACACACTTAAAATAAGAACTGTGAGCAGATGCCCCCACAGAAAACTTTAGCTCCTTCCTTGGAGCTCCAGCAACTCACTTCAGGGATGAAAGAACGAGAAGGGCCTCCTGGTCCCATAGCACCTCCACTGGGATGCTGTACCCCCTGCTCTAAGGCAGAATCTTTAGCCCACAGAACTACCGAACTGGAGCGATGTCTCCTGTTGGGTTGGGAAATGCCATTAATAAACCAAGAGAGTGGCATGAAAAAGGTAACAACACCAGGCATCTGGGCTGCAGGACTTCTCTGAAACTAGCCACTAACATCTCTGTATCTGAAACTACAGCAAACCAGCTGATGGGGTGGCTTTGCTATCGCAAAGAATTTCCTCTGAACAGCCCATCTGGTAACCACCAAAAGCTCCTTGGGTTTAATTCTGTGGGGCAGTTTTATGCAGCACAATGTCCCTGCCCAGTCCCGCCCGTGTCACTCAGCGCAAGGACTCATTTCTTGGGTTGCTGGACTTCGTTCTCTGAGCTCTGTAAGTGCATCTTGTGATACAGGAAAATGACACAAACCCTGTTTTCTTAACATGAAAAATTGGGCTTTTTTTCTTAAGAGCAAGCTGGAGAAATGGATGAATTTCTGCTGTTCTGTATAACAGACCTCATCATTCTCTACAACGATCTCAAAGGACATTGTAGAGATGTTGGTGCTCATAATTAGTGACAGAACCAGCAGGAAGGGCTTGAAGCTTCAACAGGGTAGATTTAGACTGGACATGAGGAAAAGGTTCTTCACGGAGAGAGTGGTCAGGCACTGGAATGGGCTGCCCAGGGTAGTGGTTGGGTCGCCATTCCTGGATGTGTTTAAGAGTCGCTTAGATGTGGTGTTGGGGGATCTGGTTTAGGGGTGAACTTGTACAGTAGGGTTCATGGTTAGACTCAGTGATCCCAAGGGTCTTTTCCTACCTGAATTCTATGAATCTATGAACAGGAGTGCCTGGGAAAGCTAAACCAGTCTGACTACTTAATAATGGTTTTAGTATTTGACATCTGATTTCTCTGTGAGAACTGTAAATGCTCGGTGCAAACTCATCGCCTCACAACCCCGTGAAAAGCCTTGTCCCTTCCCTCGGCTAGATTAGAGAGGTGCAAGTTTTGGGTGCTCCCACGTGGCAGCAGACAGTGTCCCCCCTCCACGCAGCTCAGAGCTGTTCCTGGCCATCACCACCTCTGCACAACTGAACATTCACCGCCACTCTGTCACCATGCTGCCGACCGGGTCACAGCAAAGGACATGGGAACCCTTGCCCTGGAGATGACTGACTGCTTTGGTGCTGCAGCTACAGGCCATGTCCATGCAACCAAAGAGAACATTTTCTGTTATGTAGCGTGGGGAGGCTAGTTAATAGAGAATCAGGGGAGAGCTGGTGAGTGAGAGCTTTCTTGTTGCTGTATGCTCAGACATGCTGTGGGAAGATGGAGCTTGGTTAGAGCGCTGGGAAGTCCAGGCCCTCTGCAGAGCAGGGATCCAGGATCCACAGCAGTGGAAAGTGGAGAAGAAAAGCTATCAGCTCCACTGATGGGAAAAGCAGCGTCACTGCTAAGAGAGGGAAATTAAGTGCCAAAGAAAAGTTCTTGCAATGCTCTTGCAGCGTTTTACCTAACAAAGCCTCTTCTCTCTCTAAGTCCCTCCTGCTCCCCAGAAATGCCCCAGTTTCAATACAGGGCCAGGAGGGGCAGGGGCAGATGTCTCCTGCTGAGTATCAGCTGAGCCCATGGACAGGCACCTTCAGCCCTGTCACTGCCTGCAAGAACTGCTGTCATGCTGGCCAAGGGCAGCCGAAAGCTCTCATGGTGTTCATCTTCCTGCTAAGGCAGGACTGTAGTGAAGAGGCTTACTGACCGAACCTGGAAATCTCTGAGATGAGCTGCCCAGTCAGAATCAGCAGTGAGTAAATTCACTGCAGGCAGTGCCTTTCAATACCCCTGCTAGAACACCCACTGCCATCACCTATCGAGAACAGGCCCACTGAGCTGCCCTAGATCAGCACTTTCTCTGCCAAAGCAGCCCAAACTGCACTTTACTCCTCTCCTGAACTCTGGAAGTTCAGGAAGAACTTCTAGAGGAAGTTCCTCACCTCCACGGAAGTGAGGAGGCCTTTGTGCAGTGGCCTATGTGATGCTGAGTGCCTCCCTCACCTAGAGGTTGTGTTTGGGGTGACTGATGGCTCCAGCTGACTGCTCTCTCCTATCAAGCCTGCACGCTCTCACAGGACCAACACTGGGCAACAAAAGGTTTGCAGGACAATGGGCATCTCCTTTTACTTCTCTTTGTTTCCCCAATATGTAGTTGCTTTAACGGCAGCTGAAGTTTAAACAGGACTGGCTTAAAAGGTAAACATTTCTCACAGCTTCCTCATCAACGATATTAAATACAGCCATAAAGGAAAAGCTCCACAATGTTTTCTGCATTTGCTGAAGGATGACGTCCTCCTTGCCTTAAGCGTGTGCCAGATTACTCATAAACCTGGACCATATGCCACTGCAATTTACTGATGGGCCCAAGCTGTTTTGGTAGATACAAAATCCGAGGGGATTAGGGAGGCTCGAGCCACACTGAAAACAGAGCAGCAGTGGTGGGGCAGCTGCTTGCTCTCTTTGCTCAGTCTCAATTTAGGTCAGTAGCCAAGAGCGCGCCCGAATGCAATGCCCAGGAGCTGGGCTGTGCCATGCTCAGGCACGTGCAGGGCCTGCCCCAGCTCCCTCTGGGGAGGGTCTTAAATACCCCCTTACAGCACTGGAATCTCCTTCCCCTCCACAATATCTTACTTTTTAAGTAAGTCATCTTCTTTTTAAGTGAGAAGACAAGCAACTCTTCCATCATCTCAAAAAAAGACACTGCACACCATCCAGGAATTAATTACGAAGTACTGCAGAGGTTACGAGATGGGCATTAGAGGGGCCAAGTGTGAACACCCCACACTGCCCTCCAGATCACACTACTTGGTGACTGCAACACCAACACCAAGCGTAAACCGTGTGAACCTGCTCTTCAGAATACTCCTGCACAGGGTGTAACTTGGGATTGTAACTCCTCAGCACGTACAAGACGCTCATGATCAGCACAGCCTGACTGAACTTCCCATCTGTCAGAGCTAACACAGCGCTCTGTGCCCTTGCAAGGATGAGTTGCACCCAAAGATTTCACTGCTTGACACAACGATGAGGTTAGCCATGATTAACCAGGAGCTGCAATTTTCACCTGGACAGCTGAAATGTATCGAGAAGCTACGGAGCTGTATCTGCCAGGCTTTGGAGGTGGGTGCAACAGCACGACAGCTCAAGAACTCTCACCCTAAGTACTGGGAGGGGTGAGGCAGCATAAGGCTTCCAGCTGAATCACTTGTCTGCTCCCTGTCCCCCAGAGATGAGCCGGTCGTGCACCGCCCTGCCCTTGCTCCCAGACCCTGACATGGAGGGAGGAGCCAGTGCCCTGCCCGTTCCAGACCACTCCTCAGACGTGGTCAATGTCTATGGCCTCTGGCTTACACCAGTGACACTCCACTCGTTTCAGACACACTACTCCTCTGCTCGCCAGGGCACTCCGGCCCCACTATGCCGCATCCCATCTACAGCAATAAACACCTGCCCAAAGCCACCACTGATGTTAAAATCCTTCTGTATTGATCTGGCTAAGAGTCTACGTGGCTTTGTGAAAACAAGTCCTGGGCTGCCAGAGACAGAGACACTAAAGTCTGACTGGAAGAGTATTTATTAGGTTGTTGGCTTATCCCACAACAAGAGATTTGTCCTCCTCGAGTTTGTCACTGCTGCATCCCGGGATGACACCCCAGGGTGACCCCTTGTCTCTCGATGCACGCCTGCTCTCCTGCACCCAGGAAGCAGAGATGGAGTACCACTACCCCCTGCTCTGCGTGCCCAGATGTGTGATGCAGATGGGGTCTGCAGGAAGGAATGAGGTCTGGCTGACAATCGTCGTTTACAACTTTTATTAAAGCCATTTTCCTTTTCTAATTATTATAATAGTTCCTGGACTTTAAATGTTTGATGACTGTGTTAATGAAAGCTGTGGAATTATCCTGCACTCACTGCCACATGGCCCCACAAAGCAACGGAGAGGCTAAATCATTTTTTTAAATTTATGGTTTACAAGATTTATTTCCCATCTGTGGCAACGCAGCAGCTCCCAAATGCACTGAATTTCACCGCATTAACACCACCTCTTACAAACAGTTGGCTTAACTCCACAGGATGGTGTTGTAAGGACCTGAGAAGTGTGGTATAACACATGGAGGAGACTAACGTCGATGAAGATCCAATGCTACCAGAGCGAATCGGCTCCACGTCCAAACCAAGCTCTTTTACACTTCACAGTAACGTGTCGGCGTTCTCAGCACTAATCCCATTAATCCAGAATGAGACTCCTTTTGGAGCTTTGCAAAAGCTCAGCCCAGCAGCTGAAGCTATGGCAACAACAACAACCTGAACGGTGTAAAGCGTGGTGGTTGTAAAGTGATTAATCCCTGGTGTCTGGAAAGTGATTAATCCCTGGGGGGAGATTAGCAGTGACTTCTCCTTCCCTTCTCTCCCCAGAGACGTTCTCTGCTACAAGGCAAAAAATACTCAAACTGTGCCCAACTTAAAAACTGATTTTGGGATGTAAGCCAGACCAGATGGTTAGAAAAGCTAAATACCATTGATTTATTTCTTACCCTTTACGCAGCAATATTAGAGACAATGGACCTTATCAGAACAAATGAGAACAAACATGGGAGTGCAGACTCAATAGAGAATTAACCACCAAACCTACCAGATTCTATTATGCTGTGATTAATTCTGAATTTGTGCAAGTATCAGCAGCAGCAAACGCCCAGCTTTATCTAGCGAGACCAGTGCCAAACCAGACAGCCCTTCAGTTAGCTTTCTGCAGGCTTTGAGCAGCACCATCAGCTGGAAAATGCACTTAAACACGGCTGCCCATCCAAACCCCAAGAAACCAGCTGAAAAACCATGCAGTGGAAAGGCTCCAAGCGATGGAGGCCTGAGAGACCTCACTTGGCAGACTGAAGGCTGTCACCCTTCCTATCCTGCTCCCTCTGAAACCAGCAAGAGGCCTTCAGCTCACACTGTAAGAGCCCAAGGGGGTAACATCAGCACGGACTGTCCCTCCCTCCTCTTCACCCACTATGGGTTTCCGTGGCCCTGAGTTCTGCTCTAGCTGGTAGGTTGAGTTTGGGCACAGGGTAAGTAACCACAGCCCTGCAGCCCGCTCTGACCTCCGCACTGGGGGCTGCAGCATGACTGGCATTTTCACTGCAGAGCTACCCCTTTGCCTGGCGGAGTCCAAAGGTGGAGAGGCCGTTCCTGCCCGTCACTGGCACGCGCTGCTTGTAAACAGGTTACGGCCATCGCTTCACAAATGTTTACCGCTGCCCTCTATCATCCTCTGGTTCAGCCACCTCTGCACAGAGAACATTCAGCACTGGTTAACTGCTGCTGGCAACAAGAGGAAATGGACTTTCTGATGAAACTGTCTTAGGTCCGTTATTTGCGAGATGCAGCCAAGATGGGACATAATGAATTTAGCCCTGTTTCGCTTCATTTACCGCAGCTAACGCATACAATAAAAGTTGAGTTGATTCTCGGGCGCTGCCATGCATGAATATCTCATTATAACTGCAACGACTCTTTATTTTTATTGGGACTCACGGCGTTGTGCCATGTTAATTACCAGCCATGTAACACGAGTGCAGCAAGGTGGCTTTCCTGCCTTCCTTCCCCTTACATGGGCATAATGGAAACTGGGGGGGTAAGCTGGCGTGTTTTATTAGGTTATGGCTGCTGTTAATAGGGACTGGAGCAGAGCACAGGGAAGACAATGACAAAGTCACTCCCACCATGGCATGAAGCCACATCCGTGCCCTGCAAAGAGCCTCCCTGAGCTCAGGCTGCTCCTGCCACTGATCCTGGAGGCACCTCAGGTGTCAGAATTTCAAACAGACCTGTGTGCAGGGCTCACTGCTCTCTGCTCCCTCTCCTTCTCGCCTTGCCATGTGGATGAAGACCAGCAGGTAGTATGCATTAGAATCCGTCGGTCTGATTAAAGACCAAGGAACTGCTGCCCCAGGTGCCTCAGGCAGGGTCTCACCACACCAGAAGATAGAAGATGGACCTGATGAGAAAAGGGAAGGAGGACAGGACTAACAGGTCAGCAACTGAGCAAAGACAGCACTAGAAGACAGGAATTGGGATTAGATCTACTTTAGGACATCCTGGTCTGCTGACCATGCTAGCTATGAGGAAGGCCAGGCTGCCTCTCATCAGTGACTGAGAGCTCAAAGGTGATGTCACGTCCCAAACTGTGGCAGCAGACAAAATCCCAGCACGTTATCACACCCTGCCTTTCAAACAAGTAGTTCCTGGTGACAACTGACCATTCTGACAAACAGGCACCACTGGTGGGGCTAGAAAAGCCACACGATACCGGTTTGAAGAGACTCTGAGGGAGGCTGGGATTTTAATTAGGCCCTTACTGAAAGCAAGGACCTGGTTTCACCTGCAACCCAGCACAGGAAAAGCAGCTGTTTTCCGCCACTGCGCAAAAAATGTTCTCTGAATGCAACTTATCTGCTTGGAGATTCACCAAGGTCCTATTGCCCAGCCCTTCCAGAATGTGACTAACACAGAGCCAAAAGGGAAAGGAGCAGCTGGGAGGAGGTGGAGGATGTTTAAGGAGTCCTTGCAAAGGACATGAGATTTTTTACTTCCAGAAGGTAAAGATTCACTACAAAAGGGACAGGAGTGAAGGCACACAGGAAGGAAATCCAAACACAGACAGAGCCAGCACATGTAGTGAAATACCAGCACACAAATGATCTAGATACTTATTAGGTAACACAATCCTCCAACCCAGATGTCTTTTACAGAACTGAATCCTTAAGAACACGCGGTGTTCTTTTTTTCCCTCTATGAACATTCATACTTTGGAAAACTCCATGCTGGAAGCTGCTCAAACTGTTAATGCTCCCAGGGCTGCGGCTTAAGTGAGTCACTGCTGCATGCAGTGACCTTCTGAGAACCCCCTGCTCAACAGAGCCACCGGCCACAGTCACCCACTAAAATCGGATGTGAGCTGTTCTGTTTTAGGGGCTCCCCAAGCTGAGCTCCCACCTGACCCAGGTGCAGTGCTCCTGGCAGCAGTGACCTACAGCCCAAAAGCAGCTTTTCCACATTTGCACCCAGAAGAGAAACAGATGAGCAGAGCCTTGTCCTGCGCTCCAAGTTCGGGCTGACCTGTGGCTACAGCAGGGAGTTTGAAGCCAGGCAGCTCCCCTGCACACACATTCTCATGCGGTTTTACAAAGCAGTCACTTCACTTAGGATCAGCTCTAGCTAACACTTAGAAACCTGCCTGCAGACTCACGTTTCGCAGCTTTTAGCATTCAAGTAACTTGACAGGGGACACAAACACCTGCTTTAGCGATCTGTGGTCAGAAAAGCTCAGGAGATGTGGACCTGGCAATGCATGCGTTTGGCAGGACTGCAGAGAACTGCCAGTTGACACTTCAAAGGGAAAAGTTAGCACAGCTCTTAAAACCGTACAGGTGTGGAGGACAGGCAATGGAGTTTCTCCCTATAGGCTCTCACAAAAGCTCACTCACACCATCTGAAATTTGCTGTTCTTACAATACAGTTGGTGCCAAGTCACTGAGAAATGGTGATGGGGGGTGCACTCTGAGCACTGCTGTAAGAAGTTTTGAACTGGAAGCCAACAGTACTTCTAGGAGGTTCGTGTAGTTCTTGGTTTTCCACAACATCTGAGTCCACAGTCATTGTTTCACTCCGGTGATGCCCTCCTGCCTGCACTCATAGCCTTCAGCTCACCTTACATCTAGTGATGTGCAGACTACTTTCTCCTTTCACGTGCCAGAGGCTGCCCTATAGCTGTCCCTTTAAACAGCTCCAGCCCATCTTTCATTCAGCCATCCTGTGTTGAATCGGCTTAGTAGCTCCATGCAGACATGGTCCACCCCTCTCTGCTGCTCTCCCTGTAGCAACTTCATAGGAGGCCGACATTTGGCTGCCTGCATCACCCGCGAAACACAGAGGCTCTATGTAACAAAGACCTGAGGTTTGTTCTGCGTGGCCTCACAGGCCAAAGCTCACGCAAGTCGGCAGGCTGTGAGCTGGACTTGTTTCTCATCTCCCTGCTTGCAAAAGCAAACAGAGCAGCCTCTCTTGGAGAGGCACCACAGCAGTGGAACAGGAACTTCTCGCTGCATCTGCTTCTGAGTGACGATATGGAAGTGGTGCAGCTCAGCTGGCCACACCTAAAACACTTCTGCCTTGAGTGTCTCCTGGGGAAGGGGTTCACGCCCTGTTCTTCTGCAGTCCCACCTCCATCTGTTCCTGAGAACACTCTCCTCTACACCCAACCCCACCAACGCAGCAGATTAGGGGTGGATGTGCCATGTGCTGGGAGAGAAGACTGCTGCACATGTCTGACTCTGGCCTGTGGATTTTTCTTTGGCCCTGACAAGACACTGATATCAGGGCTCTCTCATGTCCAAGAGTTTGTGTAATGTGAGCTAACCTCTGAAGACTAACAGCATGATCACAAATGAGAGCTCTGAACTCAACTCTGAGCTCCAGCTCAACAAGAAAAATTCCACAAAGCTTCAGATAAAAACCCAAGGAGGTCACATTGTAATGTCCCCCTGGGCAAATCAGTGCCCTGAGGGCTCTCTGTGTGGGCTCAGCAGAGTCACCCAGCCACAAGCAGCAGCAATGGCAGTGCCTGGCTCGTGAGTGGAAAGCTGTTTTGATCTGTGGTACTCACCAACTTCTAACAAAGCCCTGCCTTTACGTCCAGAAGAGTTCAAGACCCACTGAGACCAATGAGCAAATGAAAACAGTGCTGGCTGTGATCCTAGAGCCCAAGAGCTCCTGGCTGGGATATTTTCTGCATCAAGCTGGAATGAGACAAGGGAGTAAAACACTGAGTACTACAGGAACCCTAGTTACAGCCAGTCTTTCGGGGGGGAACTTGCAAGTCTTTTCTCCAGATTCCCTTTTACGAAGACTTTATCTAACCAATTTCTTTCCCCAAGTAGATTTGGATATCAAAATAAACACAATAAACGCAGCCCTGCTGCAAGCTCTGAAAGATTCCCTGGTAACTGATGAAGAGCTGGCATTCCTCTTAAAAACATACCAGTTTTAATTTCTGCTTACATGATGAGTTCTTGAAGCACCGACACAGTCAATCACCTGCTTGGAGCACACTGTAAATCTCGGCTCTGTATCACAGTCATAACAACAGAAGAGATCCTAAACTGCTTTAGGCAGATTACTCCCATGTGCTGCGCTTTGAGCGAGGTTTGGCTTCCTACAGGGAGCAGGTTGGTTTACCTGAGGGTGCAGGAACAGCACTGAGTTCCTCCCAGGCAAACCAGGTGCCCAGTACCTGGCAACTTTCCCCTCCATGGGCACCACAGATCTCTCCTCTCTCCTATCTCACCAGCTTTGTCTGAGATTCCACACCCTAAAATCCCTTCCAAAATCAACCTAGTTAAATGGATTTCACCTGTGTGGGTGAATAGAAATCACTTTCACTACAGTTTATAAAAAACAGCTTAAGTCACCGCGGGATGGGATAAAGTTACGGCAGCATAAGAAAAGTTTGAGCTAAGCGTCCACTGGTTTCCCTACTAGTGCAGTGGGGAATAGACTAAACGAGGTCTATACCAAACGTAAAACATTCCATGATTCTAGCATCATCTGCTCCAAGCACAAATCCAAATTACACGTAGTGTTCTTCCAAATAACAACGTGACTAGTCAAGCTCAGCTTAACCCTCGGGTTGACAAAGAAATTACAGAGCTCTGAAACTGCTCCACAAGAGTGAGCACCAGCTACTGCTCTGGTGGGACACCACAGGATGGAAAACCACATGCAATAGCTTACTGCAGCCAGAAACTAGAAGGCAAACCTACTGATGCCTGTGAGATAAGAAAAGGCTTTAAAGGAAAGGCCTGAAGTACAGAATCCTCCTGTGTCAAGAGGAGAACAGGGCATTCATCTGACAGCTTGGCAGGTACTGAGAAGGTAAGTGGTTTGGAGGGCTCTGGGGACCACAGCACTTGGCTGGTGGTTTCAACTAAAGCTGTCGGGTATGGATGTCTGGTGGCCCATGAGAAATTGTTGGATTTGATGAAGGGCCTTTCCTAAAAAGCTTGAGAGGTGTTAAGTGAAGCAGAATAAACACGTGGACAAAAATACACTGTGTGTTGGTTTGACTCTGAATGTAATTTGCAGTTTGGCCACATTAAAAGATGTTGCTTGTTTGCTCATGGTGAAAATGGAGACCTGCAGACTTGCTTTGACAAATGCTGCACGCTGGCCTTAAACAGTCACCCGAACCCCTAAACGAGGAATGAACGGGTGACATCGTTCAGAAGTACCTCAGCACTGGAACCAAGGGCTTCCTGAAGAACAACAGAAACACAAACTCAAATTATCAACCTAAACGTAACTACTGAAGACTTCTTCAGAACGAAGAGGTTCCTAAGACAGTGGTCTCGGGTGACACCAGAGCAGGGCAGTGACATGGCTATTTAATCTGTGCCACACGATCTCATTCCCTCCATGTACCAGCTGAGCACTGCTGGCCCACGCACATCACCAGTGCACCCACAGAGGCACAGGCAGCCTTTGCCATGCTGTCAGTTGTGCCCAAGGTGTGACAAATGGGAGCGAGAGCCCTGCAGAGAATCACACACACGTTTTCCAAGCGGCACTTCACACCCCAGCACATGCAAATGCTTGCAGCTCAGGGGCTCAGGAGGTGGGCACGGAGGAGTCCGAGTCAAGACACCATGGAGAGAACATTCAGAGCTGCTCCTTATGCTGAAGCAGACTGGTCCCCTTCTATCACCAACTGTCCTGTTACCACCCCTGAATGACAAATGTAGCAGGACCACAACATCGCCAGCTCTCCTTTGGCTGCAAGTCCCCTTCAAGGAGGAAGCAAAGCGGAACAGCGGGAGATGCTGACAGCAGGATGTCTGAGCCAGCCAAGATGCCCGGGCTGCGGGAGATGGAGTTGGAAGGAGGGCAGACGAAGGCCCAGGCGCCACGCACGCATGACCAGTGATCTGTGGGGTTCAGGCTGTCAGCTCCTGAAGGTCCGTGGATTTGGCAGGCACCGCTCCGTGCCCCTTCTGTGCAGACACCAAGGTGGGTGCCAAAAACGCTCCCCACCCTGGACGTGTTTCAGATGGTGAGGAGAAGGTAAAGACTGAGAGGCTTGTGAGCCACTGACATTTTCTTACGAGAATTCAGTCTGGTATCAGCTTATCCCATATGTAGGGAACTGACTTGCTGAAACGACACCAAGTTGATAACCTCTTTCCAGCCATTTGATACTGATAGTTTACACTGGGCATAAACTGAGGGGTTTCTCAAGTGTCCTCCTCCCCCCTCCTTTCCCGTTTTCTGGGAAATTTGGAGCTCATGCAAACCCTGCCATTTGCTTTGTCTGTGTGCTGCAGGAGGGGAATCAGGACAAGGCAAGTGGGGAAGTGCAGGAGCAGCACCACAACATTAGGTCAGTCGCAGTTCAAGATGCTGCTTTTCCTCCTTTCAAACCTTTCAAGTGTGAAGTGTTACAAAACTCAAAGGAACCTTCAGGTACCTTAACCAAACCTCCTATTTTCCTGCTCAAACTGCTGGGCAACTCCATCAAACAAGCACCACCGTGCTCCTCATCATCCCAAAGTACCAGAATTCACTTTCTGTACTCTGCAGCACCTTTCACTGTTAATTGTGGGTTTTCTTGGCTTTGGCAGCATCAGCTGCTGCTCCATTTGCCCAACAACAGGCTGTGCCTGATCATACTGACTTCACACGGTTGGTTTTTTAAATAAAATGCAAAAAAAATTAGAAATAACCCCAGGTTTACTGTAATGTGGTTTTCAGCTGAAAGGGACCTGAAACCAGCATCCTTTCTTCTGGGCCGCTGCAGACAGACTCTTACATTACGGCAGTCACTAAGCAGTCAGGCACTCCAGCAATTGCAGGAGACGCACTGCTCTCTGGAGATTTGGTAACGTAAGGCTTTGGAAGACCCTGTATCCTAATTGAGTGGACTGTAGTGCAGTGCTTGTCACTTGTTTCCACTTCGAGCAACACACATCATGACAAAGAACATTTTTCCTTGCAAACATCAAGATGGGGGAAGCTGCCTCCATCTCTAGAAACTCTGTTTTAAACCCCATCACACGAGGAAGAGGGGTGCCGGCACCGCAGAGGAAGGCAAGCTAGGCTCCTTGAAACAACATGGATCGCTCAGCAAATGTTATTGCCCACGTTATTGCCAGTCAGATATAAATATGTACGTGGACTATCATTTTCTTGTAACAAACGGTAAAAGCTATGCCGGTGACAGTGAGGCAGCAATGGAGAAAGGATGACTTTATCACCTACCTATGACTATGTTTCCCAAGCAACCTTCTCACCAATCCGCAGCCCTGCGTGATCATTAGTTCCTGCACATGGCAGCAATGAAATTGTCCCTTAAAGTAAATCATTTGAGGATTTTTATAATCTCAAATAAAATTTTCTAATATTTTTTTCCTAAGTTTTCCAGGTTTAAGGTTTTAATCTTTTATTATTTATTGTACAGCAGTTGTGAAGGGCATGATGAGGAGCCTTGTGTAAATAGTTGTCGTTGGGAGGGTCGGTGCATGACGCTGCCGCACTTAACAAATTAATGATTTCTTTTCTTTCCCTTAGTGCTGCTGCGCTCTGTCTGAGGGTGGTCAGATACAACAAAAATTAAACGAGAGGAAAACAAAACCCGAAGCTGCACTTTGGCTCCTGTGCATTTTCCTGCCTTGTGGCTGGAGCTGCTGATATATTTTCTTTAGAAATGGCACTGAAGAAGCAGAACTGCTCATATATTTTCTTTTCTTCCTCCACACTCGGAGCATCAAACTCAGAAGATGACAATTTTCTAGTGTTTGAGATGCAGAGTATCCCTCTATTTTTGTGCTCCCCAGGATTTATTGCTCTTTTTAACTACTACCAACACCATTTAATCTTTGCTATCTTTACCTCTGGTAATTTTTTTACCCCACCAGAGCCTGAATTACATGCTAATCACAGCAAAATGCCGGACATTCTCTTAACTGCAGGTTTAAAGATAATCCTCTTTCAATAGAAAAAGACATAAAATATCTCATTAGACCAATAGCACTACCAGGCACAATCCATCCTAGAGCATAAAAACATTTATGCTGCACGTCATTTTTTTCTCCCTAAATTCCCTGACACCTGGAACTCAGAGATGGAACGCTCTCCTGCAACTCTGTCGCTGAGCTGACACTCACATCTCTCCAGTTCTTACTTTCAGAGCTTCATCCTGCTCAAACCAACGAGGTGTGGGTATGAGTAGGGTAAAGCTGTGTGCAGAGGTCTTCTCCTGAGCTCCTGAAGCAGCTGGCTGCTACATTAAGGACTGCCTTATCATTCAATGACATCAAATCAGGCCCTTTATTTCTGTGCACCATGGTTTTGTTTTTCCTGTACCCCTACTTGTTTCATGTTTCAAAGAAGAGTGGCATCACTAAGATATATTAGGCACTAGCCTTTTTCTGATCCCAAACCCACCTCTGACACTACAGGTTCACCACTTACACTCTACAAGATGAGAAGAAGAAAGTGGGAGCAGACATCCTGCTTCAGCAAAGAAAACTTTGGGAAGAGAAGCCAGAGAAACTAGTCATCAACAGGGAAAGTGCTCACAGATACGGGAGATGGCACAGAGTGAATCCCAGCCCCACAGACATTTCCACGACCACAGAGGTCACAGGGTGCCCTGTCCCTTGGCACCATACAGGACAGACCTTACTAGACCTACTTGGTTTTAAAAAGGAACTAAAACACACTTGGGGCTCAACCACATAAAAAATAAATTACAAGAGTGACCCGCTTCTTGGGAGCAGCTTACATGGCCAAGTGCTTGTAGGATCAGCTCCACTGTGGCTTTTAAATCCTTCTGAACAAACCATCATCTTCAAACGAAGGCAGTGGAGGTCTCTCCTCATGCTTCACAGTTCTACGTCCTTCACATCTTTTTTATCTGCTTGACACTATGTCCTACATTAGGACCAAATCCATACACCAGTAAGGACATATAACTCATCCCAAATGATCAAGGATAATTATACGCTTAAAGAGCAATATGCAGAGGTTCTCCTACAGATAATTAAGGAGAAAACTCACAGTTCACCCATGTGGGAAGTTAGCCAGGAAGTGCAGACATACTTTGGGAATTCATCCATTATTTATAATCTGCAGTGTCTTGTCAAAAACCCTAAATGAAAAGTTAAAGCTTTAACACATTCTCTAGCATACTGCTGGGCCATCACCTCCCATTAGTTTTTAAGTAACACTCCCATTGGGCCAGATTCATCAGAAGCTTTCCTGTTACCTGCTGAAACCCAGTGGACCTCCCTGCAGAGCTGGCTCAAGGAAGCTCAGAATCAGCCACCATCACCATCCCTGTCCCCAGCCTGGGATTCTGCCGGCTGCGTGTGAACACGGCTTTGCATCCTGGAAGGAGCCAGAGCTCATCCCCACAGTAATTTCACTCCTTTCTCACTTGAAAAATGTGGCAGTGGCTGATGGCTGCTACTGGCCAGAACTAAGTCACAGTCTTATGTACCATCTGAATCGGGGACTCTTCAGCCTACGGGTGACAAAATAATGCCGTGTAACTGTTGGTATGGTAACAGTGCCGGTTGTTTCGTCCTGAAAGCAACCTCCCATTTGATTTTCCCTTTGCATTCTAAGCATAAAATATGGCCAGGGTCCCACTTCCCTGTCAAAGGATCCTACAGCACTCCAATTACAACAGCTCATCTTGAGACCCTTTTTTTTTCCTGGACACCCCTACACTTCCATTCACAGCTAAGGCACAAAACCCAATTAGTTATTAATTGAGGCACGTTAAAATTCATTAACTCTGATTGCGAAGCTTAAGCTATAATTAACTGTCTTCCCAGGCTTTTGTTCTTTAATCTCCAGGTAGAAGGTCCCATTGTTAATAGGGAAGATAGTGCTGATCCTCCCATCTCTCTGGTGGGTCGACAGCTTAGTTCTGGTGGTGGCAATGTGACATTAACCCCGGTGGGGACGTCGAACAGAAATGCTGCCCTGTCAGCTATTGACAACCCTGTGCCACGCATGAATCAAAGCATATTTGGAAAAAATGGGAGCATTAAAAACCCTGATGAAAATGTTTGGAAGAAGGTCACTTCCAGCCAGCTCAGTGCCCTGCAGCAGGACACACAGGGCAGCCTTAACACTACAAGCAGATCCCGCCTGCCGGCTCCCCACTGCAAAAATTCTCATTTTCTAGAGCTACTAAAAAAGCAGCTCAAGGCAAATTCTCATTTCACATATGGAGCAGGATGGAGCCAACCTTTATTTTAAAGCAGAACGAGTGCAGGAATTAACGTGCATGTCAAGTTCCAAGGCTTAAACATGGCAGCACTCGCCCTGGCATTTACACACGTCTCTGCTCCATCTCCACTCACTCTGTGGATGCCCAGGCTTGGGAAGAAAGCAGCTGGGATCTAACCTACATAAAAACTCGCTCTTCCCAAATAGAGCTGCTTTTGGGGTGGAATTTCAGGAACAGTTCAGTGGCTGCAAGGCTGCCCTGAATTTACAGTGCACTGTACTCCTGCCCAGCACTCCACAGCTTCTCTGGGGTGAGGAAGGGACAGCCTTAAGGTCCCTGTCCTTCCCTGGAGATGCCAGCAGGTGCTTTGCCTCACCCCAAAGAGAGGTGCTTGTGAAACCAGGGTTGGCCAGAGGACAGGGAAGGTCAGAATGGGAGGCAAAGGAGCCAGGGCTCTGTTTCCACTCCTTCCCCCGCCCCCCTCATTTCTGCAATGTGCCAGCCTACACATTGGAGCTGGCACAGAGGGAAAGTAGTCGGTGCCAGGAAGCAAGTCTGGTGCAGATTATTTCCCTGCTGGAGCAATGAGGAAACCACAGAGACTCTGGGAGTCGCAATATGGTTGCTAACCCCATTCCTGCTGCAACACAACCACACACGGCTGCCGATGGGGGCTGGACTGTCTGGAGTCCCTCATCCAGCCCATGGCACAGATCGGCACGAGCAGCACCACTGTAGCCATATAACCGATCTCTCAGGCTCTAGCAAAGCTTTTATGGGTGGTCTGAGTATCTGTCTGAGCTGCATGTGTGTTCCAGGTACTGATCTGGAGACGGGGATGATTTACACCTCTGTTGGGAGGTTTACAGCATCAACCACTGCGCATCTGCATTTGAGTTCTTCTGTCTGTACATTACACCATGGAAACAGCACCATGAGACCTACAGGCTTACCCTTCCTTTCTCTGTCCAGGGCTGACAAGACTGTGCCATGGACGTGTGCATCTCCTGTAGGCTGCTCAAGCCTTGGAGCCTGTGGAAGTGCTGTCACAAAGCACCGTTTGGACCAACCCCTATCCGCCAGGCAGGCAGAGCCAGTGCGGTGTGTTACTTACTCCTCTTGCCAGCTGACTTAGTGGCAGCGCTGATGAATTCATGTCTCTGAGTTGAAGAGATGGTGAAGCAACGAGAGCTTCTGCGAAAGCCCAGAAAAAAAATTGCAGTGACCTTGCACAATTTTTCACAGGCCTCTGTATCAATCACATACGTCCTGTCCTCAAACGCTGGAAAAGTAGCTCTAATGCCAATATTGATGATGCTGTCAAGCCTTCACAATAGGTGCCTGACAGCGCTGTGTAAGGCAGAGATACGGATAGATTGGGCAATCAATAGCTTGCAAAAAGTCTCATGCAGAAGCTGCCACTCAGCTCAAGTACAGAAGAGACTGCAAAAAGCTTCTTCCCTCCTTTTTCTGATCTGGTCAGGATTAATGCTTAAGGGAGTCACCCACCCCATGTACTGCTGAAAGATGCTTCTTTTCACCAGAGATAACTGTAACAATTGGGCTCTGTTTCTGCCAAGGAGCTGCTCTCTGCCGTGAGAGGCAGCAGAATGGAGAGCAGAGGGTGACAACAATCGTATCACGCTTCCACCTGCGGGCCAGGGAGTTTGCTTGTTGCCACTGCTGCGTTTTCCTCACACAGACCACCTCACTGAGCTGTCTGTTGCTGCTCTAAATCCAGGTGGCTTCATTACTCTATCAAAATATTAATGGCCATGTTAACAGATCAACATTTGTTTTGCCAAGAGCAATAATAATGCAAACTGCACTGCCTAAAATCATTACTATTTTTTGAGACCAGAGGCTGCGAGCCGCCCTCTGATCCCATGCCAAAACCCACAGAAAATGAAGTGCATTTAGAGCTGGTGAGAGGCAATGGAGACAAAGGCTTGCAGGGTGAACCACTTCATTTACGAGCATCATAGAAAGCCAACAGCCCTGCGTTCCCCAAGTGACAGCTGCCAAACATACCAGCTTTGCCTTTGGGGCCCATGTGCCGCAGAAGCTAAAGAACGCTTGTTTCTAGAAGAAAGAAGTTTACTGGTTTGCTTCTTTCCAGAAAGCAGTGACCCCAAAACTCTATCATTAGTGACAATAATTAAAAGGTGCTATAAGAGGGAGTGTATGGATGGCTGCCACTAAAAGGAACATTCTCATTAATTTATTACAGATTTTTAGCTTGGCTTCATTAGGATGTGTCTGTTGAAGGCTATTTAGGACTCTGGGGATGTTGCTGTACTTCAGGCTCCTTTGGTGCTGTCAGGAAGAAGGAAGGCACAGCTTTGCCTGTGTGGCCTGGGAAGTTGTTGCTCTGCCAGCCTTCCAGACACAGAAAAGCACCCTCTCAGAATCAAAGACATGCCAGGCTGTGCAGCCATTCCAACAATGTCCTCCTGATTCCTCCAGTCTCACAAACACACCAGTATGGCCCCGAAGAGGACTCACACATCAGGCTGCCCCAATAGCAACTTTCTCTCTATGGCACTGGGCATCTCAGTCCTTTAAATGTTTTTTTTTGGGAAACTGATTTCACTGAGTGTTCCTCCCAAGAAAACCCAAAGTCTGCTCTTAAGTTGTTTTGACTGGGATGAACAAAATGCAGTGCAGCTCTACAAAGAGACGATAACTAGTGATGAGCACTTGGGAGAAGTCCCCCTGTTAGGCAATACCCATAGAGCAGATTTAACTAATAATTGACCAACCTAACAGATACTAAGTATGCAGCCCTCCCTAATGGAGCACAAGTCAGGGAAATGTTAAAGAAGTATTAACAGCTGCCTTGTTAATACTCCCAGCGCCAATTCCTTACATGAGACAGAAATGGGAAGGCAGAATTGTAATTCAAGTCTCATTCACGATAAACAGAAACACCGCATCATGCATCATACTTCAATTTTGCATCTAGTTGGTCTACTCCATCTCCCTGGCTGCCCCCTGCCCAGGACAGACCAACAGCATGCTGAGAAGGGAACAGCCCAGACACAGTGAGAGGGGAGCACCCTGGACATGCTGCTCAGCTTCTGTAACAGCGTTATAGCACAAGGGTGTAGGAAGTTAAGAGGAAAAGGTCCTTAGGAAGTCCCTGTGCAGGAGCAAACTTTTTGACACATGGGCTGTGGACTCATCATGCTAAGCAGACCAGGTAACACTGGTTGGTGTCTCTCCACCATCTTCACAAAGATCATTAGCTAAGACCATCAACCACTTGATTTTTTCACAGCTACAGAAAAACAGTTGTCCTTACTTATAGGAACTCCCAGAGATGCTCTGAGACGTGTCCAGGAAGAAGCCTGGGACCTTTAATTTCGCTGCACACCCAATTTGTGAATTGCCTCTGCTTTCATTTCAGGAGCAGCAGCCTTTGTTCCTATGTACACTTTTCTTCTAACTGCTGTCAGAAGTCAAATGCTCAGGTGATTCACCAGATACCATTGAGACTGAGTTATCAGGGTTAAATCCACCCTGGACAGTAAGAGCACATTAATCTAGGCTGATAACATGTGAGCCTTTAGTTCCCAGGAATCTGCTAAAGCCCCCAATCTGCAGAGATTTATTCCTGCACTTCATCTCAAGAACAGGGCAGGCTGCCTCCCTCCAGCCCCACACAACATCTCTGCAGGCAGGGATACGTTTGTTTGCTCAGATGAAATGTCAGAAAACAATTCTCTACCTGCTGCTAATACTCTACATGTAACTAAGGAGCTCAGACAGTAAGTAGCCTTAATTAATTCAAATACCATCTAACTGCTGCTTTTGTACTTCACCAAAGTAAATAGGAAAGCGCCACCAGCCTTTCAGCGAGTGCAGAGTAGTGATGTTCTAACAGCAAACAGAATCACATGTTCTAGATTACTGCATCTCTAAAACATCCCACTGCATCCAGAATAATTTGTTACAAGATGGATCTTTCCATGTCGAAAGATTTTTTTCCAGTATCAGATCAAAAACAGGGGGTAAGAAAGGTGGGACAGAACTCTGAGGAAAGGAGCTGTCTGCTCCAGCCACAGGTTAACATGAACCTGCTCAGGATGGTGCTGATGCTGAGGAATCGCCAAGGAGCAAGAAAATCTACCGCGGTCCTGCCCTGCCCTGCCTGCGGCAGCTGCCACCACCAAACAGCTCTGGCAATTGGACACCTGTAGCTCTAGGACCAGGGAAAGAAATTCATGTTTTATGACTAGGATCTAAAGCAAATTTTATTGGAAGCTTTTATGTTTGTAGGTTTGAGTAGTTTTTATAGAGAGGAGTTCTGAAAACTGCCATAAAATTTTGCCTTGGGCGTTATGATTACATTTGTATCTTTCCCAAACTTAGATAAATAAAGATGACAGTTTTTACTGTAGAAGCTTAAAAGGTTAGAGTGGTATTTGGTCTGTGATGAACCTTTTATAGATATGATGTTGTAAGAATTTATTCTTAAATAGCAATAAAAAAATACAACTTAACACCTCTTGATAAAGCAACAGTGATTAGAACAAGAGCTGTCGAAGAGGTGGTGGCAGTGCTAGTGGCCTCCTTTCTGCTAAAATAATGCAGAATTTATCACATCTTTGTTCTCTGAAAAATATTAATTACTTTGCATTCTATCAGAGGAGAAACATTCTTCCTAAGGACAGCGCTTTGTGCTTTTCATGTAAGATTCACGTCACACCTCATTTCGCAGTAAAGTCGATGCAACTCCCCCTTTATGGCCTCGTACAATTACACCTTTGTCATTACACTTTTGGAGAGTGGAAAGAAAAAAATGACACCTGTGTCTTACATGGCACTTGCCAAGCTAAAAACATGGTAGGGTGCCATGTGTTTGGCCTCATTACACTTGTTTTATTAGAAGGCTGGTTTATCAAATCACTCTCAATACAGCCAGTGTCCTACCAACTCATCTCCTGGCAGAAGCTGCAGAGCTCCACGTCTTCTTGGTCCCTCTGACTCTCCCCATACATGTAAGCATGCCTGTGACAAATTCCTCTCCCAAGTTCAGCAGTGACAGGAACATGAAAGCAAATACTCCCAGTGCAGGAGCACTTTGTACTCGTTACAACAGGCCATGCAACTTATCTCAGAGGAGCGAGGCAAACCACAGTGGCAGGAGCTCTTTATCAGGGCTAATACATTTACATGGTGAACATGGAACAGCTTGTTTGTAACATAAACACACACTTGAGCACTTGCAAATGAGAACTACTGAAGCCCCTAGCTCTCCTCAAGCACGAGCACATTCAGTAAAACACAGAGGTAATCTTATTTGTTGAGATAGGATGACTAATTAGCGAGGATAAAAGCACTTTGTGTAAGCTCTGCTTAGGGCCTCTGTGAACTCAGGGTGACCAAACCTGACCAAACATCTGAACGGAACCCTTCACCCACAAATATGTGAACAGAAACAAATTAAACACCTTCATTCAAAAATTATACACAGTAACCCCAGTATTCACAAAGAATATGCCACACAGTATGATATACATGTATACAGTATGCTTTTCAGAAGTGGCAACAGAAATGAACATCAGAGCATCCAAAAGAATCACAAAAGTACACAGTGGGGCAGCAACGAAGCTGCTTTATTTTATTATCTCACTTACCTTCGTTTCCTCAGTTGAATGCTGCTTGAAACAGAATCATGTGTCCAGCCATCAGAGAAGCGTGGAACTCACAGCTGGCCATTTCAAATCACAGTTTTTGCACCATTTTGCATTCACAGTTAATGTGCTTTTTAAATAACTACCCTTTCACCTAACACTAAGTTTCCTAGTAAGTAAGATCGGATTCTCTCTTACCTTACAGTCTTCATCTGTTACCTCATGACTGTGCCCTTGGGTGGTCAGGTCATGGTTGTGCTGCATCACTGGAGATGGCTCTGTGCTGGATGCTGCAGGGCAGCTCTGCGAGCTGGTCCACAAGGCACTGTAACAGCTCTGTAAAACAAATGTGCTGGGTTGAACCATGGCACAGGAAAACACTCTAACATTTCTGGTCAAAAGCTTTCCATTCTATGAGAAACATAACTGCACTTTAACCTTTTGTACCCATTTGAAATGTAAGGTTGGAGCCATTGAGGGCAGCAGGAGTATTCTCTGTTCACAGTCCTTGCAGTGTCCCTCCTTTTGCCACCACCCTTTCATCCCTTAAGCTGTGTTCTCCCTTTCAAGTCCAGCCCACACACTGCTGGGTGTCTGCAGAGCGATGGTTCTCAACGGACCTCCAGACACCGTGTGAACACCACTAATAAATACCAGGACATGTTGCCTTTCAGACAATTAATTAACATCCACATTATACAAACCACTTTAACACATGCCCAAGCCCCACTGATACCCAAGTTAAACATTTGTTGAAGCACTTGATCAAACAGCAAAGATTCCCCAAAAGCTTTAGTGCTGTTGCATCCACAAGCAGGATTCACAGAGGGAGCTGGTGCAGAGGAACCCTTGCAATACTATGGCACTGCCACCTGGAAATCAGTTACTCACCAGCAATTAAAAATTAAGAGACTTTATAATAGCAAATTCATGATTATAGGTCTTACTAATTCTGTGACACCCCCATCTGTAGTGGAAATGCTGTTGTCTGGGCTAAGTAAGAGGTTACAGATGCAAATTATGGAGGTTTCTGTCCTCTCTTGTGGATGCCAGGATTTACTTCAAATAAGACACCACTCTGGTTTCTAAACCCTGTGATGAACCTGTCACAAAGAGCTGCAGCAGCAGGGGCATTTAAGTTGACAATCAGCACAGACATCACAAGGGATGATAAAAGCTCATGAGAATTAATATGACTGAAACTAAGAGCATCAAGTACTACCTGGGCAGTTAGAGAGCAATGTTTTTGTTAAGAAACTGGAAATCATCACCTTGAGCATTTTGCTGGGCAATGTCTGTGTCTCCACCTGAAGACTTGTACTCAATGCTGCTGTCTTGATGTGTGTTACTGCTGGAAACACTGCCTCGCTCTTGACACAAAACCCAAGACTGGAAGCTTTACTGGAGGCTGACAATCAGCTATTCCACCAAACTCCTGTAGGTACTGGGAACAGCCTATTTTATATATATTGACTGGGCTCAAAGGACTAGAGCAGCTAAATATTGCCCAAGGGTAAACTGAGTTTCAGAGGTAGCGGAATGTTGCTGGCAGCTGGAGGCTGAAGGCAATATGCACAATCAAAGGAGCTACTGTTACCTGAGGCTGTTCTACTGCAGCTCTCTCCAGGGAGAGCTGCTGTTTATTGTCCTTACTGGGTTCCTGCGGATGCTGCAGACTTTTGTGCATCAACTGCATACTGCTGCACAGAAACTTTGCAAAGTGGTGGCCACTGGACATGGCCCCAGGGTCCAATAGAACTGGAACCCACAGAGTCTAGAGCACACTGTGCTGCTTGTCAAAGACAGCTGCACCATAAACCTAGTCACCAAACGCAAAAGAGTGCTCATTTATTAGTTAACCTTTAGGTTTTCCTCATCACAATCAGGAGTAATCACTTGGCCTTTTTTTCTTCTAATTCCCGTCTTTGAATTGCTGCCTTTGCACAGTTTTGTTTCCCTCTTTTTTTTTGTTTGTTCTTCTAATCAAAATGTGCTGTTTGACCCAGCCTTGCTTAGAAATTTGTTTGGTGCTGTGTGAGCAGTATCTGAAGCCCAAACCTCGAGGGTGCAAAGGCTGAGACTTCAGCCTCAGCCAGTTGGAGTGGCTGCTTCCAGAGCAGCTTTGGGGGCCCAGAACAGAGACACGGAGACCAGAAAGCTTCAGGGAGGAATTTCTGCCAGCGTATATCTTTTTACTATTGCTGCAGGTTGGCATCTCCAAAGAGCAAGGGGAGGGTGCCAAGTTTATTACTACCCAAGTTTTATAATTTACAGCCTGCACGGCTGAAGGCTGAAAACACAACAATTTTGCAGGGTAATTCTGGGAAACAACTATCCTGCAGCACCAATTATTAAAGCTGCTCGCACACATTAAAGCCATAAAGATTAAAAATATAGCACACTTGTCATTAACTATGGATGAAGTCATGTAATATGTATTGTATACCAGCACCACGGCCAGCCACATGTGCTCCGGCACAACCCCACGCAAGAGCCGCCAAGCCCAAGTCCCAGACCAGCCCGCATTTTGTCAGCGCTGAGGAACAAGTTTGTCATGCAAAATAAACACAGATGTTCCCAGCACTGACTGGAGCTTTCAGGCGATGGCTAGGAAAAGGAAGTGCTGGAGGAAAATATGTCTCACGGTGCAGTGACTCCAGCGCACGGTCCTTGAGCATCAGCTGGGGCTGGTAAGACACGTAAAGGACACATCCTGCTGGCCTTGGGTCTGATTTGGGTTGCTCTTCATTGTATTTTTTCCCTCATACTCTATCTTGAATCGTATCCCAACAGCTCCCTGTGCTGAGGTGCCTGGCACACTCTGGTGACACAGAGCTGCTGCATGTTGCTGACTGAGCCTTCGCCCTGCTCCACAGAGCCTGCACTTTATTAGCACCTCAGGCCTTGCTCTGCTTTTTCATTGCACTCATGTTCCTATTCTCCCTCATTCTGTTCCCCTGGGAAATTTATCATTTTCTCTCATGCCACACACAGAAATCACAGAACGTTAGGGATTGGAAGGGACCTGAAAAGATCATTTAGTCCAATCCCCCTACCACAGCAGGATCACCTAGACCAAGTTGCACAGGAGCTTATCCAGGCAGGTTTTAAAAGTCTCCAGAGAAGGAGACTCCACAACCCCCCTGGGCAGCCTGTTCCAGTGCTCTGTCACACTCACCATGAAGAAGTTCTTTCTCATATTGATGTGGAACCTCCTGTGTTCCAGCTTACACCCATTGCCCCTTGTCCTATCATTAGAAGCCACTGAGAAGAGCCTGGGTCTATCCTCCTGCCAACCACCTTTCACATATTTATAAACATTAAATGAAATATCCTTCACTTCCTCTCACTCCTGTGTGCAAGTCCCTGCCACAGTGTTCAGGTAACACAAACACCTGTACAAACTTATGCCCTGAAAACGCTCTTCAGGGATCAGGATCAAAGCATTAAGCTAAAAAACCAGCCAAAGAACTCTCAGCAGCTGTCCAGTCTAATCACTCCTGATAGGGGTCCTAAAACAGTGAGGCAAATAACAAGCTTACATTCATGCTAAGGTCAACATCTTCATCAAGTCCCTCCTGCAGAGTGGCCCAACAGCACAGTATTTTGGTATAGCTGCCTGCACAGTTGAGGGTTTTCCTCCTGCTCTAACGGTGCCGCAGCCTCAGCCTCCACAAGATACACCTGCAAGATAGAATGAAGCCACCCGTCATAGATCTCACCTGACCGACCTCAGCTAATTGAATTTACAGCATACCAAGTGGTGAATATGCCCAGAAAGCTGCATAAAATCAGCCATAGATGAGGAAAGAGAAACAAAGAGCAGTTTGTTAACATCACTGGGTGTGGAAATCTGGGATACTTGCGAAGATTTACCATGAAGAGAACAAGAGGTTAAATTTGTCAAGTAAATTACTCGCAGAACATTCTTCCCCAGCCCCAGTGAGCAGCATGAGCCTGTGACAATGGGTAATTCATTACCCACAGCTCTCTGTCTGAGCAGGGCAACACAACTCATTTGGCGTCTGTGCACCTAATTAGGTCCCATTACACGGACAGACGCTTGTGTTTGTGTTGCAAAGGTGGAAGAAGCATTAAAATCTGCAAACTACCTCGTCAGCACTGGAAGAGAGGCCAAGGCACAGGGAGGAGGTGGCACCAAGCATCAGAAGCCCCACATCTGAGTCCATAAAGCTGCAACAGTCTTTGCAGAGGTTGCTGCCAGGTAAGACACTGTCTGAGCTGTTTTGACTGATGCCAGCAGTCAAATAGAAGACAAACCCAAATGTTCTCTGACAGAAAACCTAACTGTGTTTATGCTTTATCAAGACACTATTTCAAACATGACCTTGAGAGAGATAATAACCAGCAGCTCTTGAAATACACTTAGGGCAAAATCTAAGAGGTGGAAATACAAGTGAAGGCATTCAGCTCTTTCCCTTTTTAGTTCTTCTCTTCACAGAGCCATATAAAGCAAGAAGCCTTCTCTTTTGTTCCAAGGACATAAGACTGTCTTTGTGAAGTTCTGGCCTTTGTGGTCAGGAAACTCTTGGCTTTCATCATCCCAAGCAGTTATCAGCTTTTGGGATGGAAGAGACCAGCTGCAAACCCCATCAGAGGTAAGGACAGGTTCTGGTTGAGTGACACCAGACCCCTGAGGCCAAAGGGAACAGGACCAGCTCACTCCTTGGGGCTGGGTGTGAGCAGTGCTCTGACATTCAGTCACCAAGTCAGGTATAGACCCGGGGACGGCTGCATCCTCTCCTCTTATGTAATTATGGCTCTGCCATAGTAATCCTGCTCGCCCAGGCAAGAAGCTTGATCAGGCTGGATTCTCAGCTGGGATGTTCCTCAGTTAGTAACTTCAACTCTGTGGAGCTGTTTTACACCAGGTGCTAATGTGGCTTCTTTGGCTTTGCTTTTAATTGCCAGCTAAACATAACCCTATAGATGTGGATTCTGGACTTGCCTCTTACTAATCCTCTTAGCTTTGAAATGGCCAATGAAAGGAGAAAAGGCAAGAGCCCATTGCTCCCATTTTGTGTCCATGGGTGCACTGACTCATCCATGGTACAAGGTGAGGGAACTGGGGGGTCTTTACCTTGTTTGATCTCTGGGAATGCCAGCCACAAAGTCCAAACAACTGGTTCTGATTTGGGGAGGCATAAGACAGCTCCCAATTTCCTCCTTGCAGAGAAAATTGCAGCCAACAGCTTGGTGTTTAGCCAGAACCATACATCCAGATAAAACAGGGTCACCTCCCATCCTCAGGAATTCAACACTCCTGCGCAGCTGTCTGAGCTGGACTGATACCAGTGCACGATGCTCCAGCAAGGGTGGCACTGGATCATTTGGGCTATGGAAGGGACAGAGAGTGTAAAGGGGAAAAAAAACCCCAAATGGCCGTGTAATATTATTTCTGGTCTTCTGCGGCACTGTCAGGCAGGGAAATCTGGAAGCCACAGTGTTAACACGTATAAGCTGCTTCAACAAGGGAATATATACTGTTAAATCTTGGGAGTTATTTAAAATGCCAGTGAGTATAATAGCAGTGCTCTGAAATAACCATTTCATCTGCCTACATTACTCTAAAATTAATGAATAATGAAGCGATGCCCTTCACATTCTCTTCCCTTTCCATTCCAAGATATATTGATCAGATGACATTTATTTAAGTTTGGGATAATGTATTAATTTCAAGATAATTATTCAATATACTTTTGTCACTGTTGATATGCTTCAATGTCACACAGGGGCCAGGGGATGAATAAACTGTTATCTGACATTGCTGGACAGGGTGCTAGAAATAAATGCAATTTTTCTCCTTGAGAGTCACTGTCTTAGTTTTCCTTTTTCTTTTCTCCCTGCCAGTGGGGAGGGAGCATTTAGGAAGTCACTCTGATGGAGCGGAGCCAAGCGAGACAGATAAGGGGGAGGTGGAGGGAGCGAGTTCTGCGGGATGAACCGCTCTTGTGTTGTCACTGGGGTCAGCCTGATGCTTAGCAAAGCTGACAGAGCCCATCCTTAGTGGATGCCACTGCAATATTAACACTCATTTGGAGCAGATGTGGCTAAAAGCATGAAACATTGAACAAACAGCTGCCACGGATCCAGTGCCATTGCATGAGCACTTATGTTCTATTAATGCAGCGTGTTCCTGAGGCCGCGAGGGCAGCCTTTATTCCCCTCCGCTCTCTGGCAGATGGGTCAAGCGGCAGCATTGCAGTGATGCAGCACCCGCTCCTTCTGCACCGCATCAGGCTGCACCGCTCGACGCCCACTTGGCCTCTTCACCTACTCCTCATATCTCACAGCAACGTTGTTCTGCTCCAGATTTATTTGTACAGAGAAATGATCACCTTTTTTTTTTAATCTTCAGTCTTTATATGGTTCTCCACATATCACCGCAGCAGACAGACAGCAAAATGGGACAGTAAAGATTCAGAAACCCCAGCTCAGCTTTGGGAGATCTTTGGTGTAAATCTGGAGCCAGTCAGTTGACCCACACAGATTCATTTCTGGTGTAACTGAGAGCCAAAACCTTCGCTGTCATGTGTGCGACAGAAGACTATGGATAAGAAAACCTGCCCACACAAGTACCATAAGTGACCCTGTTTATCCAAGAGCCTTTCCCTTGGCCATGTTAGCCTTTGAGGGCTGTCTGGATAGACTGGACTAGCCCACAGAATCCTCCCAAGAAAGGATCATCAGGCTTTGGGCTGCCCAGGGAGGGGGTTGAATCACCACCCCTGGATGTGTTTCAAAGTCGTGGAGATCTGGAGCTAGGGCCAGGGTTTAGCAGTGGGGTGCAACAGCTGGGATAATGGTTGGACTCAGTGATCTTAAAGGTCTTTCCCAACCTAAACGACTCTATGATTCTATAATTGGAGAAAGGAACCAACCACATATGTAAGATACTGCCAGTGCATCTCTGGGTCCCAAATAACAGTAGCTCCGTGATGGAGCAATCAGTAAAAGCTGCAGGCAGGCAGGTGGGAGTGTGTTTGCAGGTTCTGAAACACATTTCTTAAGAACTCACGTCCCTGATAGAAAAAAGCCTGCAAAACACCCGGTGACACAAGCAAAGCCTCTGAAAACCAGTTCAGCATCTCTACAGGAGAACATCAGGGCTGCACGTGCCCCTTACTTCACTGAGCTTAACCACAACACATCTGTCATCAGTATTATTTTGCCACTAAGCCAGCTGCCCTATTTGCCCACCCTGAATTTTTGAGAGTACTTGCTTTCCAGGATTTCAAAAGCAGAAGCAGCCACTGGGACCCATGAGAAAGGCTGCAAGGGGACACATGCCTCTGGTTGCCAATATGCCGGAGCCAGCTGTCCCTCAGGTACAGTAAAATCACCCTTGGCTTTGCTGGCTGTGCTGTTTGCACAGAGATTCCCATTTCCCGGTTCACCCAGAGTACCTTTGCTTGTGTCCAACCCTGCCTTTTATTATTATTACACAGTGGTAACAAAAAACCCCACAAACCTCTGACAAAAGGATCAATAACCCAAGGGAAAACCCTCCATTCTCAAGTGAAATGAGGTGCCATGATGCCATGGCACAGCAGGTTCCTCTGACACAGTAGAAGAGCCTCTCCTCCCTCAGCATCAACTGCAGGGTACAACAGCAGCATAATGAAGTGTCATTGCCATCATTAGTGACATGACGGACTGTCCTCCATTAATTCACCTGACGGTCAGGTCTGCCCTCTGCTCACCTCCTCTCACCTTTCAAGCCTGTTCCTAATCCTCACACTTCAAGTACCAGAGTCTATAAATCAAACTGTCAGTGGTTCTGCTTCAAAATGAGCAAAACTGAGTCCTGAACGTCCCTTTCCTGTGTCTGTCATCACTCTGCCCAGTAAACCAGATGCTGGCATGTATTTGTTATATTCTGACAGAATAGAGATGAGTCAGCATCAGCAACTCCCTGGAAGGATCCAGAACTCGTACCAGTGACAAATCCGCTCTTTCCTGTTGCCTTTTCATCAATTGGTATAATTCAGCAAGCTCAGCCTTGCCCCACGCCTGTGTCTGCTTATTCAGTCTTACATGTTCAATAATAAAAGTATATCAATAACTGAAAAATAACAACTGACAAGGAAGGGGATAATAAGTTGCTCCAGGACTCTGTCTCTTTGCACCGTAAAACCTTAAAATATCCAGATACCACAACCAACAGCCTAGAACCAGGATGAATCTAGGATTAAATGCTGGGTAACATGAACAAGCCACAGCCCATCCCCAGGACAGGAGAGAGGCCCTGAGATTATTTTGGGAGGTATTTGCAAAGTGCCTTAGCAGTCAATCAGAGCTGTATTTTTAATCACAAAAAGCTTTTGCAGATGTCACTATGTGTATATATGGCTAATTTAAAAATACATCATTTATGTTCTACAACCATGATTCACAATCCATCCTGAGGAAAAGGCCACGAAATGGGCACCCAGTTTATGCTGTATTTCCCCAGGAAACAGCCACGAGCTCCTTGAGACTTTGCAGATGTTGCTGCACGTTTCTAGTTTCAGTTACTCGTATCAACATCACAACAAAGTCAGGAGCCCAAACTGGCCCCTGTGACAACTTCTAGTGCTGTCTCATCCAGCCAGGACCATCACAGAATCACAGAACATTAGGGATTGGAAGGGACCTCAGAAGATCATCTAGCCCAATCCCCCCGCCACAGGAGGATCACCTAGATCAAGTCGCATAGCAACATATTCGGGCGGGTTTTAAACATCTCCAGAGGAGACCCCACAACCACCCTGGGCAGCCTTCCAGGGCTCCGTCACCCTCACCATGAAGAAGTTCCTTCTCATATTGATGTGGAACCTCCTGTGTTCCAGCTGACACCCATTGCCCCTTCTCCTGTCACTGGGTGCCACTGAGCAGAGCCTGGCTCCATCCTCCTGATACCCACCCTTTCCATATTTATAAATATTAATGAGGTCACCCCTCAATCTCCTTTTTTTGAACTTCAAGAGACCGAGCTCCCTCAGCCTTTCCTGGGCACCGTTCACACAAACAGCCTTGGACAACAAGCCAGGACTGAGCTTGTTTGGCACTTCTGTTTTTCAATGAACCAAAAGCCTGAGAATGGTTTGATACCTAGAGGTGAAAAATTCAGCAGTTAAGCAGGACTGTCACAAGGAGACCAGGAGCAGGTATCTACCTCTTGGCACAAGTTCTCAGCTGCAGCCCTCCTTCCTGCCTTTACAGTCCCACTAGGAGCCTGGGCCACCTTCTGTGCCAGTAGCTGCAGGTTAACCAGAATCTTTCATGTGTTCCTTTCTAGTAAAGCAGAAATGGGAAACAAGCCCCAAAACCATAAAACCACAACCAAAGCCTGCAGCCAGGAGTTGGCTTTCAGGTTTGTTTCATTCAAGGATTGGTCTTTAGCCTTTGAATAAAATCTGTATGATAAGCAAGGTTATTCTGATTGCATCTGACAGCTCTAAAGTGCACCCCTTCCTCCTCCGAGACTTTGATCCTCTGGCTAACAGCACTTGTAGCTGCAGAAAATTACCTTGTCATTTGCGACACAGTGTTAGAGGCTGGTATTGACAGTGCAAAGTGTCAGTAACCAATGCACAGACCAGCAAGGCTAAATAATTAATAACACAAACCGGTTCCCCTTCCCTCTCTGTCTGCACAAAGTCAGCCTACCTGACTACTCACACCTCAGCACTTACTGAAAACATGTACCTGGACAAAACCAAGGCTGTCAGAAGAGAGCAGAGAAAGGGTGCATGGAGTCTCAGCACAGGTTTGCCAGCAGGTCAGAAAAGAAATGTTTGCACTTCCATAAAGGCTAAATCACAGAGAATCCTCCATATAAAAGATCTGTAACTAGCCAGCCGAGCTATAGCAGCATATCACTTACTCCACCTTGAAATAACACATGGAGGCACAAGAGAAAAACAGAAAAACTGTCCTGGTAGCAATAACACCTCTGGCCACTGGGTATGCAAAGTGTGTTTCTGAGAGCCATCTCATGATTGAGATGACGCGGGGAAGGCAGTGACAAGCTGAGACAGCCAAAGGGTGAAGATCTTAGGTGAAGCAGACAGGTGAGGGGAAAAGTATCACAGTTCTACACTCAGTAGCTTGCAGCTCTACTTTCCCTCCAACACTCAGTGGAGCTGCTCAAGCTTTTCAGCTGCTGAAAATAACTGGTTGGATGGGAAGTAGACAGAGACACAAGTGAAATGGCAGGAAATGTAACAACTTTCCTAGCTTCTTCCACTGCTTCAATGTTGTTAGAACTTGCAGGTTGGCTGTTTCCTGTTTCTCTGATTAGTGGAACTGGAATATGTGCTCTGCCTTACACTGAAATTCTGCTCAAGCAGTGGCATCATAAAGCTGACATCATCCCACTGTCTTTCAGTGTCAGAATTTTCTATTACCAAGCACAGAGCTGGTGTTCACTCACGTCCTCAGGCCAATGCTGGTAAACCTGGGGTCACACTCTGCTCCGGAAGTTTATTCTATTCTGTCTTTAAAACAGGCCCTGCACACTCAGATCAAACACAAATATCAAAGCCAAAGCAATTTGCATCTATCAGCTGTAATCAGGATCACTGGCAGCACTGCTGTGGCATCCTGGGCTTCACCTGCCCTGTGAGTTCAAAGGCTATAGCAATAACCACAAGCATATTTCCCCAGACAGGGCAAGCGAACAGGGGAATATTTAAACAGTGCCAAAATATCTCAATGCACCTCCTCTGCCTTGGAATTGGATCTGTCAGTTCTTAAATTGTGTGCCCTTCCAAGCACTGCAGTTTACAGTCTGAAAAGCCATCATGCAGTCCCTGCTTCCACAGCAAATTGCTTCGTAAATGTGGAATTAAAGGATACTGCTACAGCGCCCACTGTGATTAGGCAGCATCTCCCAACAGACAGGGGTCATGAGTTATTGTCATTATTGAGGCTGGACTAGACCCCTGAGATCATCAAGTGCAGGTTATGTGTTCCACAGAGTTCCACATACATCTGGGAGGGAGCTGGTGAGACTCCTGCTTTCACAAGCAAATGGACACAGATACAATCAGAAGCCTCTGCTCAATACTGGAAACTGCATGTTTTGGTTTTTCCTTTACCAAGGTCAGGAAGAGAAGAATCATTCTGAGGCAGAGGATTTCTTTCCCAGTTTGCCTCATTTAATCTTTTTTTGTTGTTTAACTGTTTCTTTCCTCTAAACATTTCCTGCTCCGTTACATCACAACGGGGCACCAAAGCAGTCAACTCCTGAATAACAGTTTTCAACAGAAGGGGTTCAAAGTTTCAGGACTACCTGAACCACCTCTGTCCCCATGGAAAATGCTCCCTCACCACTCATTAGAAGGAAACTAAGCTTTCAGCTTTGCTTGTAATTGCATGGACTGAGAGGTAACACATGGGTGAGACAGCAGCAAAGCACCCACTGACACGGCAGGGTTGTCTGCTGCTCAGGTGACCTGACTGCAGAGTGTGTGCCAAGGTCATATGCAGGGCTTCATCAGTCATCAGCAACGGGTTCTTGGCCTATGACTGCACAGGCTACAGGTGAGAGGGCCTGGTTCCGTTTTCCTGCTGGAAAAGGTGTCTCTGTGGAGGCTCTCTGCTGTTTCTCAGATGGTACCGATGCTAGGACTTGGTCCTAGGCTCACTGCAACTGATATCAACTCAGGTTTCTACCATGTTCTTGTTGAACACTCAGTCACAGTCCTGAAGCTGACCACACAAGCAACCAGCACAGGAGGTATCCCCCAACGCACTGGGGAAACAAGCCGTCTCCTCCCGCTGGACCTGGCAAACACCCTCAGCTAAGGACTGCACTTGATCAGTACTTACAGACAGCACTCCTCTGGCACTCAGGACATCTAGCACTGCCAGGGCTATAAGAAGAGCAAATGAGCAAGTCTGAGGGACACAGCAAAGCTGTTTTCCACATAATCAGTCAAATTCTGCTTGAAATAGTGTTAAAAATAATGTAAACTCCCTACTGTGAAGACTTGTGGAACAGAGAGAAAGGACTAGAGAGGAAGAACTGTGATGTCAGACTTCAAATTCAGGGACTATTTTTTTTTCCTTCTGGCCATTTTTATGCAATAGAAATTTGCATGTAGTCATTAAATGAACCCTACTAGGGGTCACTGACTGGATCAAAATCTTAGTCTCCTTCCATTTTGTGCTGCCCGACATTGGACTCCTTTTGATTGCAAAAAAAAAAAAAGGGAAGAATTTCCAATTAAACCCCCAACAATAGCTAATCCAAACTAGTGGAACTTGTGGACACCCTTTACACCCCTAAATGTCCTATCTACTCTAGTAAAAGGCAATTAATCAGAGCTCATTGAGAACTGAGATGCAGGAATACCTCTAACTGCTCCAAAGGGGGCCATGGAAGAGTCTTTTATTCATAAATCGAGGCTCCTGATTTTAATTACTGGAGCATATAGATTATTCAGTAATGCTCACAAAGGACTTGCTATAGCTGTCTGCATGCCCCAGGAGACAAAGCTGCTACTTGGGTGAACTGTTCTTCAACAGGAAATGTCAGTACTGTAACACCAAACGTGAACAGATTTGAGGCAGGCTGCTAGGTTCATTTGAAGGATGGGGCAGAAGTTGTCAAGCAGGGCTCCTGCACTGCACACATAACCCAGCACAGAGACACCTCTTGAAGAACACCAGCAGATGAATCTGACGTCATTTACGTAAAGGAGTGATGGCCGCCAGGCATCTGGATTGCCGGTCTGTACTGGCATGAGTGTGTTTTCTACCTGAAGCTCCTGGGGCTGACCCTGCTGGTGCTGGTTGGAGACTAGCATTGAGGCAGGAACCATCTGGGTGGGAGAAGTGGCAAGCTGCCTACAAACACATCTCGTTCTGCATGGTGCAAAGGGCAGGAGAAGGCAGTTTGCAGAAATGCCTGTCACTGCTTGATTTAAAGGAAATTTAATGAACAAAAGGTCAAGTCACTGCAGCGTGGCACCCTAATCAGACACATGCAAAGGCAAGGGAAATAATAATGGAGACACACAATTGGCCTGTGCATAAAGGCACTACTCCTGTTTTCTTTCTGCATCACATTCTAATCAGGCTGAACATCACTCCTGTCTGCTGCTGCAAGCTGGTTTTTAAGGAAGCGTTCATTTCTTCAGGGTTATTTCTGTGGGCTTTTTTCCCAAGAGTTTTTTCTACTTTGAGAGAGAGAGAGACTGAGCAAAGTGTGATAAAAAGTGTTGAAGTGTTGCCTGAACAAAGGTGAACTCAGAGCAAGAAAGAAAAAGACTTGGCACTTGCCAAAATAATTTGTGCAGGTTGCAGAGATCAATTCAATGATCCCTAGCAAGAGCAGAGGCATAGCAGAGTGTGCACAGATTTGGGTTGCTTTTCCCTGTTTTAAGAACCCCTTTAAAAACAAAAGCAACGCTGCTAAACTGTCGTATTGTGGTCTTTGGCCACATGGTTCCACTGGGACTGGAAGCCAGAACCTTCTGTGTGTAAAGCTGTTTCCATGTGACATGCACAGCCGGATATCCCTTCCCGTAATCCTATTCACCCAAAAGTGAGTTCTGGAATTCAGAAGAATGATTGTTCTCAGGAGTCCAGGCTTCATCTTGGCTCATCTGTGCTGAGAGAGCTCTGTTCTGTCTCACTCCCCATTGTGCCTCATACACCATTCTCTCTCCTTTCCTTTACACCTCTCTCAGGTGTTTAGGCAGCATTTCAGTAGTGTTGGTCAGCAACATTCACATCAGGAGAGGACAAAGCAGGGGGGAAAGAAGCCAGGGCAGTGGAAGGCCCTCAGCTATGGTTCTATGTTTTAAATCCTTTCTTTACTCTCTGTTAATAACATTTCTTAATTTTTCTTTACAATAATATTTGCTGCTGACTTCTCTGTGTTTTGGTGACCCTGAGAAATCCAGCACAAAATAATCCTAAACCAGGACATAAGCCTGGAGATTCCAGCCCCATTAAGACAGAGGGAAGCCCAGCTTCAGTGAAACAGGACCTAAATGCTGAACACCATGGAAAGCTCCAGCTGTTTCATGGGAAGGGAGAGCTCTGGTGGCAAAGGTCCCTCTGCAGAAAGCCAGGTCAGGCCCTGAGGTGTTCACACCACTTTAGTGGGGTGTATGTAATCCCTTTCACAGCAGCACATTCAGCTCAGGGATCTCCCCTCAAATACAGTTTTCCATGTAACCAAACCAGAAATTTCCTACCCACAGTCCCAGCTTGACCTTCCCACCTTCCCCAGCTCACAGAAGTTGCATGCATGGCCCAAGCTTCTGCTCCTCCCTCTGACCTGCTCTGGTTCTTTGACTGAACCAGAGCTCCATTGCTCGGTACAGGAGGACTTGCTCCCGACACCTTTTCTTTCACACCGACATGGCAGCATTCTGCACACAGAAACAAATCCCTGCTCCCCAAAGTGGGGTATTCCCTTCCCTGGCCTGTTCCAAGTCCTACCTGCCTGCCTTTAGGGTTTTATTATTATTATGCTGCTCCATACAATGAAGGTTTAATAGTCTGATGTGGGTGTCCCAGGGCAGGGTGGGCACAGAAAAGTGCTGGGCAGGCACGTTGTTAGGTGATGAATAATCAGCTGTGCACTCAGGGTGCAATTCTTGTTAAAATCCAGCACTGGAATGGCTCCCGAATCGCACTGCTACCACCTCCACCAATCTCTTTTGCATCTCATTGGCATTTGAGAACGTTAATTGACTCATTATTTTAATTCATATTCAGGGAAGGAAGTTGATTAAGGCAGGCAGATGCAGAATCTCCAGACACATTTGTAGCTGCATTGTTGTCCCGGTAGTTTACCCGAGTTATTAGAATACTTAGGAGGTAATAGCCAGGAGAACAGGGAACGAGCCCTGGGAAGGGGAGACCCTTGCTGAATGAGTCTTTTAAACCACAGCAACACAGCCTTGACCTTCATCAGAACTTTCCCTGACAGAGCTCCAACCACAGATTCTGCTTTGAGCACTCAAGCTGCTCCAACGTGCCAAGTGGCTCCCAGGAACCCACCACCCATCAGCACTTTCCTTTGGGTCTTACTGCTGTGGAGAACCACATGCACAGATGCTCCCTAGCAGAGTTTCATTCACTGATCTCTCATTCCCACGCCTTTCCAAAACCACTACAGCCACTGCTGCTTTCAAGAAAAGGGATCTGTGTCAGTGTGACACAGGGCACAAATGTGCATCCTACATTTCTGCAGATGTTGCTGGCAGAACTGCTGGAAACAACCAGTGAGGAATAAACAGCGAAGATCTTCTCTGGACACTGTTAAATATCAACATACTGGCCGGATTACTTCAGGCTGTTCTCAAAAACTGCCCCCAAAAAACAACCACCCACCACCTAAACCAAAAAGACTACTTGAAAAAAGCTGAAATAATTTTGTTTTCTTAGAGAACGGAGCTCTGACCCCGAAAGAAGCAGAGGGGAGGGGAAATACCCATCAGCCAGTTTTCACCTGACCTTCATTTAAGTATTTCAGCAGGGTCTGGTGGTGACCACATCAGAATTTGTAGTGTGCCATCACCACAATCCAAACAGTCTTCAACTAAATCACACAGCAGGATCTGTTTAAGAAAGCTTCTGATGCACAAGACATCCAAGTAAGGACAGGAGGACAAGCAACCCCCCTCCTCTGCTTTTACAGAGAGCCCCACTCGTCACTATTGGTCTCTACCTTCAGATGCACAAATGACAGCATGAAGGAGGAAAATATCCTGTCTGGAAGTGTACTGGGGGAGATAGGGAGACAATAATGACTCCTTTGGAGCTGCTATGATCTGCCATGCACATACATAATTAAGGACTTGTAAAAACGCGTATTATTTAAATATATATTAAGGGTCTTCTAAAAATGTAGATTATTGATCCACTGGAGCTAAGAGACTCTTCTGGAGCTGTCCATAAATACGTACTTGCATTCAAAGCACAGATTACCCACCACAAGTCAAGTAGCCTCTCTTTTGGTGACACTTAAAGCCACCTGTAAAAGTATCAATGTGGAGAAGAGAGACTTGTAAAAGACTTCCTGGACAACCACCACTGATGTAAAGCAGAGGCTCTGCAGCACAGAGGGGCTTTTTTAAAACTATCTTAAAGCAGTTGCTCAGTGTTTCTATCCAGCTGATCCTCCACAGTCAGAAACTCTGGACATGCAAATGCATACTTTACCCCCAACATATCTAAAAGCAGCAGCTCACAGAATGGAGTCAGGTCAAGCTAACATGCTCTGAAAAGTAGTTACCCAATAAAGTCATACAATGCTAATAATGATAAAAGAAATCCAAGTGAAATTAAGAAGTCTTTGCACAGGCACTGTATGCGTGTCTAGATGACCTGTGAATGCCCCCTCCAGCCCAACACATTCTGTAGTTCTATCTCCACATACATTAACACACCCTAACCAGTGTGTCAGACCTGTACCTCACTCAGTTGAGGGTTTAGTGCAACTAAAATGAAAAGACTGGCCTCAGAGCTTTTCCAAACTGTCCTCACCTTAGGAGTGGCAGATGCCCAGGGTCACAGAGCAGACCTGACTGTGGGCAAAGGAAAAATCAAAGCATTCCATGGTCTGGACACATTGTCCTGGAAGTGAGATGCCAACACTAGATAGGGCACTGCCTTCTCCAGGGAACTCCACTCTAATGTAACTCTTGCCTCTGAACAGTTCAGTCTCATTCTTTGTCCAAGGGACAACTCACAGTGTATTTCAGATATGTTCATTCTACATGTCAGCTTTACTTCTGGGTTCATTTTGATTTAAGTATTGGTCATTTTGAATCAGTAGCATTTTTTATGGCTGAGAGACCATTTTTTTGATAACCTTGAAATATTTTCATCAGTATTCTAACAGAAAATTCTAGATGAAAGAAGATTTCTAGGATAATTGTAGGTTCTTTCATACTTCTAGCAATGCATATTGTGAAAAGAGAAGATGTAAGAACTCTGTAAGAGCTGCTGTACTCTTACAGCTGACTGTGGCTGACTTAGGCACCTATTTTTGTGCGCTGTGCACCTCCATGAAAGAAGAAGGGTGGGTGTCAGGAGGATGGATGGAGTCGGGCTCTTCTCAGTGTCACCTAGTGACAGGACAAGGTGCAATGGGTGTAAGCTAGAACTTAGGAGGTTCCACATAAATATGAGAAGGAACTTCTTCACAGTGAGAGTGACAGAGCAATGGAACAGGCTGCCCAGGGGGTTGCCTGGATATGTTCCTGTGCGACTTGATCTGGTGATCCTGCTCTGGTAGGGAGACTGGACTAAATGATCTTTTGAGGTCCCTTCTAATCCCTTATGTTCTGTGATTCTATGATCCACAACAATCAAACCAACCCATACAACATACTGGTCCTCTCCAGGGCTGCATGGGTTGTTCACACATCATGAAACTGGAACAATATGGTATTTACTGGAAAGAACTTTGAAACAAGACACTAGGAACAATCTGGTTGGATTTGGTTTTTCTCTCTCTAAGCTCCTGTGAGGATCATGGCTTTACTAACTGAACACAGCCACCTCACCCTGTACCAGATGAGACTGTGGCCAACTGAACACTCCAGCAGAAGCATCCTTAGCCATGCATTATCCAACACTTCAGGCAGATTAGACAACTGATTGCTTAAGGAACTGCTCTTCTATGACTTGTAAAGAGAACAGCCTCATTCCATCTAAAGGTAGTACAAGCGCACAATTATTCTAAAATCCAGACTGCACGTGGAGCCCTTTCAGAAGCTGACAGATGCACAAGATTTCCATGGAAACTTAACCATTCAAAATGTAACACACTTGTTAAACCAGAAGAAGTCAGAATCTGCCAAGGTAGATTTTGCCCACCAGAAGGGAGTCAAGCCCTGAAAAAATGACCTTTTTTTTAATAGTCCAGACAATGCATGAGCCCATCAGGTTGGTTAATCTTTACCCACAGAAGCAGCCCAGTTTCTCTCCCAAAGACCACTCACATCTCTTCAGTGTTCACCAGTAACATGAATACCACCAGCCGGATGTGTCCCGGTTGAAAACAGGAGAGCTACCAGCATTCCTTCCAAGAAACACACACCCAGGGCTCTGTTTTCAAATAACCACTTCTAGACCACACAAAGAGAGAGGCGAAGCAGATTGGTAAAGGTAACAGAAGACACAATTTGAGCTGAGGAGCTAAACTGACACATCAGACCTTCCTTGCTGGCTGGACAGACTTGACAGCTCTTCTAACATCGAGTATGTAGGACTCCTTCAAAAGTATGAGGAATACCTGGGAAAAAGGGACAGGCATCTGGCCCCAAATAACTCATCTACCTGATTGCGCTCAACATTTTGGAGGTACTCCACTTGTGCTTTCCCTGTTTACAGCCTGAGATCTGTGTCACATCTTGTGGTGCTCCACCACTGCCAACAGATAGTGCAGCTGAACTTGGTATTCACACCCACTTCTCATATCTCCTCTCCTGTCCAACCTTACACATTAAGAGAACTCACAACACTTGAGACTTAATGCCCACAGTGCACACATGTTTTTGTTCAGCCTGTCTCAGTCACATTGTCTGCTGTTAGCAATACTGAGTTTCAGATCCAAAGAGCAGAGGGAGGGTACCCTTAAACAACACACCCTTAAACACATTAAACAACATTTTAGGTGACTCTGGAAGCACTAATGCAGGTTGCCTGTGTCAAACGAAGCCAGCGAAACATTCCCCAGGATGTTCCACCTCTTACAAGATACTCCAATGTACTTCCCAGCTTCACAGGTATGGTTTACATCAGTTCTTTTCTGAAGTAATTTGACACCAGGAGACAGAACTATCAGAGTCACCTGTCACTCAGGTTGTTTAAATTACCTCCGCAAAGGAGTTCCTGTACCGCAATGCACTGCACATTTCACAGTTTGCTTTACCTTCTGTGTTGCAGCACCTGTTCCAAACATAATGTCACAGTGTGAAATCCAAACACTCCTGGATATCCCTGCTCCTACTGGCCCTCGATTCACAAGCCAGGGAAGTCAGTGCCATGCTGTCCCTTTGATCAGCATCAGCAGCTTCAGAGTTCACTGTCAGCTGCTGTTGGCAGAGACCCTGGGGACTGCTGGAAGGATGCAGCCATACTGGGAGCCTACCTGAATCCATGCCAAACTGGGATGAAGGAAACATCGCTGCAGTGAAGGCAAGATGAACCTGTGTGACAGATGACACAGCCATGACTGATACTGTTGTGGTGTGACACGGGGACCAGATAACATCTGGCAACCTCAGACTCTAGGAGCCTCAGTGAGTCCCTCACCTTCCCTGGAAGCCTTTGAGGGATGAACAAAGGTGGTTAAGGGAAGCAGCACTGCAAACTCCACTTGTATAATTTTACTCTTGAGAAGAAGCTACAAACAGAAGAGGCACAGGCTGTTACGATCTATGTATATAAGAGGCAGCAGGGGAAAGAATAAATTTGAGACGATGCTTGGAAGGTTCAGATAGTTTTCATCTGGCAGCTAAACACTTTTTGTCCCCAAAAGCTGATAACTTCATGTTGCACAAACCTAAGATGGCTAAGAGTGCTTGGTGCTAAGCATTTGGAAACCAGACCTCAGCTCCTGGGACAACATGGTTTGCAGAAATCATTTGGACCTCCTCAGATCTGCCCGGTGCCATTTCAGGATGTAAGTATGGCTGGTCACAAACACTCTGACAGAAGAGCCTCCTGTCACACAGCGACAACTCATCAGGACTGAGACGTTTAGCATGTTTTGACAAGATATCACTTTTGAAAATGACAAAAGGACTTCTGATACAGTGAATTCACTCCATTGTGACTTTAATTTTGATTTTTCCTACTGAAATGAGATTCTTGTTGGAATGTTCTGTATCTCCATATACAAACACAGCACAAAGAACAAAGAATTTCGATTGACTGGGCTTTTTTTACACAGAGAACAATAGAGGCTGCAGTAATTGTTTTGCTATGAAATGCAAGGTCACAATTTTTTCTGACATTCAGAATGCAATGTAGACTTAGTTCCAGGTGTTACAGCAGTACCAGTGACTTTGAGAACCCCACACTACTGGTGACAGTATTCTTTAGAAGTGAGGGCCTTTTCTATCTGGTGCCTTCCACACCAAAGCCTGACTGCAGAACCTGCTGCTCTGAGGAACTCAGAGGCCTGACCCAGGTAGTTGGGATGGCATACAGGAGGCTCTTGCTGCAGGGGGATCCGGGTGACAGGCACATCTCATGGAACAGCTATTGGAGAGGCAGGAACAGCAGGAGTTAAACAGAAGTAGCTGCCACACCAAGTGCTGTAGGGAGAATAAAAGAGATGCTGGCTGACTGACAAACACGTTCCAGCAAATATGATTATCCTTAAGGTCTGCTGCTTTACCAGTAGTAACTAATAATAACAGACCACCCTGCTTGTGATACTGAGTGTCTGAAGATTGAATATGCACTGTAAAAATTCTTATTTACTTGCTCCCTCTAATTACCAGTTTAATGCATAATTTGTCAAGTGCTGCCATGTGTCTGGTGTTATATCAATCGGGGGATGGACAGTTCCTTACAGTCAAATGACAGCATTGTCCTTTGTCATCTATTTGGTGGGGCAAGGGGCAAAGGACTAGCTCTTCCCAATCCATATTTTAACACCCTGTTTGCAGTGGGGACCAAGCACCAAGTGGTGCCTGCTCCCTGCTCTGGGAGCCAATGCTGATGAGCTGGGCAATCTCTGCCCAGGCTCCAGTCCCATGCAAACCAGTCCATTACCCAGCCCAGAGCTCCCAGCCAGGGGCAGAGCAGTGAGGGCACCATGCTGTGGCACAACTAAGAACAATATTTTACCCTAATCTATGCCAAAGATGGATTGTACAACAAAAACACAGGAAAATTCTCCAAGATTTTTTTCCATTTGTTTTACTACTAGGGATTCTTCTAAGCAAGGCAACTTTAGCAAACACCCTCCAAGCCTCAGCTACTTTGGTCAAAACTACTCAGAATCAAAAGAAAACAAAGCAAGCCCAGGTCTTTCAGGCATCTCAGTCTCCAGCAGACCACAGCACTTTCCAGACTGGGGGCACACAGTGCCTTGCTGTTCCACATTGTTGCTGCTTCCTAAGCCAGCCTGTGCTGTCTGTAAGGGTTGGCAGGGATTTCTCCTAGAGGATTTAGTCTGACAAAGCACAACGTGTGGTGCAGGGTGAAGGGAAGCTGATACCTGTGAACCAGTGCTGTGGTGAAATGTGCACACTCATGGGTGAATCTTGGCCTTGTACTTCAAGGTTCTGTCATGGGATCTCACAGAGCAGATGAGACCCAAAGCACAGTCACACCAGTAGAAGGATGTGCGCTTTGGGTATTTGCTGCTTGCACTACAGAGTGTAGTGGGTTTGTTTATGGGAAACAAGCAGGCTGACAGCATTATTTGGACCTATTTCTCTGTGCTCATGCTGTGAAAAGACATTTCTCTCAAGTGCTCCTTTTAATGATCAAGTCACAAGTTGGCCCTAATTACTGCTTTTGATTGCCAGTGTCCAGAGCCTAAGATTTCTCCTTTCTTTTCCATGGAGCTGGTGATATTAGTGTAGGTTTTCCTTCTGTTTTCAATTCTTTGTCCGTGACAGATTTCACAGCAGGAAACAGTTCTGTGGCATATGGCCACTAAATTACAGAAACTTCAGAAACTTCTGTCCATGAGTTAATTTTAAAACTGAAGAAACTGAAAATTGTTTCAAAAAACTCAACTAGATCACACAAGTTCCTCCCTTACTCCATCCTGGCTTGCAAGAACAACTTGGCCATGTCTGCTGGGTTACCTTGTCCTGGATCAGGAATACCCCATTGCTTTCCCACACCATATGGGTGAAAGTGAGCAGCTCCCACCAATGGCAGTGACATGTCAGTCATGTGAGGGAATGTCACTGAGCAGCATTTTGTGTGCTGGGGAACCACAATAAGTATTTTCCACTGCATCAGCTACCCTACTCAAGCTCGATGTGCTGTCAGTCACAGGGGACCTGCAGAAGACAATGCTGCCCTGCCGCTAACCATTCGCTGGGATCAGCTCTGCTCCAGCAGGACCACAGGCAGGCTTACTGTCCCTACTTCTGAGCAAAGCAGGGAGGTTTTGCAGGGCTGTGGGCCCGGCGTTTCCCCAAGGGCCTGTGTGACCAGCCCCACATAGTGGCTCAAGCAGTTGGGCAGTGCCAACTCCACCTTCCCTTGCTAAGGCTGAAGCTGTGCACTGACCGCTTGGCCTGTTCTGCATCTCGGCAAGCAGTGGTCACAGGGCTGCCGGCAGCTGCTGCTGTCTGCCTGCCCCTGCAGGGATCTCCGAGGACAAAGCCCAGTTTGGAAGTGCTGAGAGAACAAAACACCTTCGTCCTTCCCAACAGCAACATTTGCTAGAGCAGCCCTTAGGCACTGGTGCACCCCTACTGCAGCAGAACGTGCCCTCTCCTTTAGCAACGGCACCTCCAGAATCTGGGCAAGTTTTTATCCCACAAACCAAGAAGATTAATAGTGCTCTACAAACAGGCTGATTTGATCTGGCATCATCAAGGTTTCTTAGTGAGAAATTGCAGTTTCCTAATGCGGCTGACAGAAAGCCACACTCAGACCTTTTCAAAGGCTTTCAGGAGTTATTACCATAGATTAACTATGGCGTGAGCAAAAAGGTTTAAAGTCTTGTTTATAGTTAGCCTGTGGCTTTGAATTAGCAACTTATCTCTGAAATGATCAATTGAGTCATAGGTGTTAATGAGTCAAGTTTAGCCAGAAGGGGTGAGAAAGGAGGGAGAAGATCCCAAGCCCCGGCTTTGCAAAAAGGCATCATGAAAATCTCAGTAATTCCTAAAGTCAAATTGTATTTTAATCAGTGCCTCCCAAATAAGATGAAGGAGGCACACTGTGACTTTCCCAGCTGTAAAAAAAATGCAAGTCTGGTTTCACATTTGCATGATTTTGAAGGTCAAACGCCTGCTATCCAAGTCTTGCTGATCCATATGGACTAGAAATGCCACAATATGCAATCATCACGCAGGCAGATTGTCTCCTGTAAATCTGTCCTTTTTGTAACACATTCAAAGGGAAACGTATTGGATGGATTATAAATCCAGGCAGGAAATACAGGCAATACTGTACCGGGCGTCTCTGGCTTGTGAGAGCCCGTGCATGTACGTGTGTGTGTGTGTGTGTGTGTGTCTGTGTGCAGATCCATGAGAGAAGCAGAGACAGATGGCCCAGTCCTGCCCTCTTTGAAGTCAACGGGAGTTTTGCCATCCACTTCACAAGACGGAAGCTTGGATTTGGGCAGAAAGGGACTTTATTAGCACAATGCTTATTCTAGCTGCGTTTAGAGGCGACAAACACTCACTCACACTGGAGAAGGCAGTGGGCAGGGCTGTTGGGAAACGTTCCCTGAAGGGAGCAGGCTGCTTTTTGTCTAGTACCTCCTTCTTGGGGAGATGGTCTGGGAGATGTGAACGGCTGCCAGGCAGACGACTATTGCACTTTACCTCCCGCACTTCTTGAGCCAGGAGAAGACACTGAACTATTACTCATTATTCTCATGGTGGGGACTTTTGGACAACATGGGGTTTTAAGTACACATCAATATTTCTTGTGAGGGAAGGGTTGGAGGGTCACTGCCCTCTGCCACAGCCACTGAGTGCTCAGTGTTCGCATTTCTCCATTCTAACAAATAACTTTACACGTTGCCATTTTTTTCTTCCAGCACATGCAATTGAAAAGAGACATATGGAGACCAGCATGCAAACCCTGCAAACATTTCAGCATTGCCTCAAAACTAATGCTAATCAATTTTTTGGAACTTCTCTCCCCCACACCCCCTCC
>JAOXOE010000405.1:13940911-14013618 GCA_028565055.1 Phoeniculus purpureus | reverse complement strand
TGGTGGGGGGGTTGGAACTGGATGATCAGGTGGTCCCTTCCAACCCAGAGTGATTCTGATTGTATAACTTCTCCAGTCAAGTGATCCTCTATGGCAGGGGGATTGGACTAGATGATCTTTCGGGGTCCCTTCCAATCCCTAATGATTCTGTGGTTTAGTTGAACAAAGTAGACAACAGAATTTCCTCTGGGCTATTTAATGCTGGTGCTTGACCACTTCTTTTCAATATCTGCTCTATCTGAAATGTTTTGATTGACTCTAGCTCTTTGATTCACTGAGGCGTATTGTGTTACTTAGATCGCAAATAATCTGTTACCACTGTGCTGCTTCCATTGTGAATACAAAACCTGCATCCAGGTGGTATCTCAGCTAAGTGCTATATTTTACAGATTTTAATTTCATGTCTTCTTAATGACAAATAGTAATGTTTCCATCACCAATCTTGAGCTAAGAGTCTTTTACCTTTTTGTTTTCAGAGATGAAATCAAGAAAGGTCTTAAGGATTTGGAGGAGGTAAAACCAGCAGGTGACACATATATACATGAAGGATTAAAACAGGTAGGTTTTACTCATCTTGCAATCAAAATATCCTCTGTTTTAACCCTTTGGATAGCAACAGGAACAACCCATACCCTAAATGGATTGATTGCAAGCCTCATTCTCTTGTTGGTTTTCTGACTGATCCCAAGCTTGCCCAGATACTGTGCAAATTCCATGCAGAAGATTAGCCATCACATCAAATTGCCACATGGCATTTCTGCGACTTGATCCTTTGCAGAGAGAGTAGTTCTCTGTTGCAAATTTAACACCTAACACAGCATAGCAATGACATGGTAAATAGTCGTGCACAACCTTGTTGGGCTGCGAGTCCAACAGTGCCTTCTAGAGTGTGTGCTTATGGGCAGTTTACTGCACAGATCAGCATTTTCAGACAAATGCTCGTAATTTTGCAGTGTCTTAATTTTGGACTATGTTAATTATGGAGTTCCCAACTGCCAGTATTTTCTTGAGACATGCATTTAAAGTGATTTTGCTGAAAGACTCAGGTCCTGAAGGTGAGGGATAAGGTAAGGATCTGAGCTTTCATTGTCATGGAGAGAAACTCTGTTTCTTCCTTATTACCTATGAAGCCAAATTTCTAACTGTGATCTGTAGGAAAATGGGCTTGTTGCCATTGGAAAAAAAGTCATGGTTTTAAGTGATGCTTTTTCTATCTTGGCATTTGAAATCTTGGGAGGTAGCAAAGGAAACCTTATGATCAATCTAAAGAGAAGTGAGCTTCACAGCTTGGGGTATTTATCTTGAAAGTATAAGCTATTTCCAAAGGTTGAACAATTATTGACCCCAGTAGTTGATGATTGGTAGATAGAAATGAATTATTTCCTTGTTACTAATGAGTTAGAGGAAGGCAAACAATTGTCACAAGAGACAGGTCTGAAGAGAATGCTGAGTGTTGTTTCAGATGCTGTATTTACTTAGAAGATGCATCATGGTTAAAAGTTCAGGTGTGATTTTAATCCAGATAATAATTTTTATTTTCAGGCTAACATGCAAATTGCAAAGCAAGGAGCCTCAAGGTTTTCCAGTATCATTATTGCATTGACAGATGGCAAGCTAGATGGCCAGATTCCCTTGTATGCAGAGAAAGAGGTGAGTGCTAGGTGAAAACGCTTGTTATGTTCTGAGGAGTTTGGATGTTGCCTATTGAATGAAAAAATGCTTATTCCTCTGTTCTGGGGCAGGCAAAGAAATCCAGAGAATTGGGAGCTAGAGTTTACTGCGTTGGCGTCCTTGATTTTGTACAAGAACAGGTAAGAATGTTACTCTTTTCTATTCTATGATTCTTTTATGTTAGTAGGTGGTGCCTTGTCATGTGGTTTTCTACAGCTAATGTAAAAATCAATTTATATTTACTTATATTGGGCAGTATAATGTCATCTCTGGCTAAGGAAGCAGACACTCAGATGTGTGCATAGACATGAATGGAATGTGGAGGTGTCACTTCCATTGCCCAAAAGACCTGTTGGAAATACTCCATAACTGGTATCTGCTGCAGGCAGGCATAACCAGATTAGGCTGCAGACCACATGAATGAAGAAGCTATAGCCAAGATTCGAGCAGCACATATAAGAGTCTTGGGATAAGTAAATGAAGGATTCATGTCCTTCACTAATAGAAAGCTCTTTCAGAGTTGCTGTGTCTCGTTGAAGGCTATGGCTACTCTTGTACTGTCAAAGTGACTTCAGTAAACAAGTATGCAAAAGACCTTTTACAGAATGTGCGTAGAAAGGCTTTTTAACAGAGCAAATAAGGAAGATAATTCTGGCATTATGACATAAATCACTGCCAAGAGTACAGTCCCTAAACTCAAAGTTTTCCTTGGTGCAGTGGTTTGACACAATGGCTAACTGCTGTACTGTTTTACTGTTAGCTGCAGTTGCTGTGCTAAGTCTTCCCATTGAGAAAAGTTCTAGTTAGCTGTGAGGAAACTCAAATGTTTCTCTCTTTGCAGAGTGAATAGGAGTTGTTTTTATACATCTATTACAGTTTAAGGATGATAAGCAGTATGGGTTTGCCCAGTGACTCATGTCTTTGCACGTATTTTCTCTCCAAAGCTTGAAAAAATTGCTGATACAAAAGAGCAAGTCTTCCCTGTCATTGGAGGATTCCAGGCACTTAAGGGGATAATCAATTCTGTGAGTATCAGGCAATGAGCTTAATATTTACTTTTCCAGGCAGAACTGGTTCCCGAGTCAGTAGTTGCAATATGTTAAGTTGTGTCCTGATCCTAGAGTGTTTTATGCAAGATTATCAGTAGTGCTGTAGCATGTAGGCAGCACAGTGGAAAAAAGCTTACTATCAAAAGTCAAAGTCAAATCAGTAATGAATTCCTTTTTCTGAGAGAGATCCCACTAGAATTAATTTTCATTTCCTTTTTTTTTTTTAAATAAAGGATACTACTCACATACAGGATATTACACATTCATGAATTTATCACTTCCCTTGAATAGTGTGGTTTTTCTGGAAGTTAATGTCACAATGAAACAACTGCTTGTTGCTTAAAATAAATGTTCTTTCAGAATCTTCACTGCACATTCTAGAGACGTATAATCAACCTTTTCATGCAGTGACATACATTTTCTTGAAAAGATAGTACACACCATGAGGTGCCATTTTAAAGATGTACAAGTATCAGTTGTTCCACTAGTGCAAAGTGAAGCAACATTGAAACCACTAGCCACAGACTTACTGATAAGAGCTGAATGTTTCACCTCTGTTAATTATGTCAAGTTTCCATGGATGCAGCATTTCAGATTGTATATGTTGAGAGAACTAGATAAAGGACTAAAGACATTTGCATTCACAGTTTTCCCTTCCCAACAAGGGTCACTGACCTGCAGACCAGTCTGTTCCAAGGAGTCAGGTTTCTCCATTCCTCTTGCTCTTTGAGGAAGCAGCAGAAGTACAGTTGCTTAGGATTTCTGAAGAGCTCAGCTTGAGGAGTCTGTAATTCAAACACAGAAGATTGCATAACATGCAGGTTGTCCCATTATCCCCCATTCTCAGCCAAGGGACTTTTGGACAGTCTCTAGCTTGTACCTCTCTTCACGTTTTTGCAGACAGGGAAGCTTTTCAGGTAAAAGTCAGCAGATCGTGTTCGCACAAGTCTCAATCCAGCTTCTTCTGGCACTTGTGAAAAACTCAAGTGTAAAAATACCAGATCTGTAGTTGCAGAGCAAAAAAAGACACATGTAATGGCATTGCCTTATTTTAAGATAACAGTGACATCTGCACAGAAAGGGCAAAGTGCAAGCCCACTGTTGTGTGTGTTAAATGCATTGTCTGCTCCTTTAAACTGTGACTGAATTGTTTCAGGTGTTATTTAACAGACTGCAGCTGGAATAGACATTCCAGCACTTGGCTTACTGCTTATTTCTGTCCATAAAAATACTCTTAGGTTATGGCTGTGGAAATAGAGGAGCGTGAGGCCACCTTTCTGATAGGAAACATACCAAACATGTAACAGTCTTACATACATCTGTCTCTTTTGTGAAGATAAAGGACAAAAAAAAACCAACTTAATTCTAGTGATTTGATAGCTCCTGAGAGCTTTTAGAGGCTGGCTATTGTTGGCAGCTTTCTGAAAAGCACTGTGTCTAACCTGACTTTCGTTTGGCTGTCAAGGCATTTGAAACTCTATTTTTCTCTAATAAGCATGTAGAATGTATTTGTTGGAAGCAGCAAGAGGAGGGTACTCTGCCAGTGTCCCTGTTTCACCACAGGGCATGAATGGAAGCATCCACAAATAATGTTTTTTGGTTTTTGTATGTGTGTTTTGGGTTGTTTTTTTGTTTTAAATCTATGTGTGATGGTGGCTGTACTAACATGATGTGTGGTATGCTGTAGTTGTAACTCAGTTTTTCTTGAACAAGTCACTTATTTCTCATTGCATTGTAAAATTAATAAGCAGATCTAATTGCATTTGAAATAGTTACAGTTTTACTTTTTATTCACAATTATGAATCCATTTCAGTTTGCAAGTTAGCTAGAGAACACAGGCTTAAAGAGACATTCTGTTGTAAAAGGGAAAGCTAATTTTGAAACACAAAAGTGAAATACCCACGTCACAAAAATGCAGAAGTATTGCTCAAAATGTAGCATCAGAGGTGCAGCTGTGAAATCCTCTACAAACATTGTTGAACACTTCTAGTTTGAAAAAAAATACACTGTTTACTGAAGTGGCAGTGACAGCAATTAAAATGTCAAGCCAAACTAACAACATAAAGCTGTTCAGGAGGAATGATAGGATGAGATGCTCGAGCTCTCTACTACTCTTGTCTCTGCTGGACTCAGCTGTGAGATTTTTTGACTGCTGTGTTGGTACACTTCTAGCAAATTCCAGGAGAGCTGAGCAGTTAAATCTTAATTTCTTAATGGCCAAAAAAAAGCAGCAAGCCATGAGCTTTATCATGGAATATCTGTTAATACCTGCTCCTGCAGTTGTTTGAGCAATTATTCTAATTAATTTGCTTTGGACAGACACACAAAATATGTTTAGTCTTGCCCAGAGGTTACTATCCAAGACAGCTGATATTAGTGTTTAGAGAAAACTTTGCTCAGCTGTTGAAAAGCTTGCATTGTGTTTTGACCACCTTCTTGGATCAGACAATCCCAGTGAAGCAAGTAAGGATTTATTCAACAGAAACACAACTCAGAATGGTGTTTAACACCTGCTAATGACTCAGAACTCTGTGCAGACTTCTGTGAAAGGCAACTGTTTTGTGAAGATTCCAGCTCTTCTTGGAATTGCTAACCTAACTTTACAAAGTAGCAGTTAAGTTGTCATTGTAAATAAATGTAACCAAAAGTCTAGAGCTTAAAAGAAAAATGCTGAAGGCATGTTCCTGTGCTATCAGGAACACTTTACTGATGTGATTTGGCTGATAATTACATGGAGTGTGGCCTCACGAGCAAGTCATAGTAGTGTGAACCATAATGGTTTGGGACTGAAGAATTTATATCACTATGTGAAACATTCTTCTGTTCCTTTCTATCCTATATATTTTCACCTTTTTTAACCATTTTATAAGGAATCATTTGGGAATTTATCATTTACTTTAGGATCAGAGTCCATTTCTCATAACCAAAATAACACCATCCTACCAGGCTTTGGGGGACCTGTTTATCTTGATCTGAGTAGAATATTTAACACTGTCTTCCATGGCATCCTCACAGCTAGACCAAGAAGTGTGGTCTGGATGAATGAGCAGTGAGGTGGATTGTGAACTGGTTGAAGGAAAGAAGGCAGAGAATGGTGGTCAATGGCACAGAGTCTAGATGGAGGCCCGTATGTAGTGGAATCCCTCAGGGATCGGTGCTGGGACCAGTCTTGTTCAATATACTCATCAACTAACTGGATGAGGGTTAGGGTTATTAGGGTTAGGGTGCACTGTCAGCAGGCAGAAGTGGCTGTGACACCAGAAGGCTGTGCTGCCATTCAGTGAGACCTGGACAGGCTGGAGAGTTGGGCAGGAGAAATCTAATGAGCTATAACAAGAGCAAGTGTAGAGTCTTGCATCTGGGCAAGAACAACCCCAGGTACCAGTATAGGTTGGGAACTGAGCTGATGGAGAGCAGTGTAGGAGAAAGGGACCTGGGGGTCCTGGTGGACAGCAGGATGACCATGAGCCAGCAGACAACCTCAATAGAGCTGACTAACGTCTCAGGCTTCAGGGAAACTTTTATCCATAATACAAAAGCAGCACTGGACTGTCTGTGAAGGAGGGAAATCAGAAGATGTTTGTATTCATAGGAGCAGGAAAAGTTTGTGTTTGGAACACTGCTCATTTTAACTGTTTGATTATTTATGGAATAGTGAATGGAGGAATAACAAGAAAAGCATTTCTGTTAAGGAAATTACATTTGAATTAAACACAGAGCCTTAAGACAGTATCTTTCATAAGGCTGAAGTTTCTGTAATTATCCTCTAACACTGTGCTGTTAATCTGCATCATTTTATTTCCAGTTTTTCCTGCAATTTTTTCATCTTTTGCTTTCTTTCATGGCACATTTCTGTGTATATGGTTTGCACAGCTCAGCAAATGTTAATTGCCTTAGGTGACACAATCTAAAAACAAACTCAGCGAAAGATCCCTCCTTCCTCTTTCGCTTAAGCAAACACAAGCCTTGCTGATTTGTGAGTAAGAATTGTCTAGTTGTCACTGCAGGCAGAATTAGACAAGGCTCGTGCCTTTGAAAGTTACGTTAATGAAACACACTGTAGTAGCAGTATTAGAGTGTGTGACAGTTCTAGGTAGACCTAAATACATTTTGTATTAAAGTGAGTTGGCAGCACTTAATACATGAAGTTACATTTTGTACTTAAGAAACTCCACAAAAACTTATCTGATAAGACTACCGGAACTGATACAGGCAGAACTTCGTAAGAGGAAGCAGTCAGTTAAAAAAATTGTCAGCCTAGAATTGTTACAGAATTCTCCAGAATTCTACGTGGGGAAGATTAGAAGTAGAACTGTTAAGCTATAGTTTTCCTTGCTCTGCTTGCTTTTTGCATGTTTAAGGAGAGTGGGACACTTAACTGCAACAGTTAATGTGCCAAGGTTTGGTGTAATGTGCAGTATCTGATTGATCCGAGCAGTGTTAGGTGAGCCTCTTCCATCTGAACAGCTTGTGTCTCAGTGGCCAAGTTGCAAGCAAGTGGGACTGCATGATACTGGGACTGAAGTAGCTGATACTCTGCTCACTGGAGCAGAGACATCCTTGCTTAGACTCTGCTCCCCACTTTCCTCTTAAACCGTGTCCCTCAGCTGCAAATGAGGGAAAAAGGGTCAGCCAACTGACTACATGCTAAGATTTTTCAACGGCAAAATCAGCTTAAACAGTTCATTGTCAATTATACATCAGCTAAATTGGATCATTTCCTGTAGGAAGAAAATATGCTGAGTTTATGCACTGAGAATCCAGGAAGCAAAGCATTAAACATTTAAGGAGGGGAGGAGAAATGCAGCAAGTTATCATTAGAAGAATTATTCTGATTAAATCAGTCATCTTCTGTAATCCCCTTGGATGGTCTAATATTCCAGCCTCACTGGGTGCAAGGTTTAGATCTAACGTTGTGCTGTTTTCCATGTGATCGAGATGGAGTAGATAGTTTTGGGAATTACTGCGTGTAGTTGTTAAAAGGAATCAATGGCCTGGAATAGAATGCTTTCAGCTCTACCCTTCACTGCTGTGCAGCCGTTAATTTGACATTTTCTGACATATTACAAACCATATAATGTTCTTCTGGAGAACAGAGATCTTGATAAGCCAGCAACAGAACAGACATGGTTCCAGTTTGTGTGAGCATGCATGTGCCTTGTGATACGGATTTGATTTGTCAGTTCTCCCTGCATGGTTATCAGTTCTGTTACATAAGGAGTGCTGCACAGCCTGCTTAAAAGGAAGCACTTGCAAGTGCAAAGGAAATGTAGTGTTTCCTTATTGACGTTTCTTCAAGCAAGATTTTACTAATTAAAAAAAATAAAATAGCCAAAGCAACTTTTCTCCTGTTATGAAAGTAAGTTTGTCTTGATTGTTATTTATGTTACTTGATAAGTAATGGCTTTAGGATTGTCAGTTTTAGGTACACTTCGTTATGACCCACAGTTTTGTCATCTCCACTCGGTTTACTCAGTGACTACAAATGAGGTACTGGTTAGATGCTGTGTGATTGGAATATTGTCACTAACCTGACACTGCACTAGCTTTCTCTCTAATGATTATTTTATGCAAGGCCAGATGTCTCAGGCATTCCGTTTGTTTATATAGGGGACAAAATAGCAACCTTCCCCTCACCCTGTCTGTGGCATTGCTGCATAGTGTGAGGAAGCAGGCTGACGCTGGCAGTGAGTGGTTAAGGGCACAGATGTTTGGCAGCAGATAGGTATTAACTGCTGTAGTTCCTTTGCTGTGCCTTTTCTCTTCTAACCTACTCCAGGTCTCTATATTTTATGCCCACCTAGCACAATGTAAGGGAGCACAACTGTTATTTGTATAAAAGAAGCAACAACTCATTCACAAGAGAAACCTGTAACAGTACTGGCATACTTACAGCCACCCTGATTTCACACATGTTCACTTCTACATGCTGAATTCAGTATGGAAAAAACTGGTCTGTGGATAAGTCAGCATTTCATTCTCTCAAACACAAAGAGCAAATTAGACCTTTATACCTGTCAAGCACCTCCATAACTTCCTTTTTTTACTGCCTCAGCAATAGTGGAAAAAAAAAATACAGAACAAGAATACAGCTGCCATTAGCCAGTGTAAATGACTCAGAAAAATAAAAGCACATAGAAACATGGGTTAAGCTCAGCCCATATTCAACCAGTCACCACAAATGAATCAAAATTACTTTAGAAACTGAACTAAGCATCCATGTGAATTCAGTTTTGATAGGTTGTGCTTGACTCACTCCAGCCAGACAAGCTGCTAGCCAAACCATGCTTGAAAGGACTAAACCAAACAATGGTACAACATGGTTTCAGTGCACATTCTTAGAAGTTTCACAGCTTCAAGCCAGGATGAAATTCAAGAAGGTATTAACTTACCAGAGATAGAACTAACTTGAAGAGCATTGTTTGGCAAGCTCAGACAGCTTCATGCACCACCTCTGACCCAGAGCTTCTAGAGCCTGCTTAAGCATAGCCAAGAGTTGTGTTCCTTCCTACCACTTAATAGCTGCTGCCCAGGCCCAGCTGTACAGGCATGTGGTGTTCACTGGTCAACTCTTAACAGGAGCAAAGGTGTAGGCAATCCCAAATCAGGAAACAGCCTTCGAACTGACTGTTGCAGCTGACAGTCAGAAGAGGCTTTGCCTACATGCACAGATCCAACTGATGCTAGTAATGTTAAAGACAGTTTGAAATGCTCTTATGTTATCAGTTGTGGTTTTGTGAGCATGCTGTAGCATGTGCCATTTTCCCTTCCTGCTGTACACGTTAGCGAATTATGACTGTGCTCTGCAGTCACAGGTACGAGGTTGTAGATGGCTAATCACCTCAATACACCAGTTGTATTAGTTGAACCTGTGAAGTGAACAGTTTCCTGGTTAACTGAGAGGTGCTTGGCACTGTGCATAAGGAGAAGCACATCCTTGCTGTGTGTCACACTGTGAGTGTAGCTTCTCCAGTTGTAATGATGTTTGCAGTTTACCATGGTGGTGCATTGGCTTTCCTCAGTGTTGATTATGTTTTACTCAGTAGTTGTTGCATCCCTAGAGAAAATTATGAACCTTGCATTTGGAAGAGACAGAGGAAAGGGCTTTCAAATCTTGACAGAGAAGGCCCTATCTTGAGTCTGCCATTTGACTGGCATTTGAGGCTTTTTTTAGTGCTGTTTTGCCATCTTTCCAAGTTGTACAGCACACATTTGCAGCACGTGTACACATGACTGGCTGGCAGTGCATCAACAGGCAGCGCTCCAGGCACAAACCCAGAGTGCAGCAAGCAGGAGCTAACGCTGCTGTACGTATATTTTTTGCACATAGACTATGCAAGTGGTCATATTGCACTGTCAGGGTCTTTTGCATGCCTTGTGTTATTTTTTTTTTTAAACGTGAACTTTTTTTTTCCTTTTTAAGACTTGATTCTGGAAATAGCAAGTTAGAAGCATTTGTTCTGTTACATCATACACACTTTTGTTCCCAGAACCATGTTGTCCTCCCCTGCAGAGTCAAGGCAGCCTGATTTGGGATTTGCTCCCATGCACAGTGATGTAAACAAATGGGTGCATGCTTGAACTGTAGGGAATGAAGGCCAGTGGTGACTCTGGAAATCAAAGTCATTACTATGCCAAGTCTGATCAAAAGGTGTCAGAGATCTCTTGCTCCAGTTCACAGTTCTGCTTAGCTTTTTACAAACACCTTACTCATCCGTATAGAACTGTCTAGTCTCAGAACATTAGACTTAAAAACTATTCTGGTGGCTTAATACAGAATGCAGTGGTGCTAATGACATGTCCCAAATCATGACCCCAGCCTGCAGTTCTGGGAAGGAACAGATGCCATGCAAGTTATGATTTATGGTGCTAACTGTTGCCAGAAGCTTCTCAACTGCATACTGGGGCTGAGCAAAGTTGAATGGTGCTGTGAAATAAATTGACACTTAGCATATTTTGCTAATTATTGCTGTGCAATTGAGTTGCTCATAGCTTGTTACTACTGCCTTGCTCTCACTATTTCTTGGAACACTGAATTCATAGAGCACTGGAAAGTAAGGTTGTTTTAGGCTGCATGTAGCCTGTTATAGTATGTTCTGAGTGTACAGTAGGCAAAATACTTACATATCCAGGTGGGTTCTAAATGTCTCCAAAGAGACTCCACAACTCCCCTGGGTAGCCTGTTCCAGTGCTCTGTCACCCTCACTGGGAAGAAGTTCCTTCTTATGTGTCTGCTTTTGTTTTCACCTCTCTATACCCCCACCTCATTCATAATGTAGTCCTACTTCATCAGACAGTGGGCAAACAGTGACAGGATAGGGACTGAAATGGTTTTCCCTGTCTATATAGTGCTGCTCTAAAAATATGAGTTAATTCAGTGGGCTTTGGTACTGCAAACTGTTGTATCTTTATTTCATATTAAAGCAAGTCAGTAGTCTCTTAACTTACCCAAGTCTTTTTGCACAAAATACCCCCCAAAATAAACTGTAACACTTACCCTCTCTCTACAAGGAAACAGAAATCAAAGAGCTAAATCCTAATTTGAAAGTGAGATTATATGCTCAGCTAACATTAATGGGTCCACTTGCACTGAACTTCAAGCTGCATTCTTTCCAATGCTGATCTCTATTGCTATGTCTCATCCAAATGTATGTGCCTGCAAGGTCTCTTTAAAATACTACTTAATGTTGATAGATGGGGTTTGAAGCACTAAAAAGATAATTTATGCACAAGTGTTTATGGAGGGACAAGTGATACGGGAGGCACTGAGTGAGCCAGGCTCTTCTGTTTCTTGGAGCTTGGCTTATTTTTTTCATAACAAAGAGTAATGCATTTGTCATGGTTTCTGCTGGGCCTGGCTGTGTAGCAACAGAAATCACAATCAAGTAGATGGAGTAGACAGACATATTTAAAGGATGGAAAAAGTACTTGAGTAAGGCAGACAGAGGTAGAGAGGGGAGAGTAACAGGACTTTATATGAATGCCATTACAAGGACCTGAAGTGGTCCCACACAGTATTGTATGTGAGTGGCTGCTAAGTAAATAGCACTTCCTATGGAGAAAGCTATGTAAAGACCTGAAAGAAAACCACTAGGTGAAAAAAAAAAAAAATCACATTATCATCTGAAGGTAAAAAGTTAAGGTATTGATGGGTTGTGTTTAACCCTATGAGCTTCAAAAGCCTCATTCCCCTGAATGAGCAGAATAGACAGGGATTGACATTTCAGTAACAGGCATCATCTCATTCCTGGAGAGAAGGAACAAGTAAGAGATGGAACCCAGCAGTGGGACTGGGATTCTAACTGTGGGATGAGAGTGTAGTCTCACAGTTAGATTCCAGCTACAGTTGAATGGCAGATGAAATGGTGTGCAATAATCAACACCTAGGTGCCATTCATGCCTCTGCTCTAGTAACCATGGATAACCTGACCACTTGATATATCTGTAAGTGGTAAAATATGACTTGGCTGAAACTAAGGGCAGTGCCCCAGACCTTTATAAGTAAAATCTGTGAGAGGTGTCTAGTTCCTTCTTTTGCTTATGCTCCATCTCTTGTCTAAGTTGCCTCTAGAAGTATTGTTTTGTCCCAGCCTTCTGGAATGATGTTCCCTGACTGCTTGGAGAACCAAAGCAGGCAGACTGGTACAGCAGTGAACAAAGTCCATCTGACAGAGTGCAGCGCAGTCAAGAACACCATGCATTCCTGCTCTGCTTTACATAGGGCAGGATGCCAGCACTTGGAATAATGTGCTCTTGGCTTGACCTACGGATTGTTGGAAGGCTGCTTTTGACTGGATTAGGTTTTGAATTGGGCAGCTTGCAACTAATTTCTGGCTTAAACATTAGGATTTGATTCATGGAAAATTAGGTTTGGTATCTGGATGGAAATTTAAGGACCAAAAATCAGACATGATTAGGTTTTGAAGACTATACCAGATTTAGTGAACTAATCCAAGTCTTACTAATTCTTAGAAGACTTGAGTGTGCAAGTATGATGAAGGTTTACATGGTCAATGCAATGTCCTACCAAGTCTTACGCAAATCAAACCTGTGGCTGGGCATGTGTATCTTCTAGGGAGAAGTGTTTGTTGTAAAATAATATTTCTTATTAAAATAGTACATGGCAGCCTATTTATGACTACTTTCCTTCTTTGCAATAGATTCTGAAGCAATCTTGCACTGAGATTTTATATTTGGAGCCATCCAGTGTTTGTGTGGGAGGTAAGGTTTTGTAATTTTAAAATACTACTCAATTATTATAGTGACGTGGTTTCCCTGTTTTACCCCAAGGGAAACCCCACTGGTCACTAGAATAAAACAATTCTACCTAAAAAAAAAATCCCTAAGGAGTTTTAACAAAAACCAGATAAGCTGTCTTCAGCCCTGCTTTCATATAGGTAGTACCTGTAATAGTGAGAGACATGTTTGTCTGCCTCTCTTCCATAGGTCTTGCTCTGTGCTTACCCTCATATTCAAAGCAGTGACACTCGCATACTGTTTGAGCTGTGGCCACCTAGTTAAATTCTGGGAATCTGGATAACATATGGTTGTTTAAATTCATGGCAGCGTTTCTGTAGTCCTGCCTCAAATCTGTGGAGTGTAAGCTTCAAAACATTTAACTGCATTCTAGTAAATGTATTACCATTCGCTGCACAAAGTAGATTTATACAAACATTAAGGGCTTGTCTTGTTTTGGGATTTCACAATCTGAGACCAATCGAAATAAGGTAGTTGCAAAATCTAGTTATGTTTTTGTGAAAACATGGATCATCTCAGTGAAATCAAAGTGGTCTTGGTAAACAAACCATTTTCACTTCTCCTCTGCACAGTTCTCAAGTAGCGTGGCCCTTGTGCAACTTCCAGAAAAACAGTACAAAGGAGGAATGTTTTCCTTCCCTGGCACTCTTAAGTGGGCCTGATCCAGGCTTGGGAAATCCTCTTGTTACAAGACCTGGAAACTCTTTCATACTGTGCGCTGAGCACTGTATCCTGTTGAGTCAGAATCAACTTACACTTTAATAGGGCTGCCCCAGTGAAAGATGGGAGGAAATCTTTCTTTTTCCTTTAGTGACCTAACTGAAGAATGCAGTTCCAGGGGTCAATTAAAAAGGATACCCAGATAAATTTGAAGCATTAATTTGTTGTGCTTCAGTTATTGCAGGCTCTATTGAAGTACTCCTTTAACTTAGTGCACTAAAGACCAGTGATTTGGGGTTTTTGCTTTTCTCTACAGAGGAATTTCAGGTTGTTCTTAGAGGAAGAGGTTTAAATCTTGGTGGGAGTACCAATGCTGTTACTTGTACCTATCAAGTGAACGGAACTACAATTCGTAAGTATTTGAAGTTAGAGGTTATATGCCTTTGTATTTTTTACTAAGGTATTGTTTCTCATCACCTCAATTGAAAGAGGAAAAAAAAAAAAATCAGAGGAGAACAGGAAATTTCTGAAGACTAGCAAGAAAATACTAGTCCTCATTTTTTCTTACTAGTCCTCAGTTATTTCACACCTTACTCAGTGATCCTAATTTGCTACCGGTTGCTGTTAGCTGTGAACTGGTGCTTGGCAGCCCAGCAGCCTGTGTGAGTTAAGATGGTGGTGTTCAAGTAAGCGGATATTTTCCTATGAAGAAATATGACCAGAGTTTACCAAACAAATGCCCCCTTCTTGTAGGAAGACCCAGGCCAAGACATAGGTTCTCATCAGGATTCCATAGGCACTCTTTCCAAGGTGCACTTACTTTGTTGTCTCCGAGTACCTCAGCTCATTCTGTCTGGGATACAGAAAAGAGCTCTTTCTGTAGAAAACAACTAATTTTTCCCTCCCTGCTGGCTGATCTTTGTATTAGTCTGTCTTAAATTCCTACCCAATTGAACATGTGTTTCCAGTACATTTTTCCTTACTCTGGATATCACATATACTTGAATGGGCTGCTAGTCTCTCCTGCCAGTTAAATATCTAAAATAATTGGGAGAAATAATGTAGTAGCACAGTAGTTGTGTATAAAGGCAACCTGTACACATATGCAACCCATACAAAAATTCTGCTTGTATTAATTTCCCTTGAGGTTCCCTTGAAATGGTCACACAAGCAATAAGGAAGATCAGAAATGTTCAATGAGTTCCACCTATAGGAAAGAAAAAAACAGCCAAAGTAGTTGGTAAGTATAGGCTGCTGGAGGGATAGATATAAGGAGCTGGACTCTCCCAGTCCATTGAGAAGAGGTCAAGAGGCAACAGGCTTCAAATTCTGCAGCAGATCTAGGTGGGGTTTTAGGAGAAAGCTTCTCACTGTAAACACTTCCCAGGCCTGGAATAGGTTACCTAGAAAGCCTTTTAACAACTTAAACAAGTGTCACTAAAGAATGCCTGAGCGTGCTGTCTTCTTTAAGTGACCTTTGAAATGTTTTCTGACCTGTTTCTCTAGTTCTGTCCAGCATATGTATGTTTGCTTCACCATGGCAGAAGTAGCTATTCTTTGTCAGAACAAAGCCCCCAAATAGGATCTGATGAGAGAATTACCAACTAGATCTTTGGGCTGGTTTTATTTTTACTTGGCTTCAGAAAGGGTGTGCTAAAGCACATGAAGGGAGGGGAATGGCATAGTGATGTATTTATTATATGTTGCAGAGTAAAAACACAATCTGCTGTATGGGGACTTGCCAGAGGCTTGCTACCACCCACCCATGCTCTTATATTCAGCAATGGACAACAGAAAACATTTAGCTACTAGTATAGGAAGGAAATAGGGAAATTTAAGATGACCCTCTGATACCCAAACTCATTCTGTGCAGTTCTGAGCTGGGCTTCAAGCACTTTGGTCTCAGAGGAAGCCAAAAAAAGAACAGTGAAGCTAGGATGGACAAAAAGGTAGGAAGGATGCTTTAAGCAGTAGCAGGAAGGTGGTCCCAGGAAAACTGTCATGTGTTGTTGCATTCTCTGCAAAAAACCTGGCAATCTTTCAGCAGAACCCTCACCATTTGAGGGCAGTACAGAGGGTGTTCACATGAGAATGTTCTTTAAGGTTAGAGTTGCCCTTACTGATAGCCTGGGCTCCACTTTGGGACCAGCATCAGAGCAAACCATTGTTTTGTCACTTCTTCTGGTTTTAAAAGATGCATTTGGCATGTTTTTTCTTCTTGCATTTATAAAGAACCATTACCAAATGCTAGAAAGGAAACCTGCCAAATGTAGCTGTGGGATAGAAAAATAATCTATGAAACATACCATTAAGACAAAAACATATGGCAATGTGCTAATCCCTCTTCCCCACCTCACAACTAGCCCCAAATCTAGGCCAAGCAGTCACTGTAGATTACAGCACATAAGAAAAGCTCATTTATGCTAACAGCTCCTCCTTCAGCTGCCCCTGAACTACTTGTACGTCTGCCTGCTCCTGAAATGCAGGACAGAGCCATCTCCAAGTTGATTTGGCAGATCATTTGTCTGCTCTCACCCCTAAATCAGGAAATAGTCCATGCTTGCAAGAGCAGCTCCAGTACAGATATTAACAGCACTACCATGGGGATGTCTGGGGAGTGTGATTCTGCACACAAGGGCAGAATTTCTTCCCAGTTTACTTTTTCACTTAGATAAAAGAGCTCCCTCTTTTTTCCAACTGCAGAAAAGGAGTGCTCTGCAAATACAAGCTCTGTAAGTGTCAGAGCTTTGCAAACAGAGAGAGACTCAAGAGTGTGAAACACACTAGAGAAATATACTGCAATCACAACTGGTAAAATAGTCCTTGAATATTGTAGTGCATAGGGTTGGAGCTAATTAGAAACAAATCTTCATCTATCAAATACACCTAATAATGTTCTCACTCTGCAAAAATCATCTCAATTCCTGGAAATGACCTCTCTAAGAGCATGAGTTGGCTTGAATAAAATAAAGCAATATAATGTGGGCTCACTACTCACATTTAAAGCCAGCTGTGGGTTTACATGTTCAAGGCATGGCTTTAAAAAAAATCAGCAGCTTTCTTCCCTATCTCAGGCCTGCGTGCTTGCAAGTCCCAGACACTATCAAACCGGTAACCACCATACTGTGAGAAGGGAAGGGACTTCGTAGCACTGTCACACATCAGCTCCTCATGTAAGCAGTGCAGTATATTAAGGTCATGCTATTTGTTTTTTTCAGATGAGAAACCGAAAACTGTGAAATCTGATTTTTTGCTCTGCCCTGCACCAATTCTGTATAAAAGTGGCCAGTAAGTACTTGAAACAAATGCCATCCTTTGTTTTGCTACAGTTGGACCCATTATGTCTGATCTTAATCTTGAATGGTTTTTGCTAGAGGCAGTCTTTTGTTGGTTTTAAGGGGGGTGGTTTGTTGTTGCCTCCCCCCCCCCCCCCCTCCCCGTGTTGTTTCCCTGGTGTGTTTGCCAGCTTTGGAATGGGCTTTAAATAGCCATTTGTGACCAAACCAATTTGGACAGTGCCTTAAAAATGAATATTCAGCCAGTTTATGCAACACTGAAAAGGTCTGGCTTGTCGTAAGTTTTGTACAGATTAGCTGTTTTAACAGGGCGTAATATGCTCTCTTCTGGATAACTTTAGGCTCATTGTTAAATAGATTACATTATCAGTGACACTTACAAGCTATTATTAAAATTATGTGTCAAGATGCATACCACTGCTCAACATGTACTGATAAAATGAGGCACTAATTTAACAGCAGCAGCAATCTCATAACAGTGCTGTGGCTAAACTGCAGTTCTAGCCTTATTCTACGTGTCACTGGCCATGGCTGCACATTACTTCTGGCCCTTTGAGAACTAATCCTTCCCTCCTCCTTTCAAATTCAGACATGCCCTAGGCTTTAAAGATCACTTCAACTTCATTGTTCAGATGTGAAGTTCTAAGCTAATCAGAAGTCAGAAAACTGCACATCAGTTTCTGGCTCCATAGGATTGTGAAGGCTTTCAGGCTGTTTGCTTTCTCTGTCTTTTGCAGGTAGTTCTTCAGAGTTATTTGGGATTAGGTTAGTATTAGTGCAGTAGGAAGCACAGCAGTTCATGACAGCTCCGCACTGTCATTTTTCTGTGGCAATACTCAGCTCAGAACTAAGCATACTGCGTGGGTGATTTTCAGTAGGTACTTTGAGTTAAGCAACTGTCAACCAGCTCAGTGACACAGGAGACCAATAGCAAAATCCTAGGTACACATCTGGTTGTGCATTAAAATGCAACTAGGAAAAGTTGGAAAGCAGTAAAGATGAAACAAAGCATTTGAGTGATTAATGTCAGTGGAAGAGAGCAAGGTGAATCACTGCAGAGGAGCTACACCAGAGCTTCTGTGCAGCAGCCCGACTCCTCTCTGGAAAGGGCTGGCTTATGGCAGCACAGGGAAAACAACATGTGAAGGAGAGGTATGTTAGAGGGGATGTTTTTAATGTTATGTTTTCCTGGTGCTCAAGCAACTTTTGTACAGCTATGTGAAATGCTGATGTTGTCCAGTGCGTAGCAGGAGCTAGTCAGTCCTTACGTGCATGTGCACAAGGCAGTGCAGTTGTACCATTTTCACTTGAGTGAGGCTGCATGTGGTTGTGTGCCAGCTGTACAGCAGAACGGCTGTCATAGCTAAAACAAATCAGCAGCATGTGCAGCTGTAAGAGAACTGGTGTCGTTATCTGAATGCAATAAATCAGTCAGGTTAAGAGCCCCTCCTTACCATGCCAAGTATTTCAGTGGAGTTACCTTACAACAGAAGAACAGCAAATTGGGCAGCCAGTATTAAGTCTCAGAGACCTGGAGCTTTAAATGCTGTTACGCACACTGTTAGTCTGAGAATATGTAAACAGCCTATCTTGCCAAGTGGAAGTGAAATGCATGGAATATTTACATAGCATACTGTGATTGTAGTGTAGCTCAAGCACAGTTACAGCACAGTTCTTCTCAGCTGTGTTTGTTAGAATTTACAATGCACATGAAGTTGTACAGGTTTACAGGAAGAGAATTTTTCAAAAGTAAATTATGTGAAATACACTTCCATAACCTGATATTGTAGTAGTTAGAGCAGTTTGCTGTGCAGAAGAGTGACAGCTATGAGAGATATGTAAACACATGAACTCTTGACTTCCCATTTGCACAGCTCAGCCTATTGCTGGATACATCCCAGTAATTCCTCATCTTGTGGAGCTAGTATTAGTCACTAATACAGCAACAAGCAGTCTTCTGTTTTTCTAGCTCTCTTCTTGTTAGTGAAATTAAGAGCAACACAAAGTTAGATTTGTGACTCTTAAACCTGCAGTTTTCTTTCTGGGTAAACAATAAAGACCCACTTTACAGGCTTCATTACATTCTTCTCAATTGGAGGCTCTTCTTATTGACTGATGAATTTGCACTTTTTACAAGCAGAAAAATGGAAACCCATATGGAATAGATAACATGGCAAAGTACCCAAGATGCTGGAGTGGTTATCCTCTGGTCTCGACTTAGGCCATTATGTATTTCTACTTTCTTTACAGCTGATGGTTGCATTTAGTTCAGAGCTTCCAAAATGCCAGCTGTAGATTTAACCAAGCATTCTTTTCAAAGCTTGTTTTTTCACAGTACCACCTAGCAGATGGATATGGTGCCCCTAGATTATATGACAACACGACTGAGCTGCTTGTGCCATTTTAAATACCTTCATGTTGCGCCACTTTGGCAGTATTACATAGTTTGCTTACAAAACCAGCTCCTTTAAGATCCCCGATTAGCTAACACATGAGAATGATGCGATTTCTACACAAGCCACCTACACATTACAAAAACTGTTCAAAACTATTAAAATAATCCAGGGCATAGGAGTACCGTGTATACTCTGCAGGAAGATGAGAGACAAAGCTAGGCTGAATTGCTTTATTTCATGTGCATCCAGATATGACTTCTATTCTGAGGACAAGTATAGCATTACTGGTTTACCGAAAAGGACTCAGATTCTACTGTACTGTCAGTGTCCTTGCACTGCCTTTGCTTTTGTTTTCTTTATTTTGTTCTTGATTTCTTTGAGTAGGCAGTCAGAAATCTGTAGGCATCCATAAGGCAATACACTATTATCAGGTTTTTTTACTTTTTAAACACTTACAAGCTTTCTTTTATTTGTTGAGGAGATGACAACAAAAGTTTAATCTAGCACAACAATACAGTATTTTACTGAAATATATGTCTGTTTTTAAATTACCTCCATTTGAACTCTAGTTTTTCATTTGAGTATTACAGGAACAGATTTTCCATTTGCCGGAGCTAACTGAGAAAATCCAATGTTAGGTCTAGGCTAGGTAGTGAATTATTCAAAATGAACCAACCAGCTGAGAGGTTAGCATTGTTCTTAAAATAGTTCAGAAAACTACAGGAGTTTATTTTTTAATGCAGCTGCAGTGTTGCTGGCCAGCTTCCAGATTTATGCATCCTGCTCTTGAATTTGTACAGTGCTTGTTCCAAAATTAGCTCATGAAGCAAAGTGAGCATTTACCACTCAGTGCAACAACATGTGTAATCTTCTTATAACTGAAAAGGCATTGAGCAAGTCCATCTGAGCACATACACAAAAAACTGGTTGTGTTTCAAGATACCAGCAGAAGGGCAAACACTGGTTTAAGTGGGTTTACTGCTTTCCTTTAAGTATCATCTGGTTTCCATCTCACAGTTGAGTGATATTGTGGACACCCCTGCACTGAACAGCCCTTAACTCACCCTATCTGAAGGGTGCCCTAGGCAGAGGTGAGCACTGTCTTTCTTCTTGGCCTTGTGAACTTAAGGAATAACAAAGCCAAAAAGGACGAGTCCAAACATAAACCTGAGTGCAAGTGAAACCTTGACTTTATACTCAGATGTCACATGGAGATGGCACAGTCTGCCTTACTGGTTTTTAATGACCTTACTTGCCCTCCATTCAACTTGATGTTGGCTCCAGCTTGCATGTATCCTTTCCTACATCCTGTCCAACATGAACAGCTGGTGGCACTTAAAGAGCGAAGATTAAAAAGGAATTACTTTGTGTAGTAGGAAGGAAAATTACTACGCTTGCATTCCCAAATTCTTAGTTGCCTCCAATTTCAAAGTAGCTGACTTAAGTTTACCCTCCAATGCATAGTTCACTTGAAACAAAGCACACAACACCACAAAATTATATGTTAGCCATCATATTAGTTTTCTTTGTATTGCTAGTAGGAGGAGGTCTTGGCAACAGCACAAGTTCACAAGTTTAGTGGTAATTTCAAATGTACTTCCTATGCAGACATTCCAATAAGGAATTACTGAGGGAAGAGCTGACCTTACTGAGCAAGTCTTAGAGAGCCTGAATGCAACTGGAGAATAAATAGCTCACACTTACAACTGTAAGAGCACCACCTGCCCTGGAAAGAAATCATAGGGGAAAATGATCTCTAGGATTAAGCGCATCACTTTAGGTTTCTGTGCAGCTACCTTGAGACATGCTTTTCTTTGGCGAATAACCAGACTGCTCCCTGGAGAACTCTGTGTCATTCAAGTCTTTGTTCTTCGTGGCAACAGCAGTTTCTTTGCTTGTTCTGCTCTCAGTTGAGAATGGGATGGCAGCTCAGGGGTTGCTCAGAAACACAGCATCATGGTGCTTCTGCATTGTCATTTTCCAAGGTCCCTACAGATTAATACTTTGTCACCAATTTCCATTTTATCCCAACTTTACAGTTCAGATATTGTCCCTTAGCCCTTTGGAATACAATGATGAGGGAAGAAACTACCTTAAATACCTACCTACTACATCTGTGTGTCTTCCTCTTAAGACATTTCTCAACTTCTATACGTAGGAAAAGAAAACCTTTTTGGGGGGGGCTTCTGTTTCACTTTTAGAAAATAAATTTGGTTGTTTCCCCTCAGCAAGAAGTTAGCCCTGTGGTGTTTAATAAAGCTATCCGGCTGGGTTTTTGACAGTTTGCATTACCCACTCTCCGCCTATTTTTGTTTGAGCTAGTGCCAAAAGAAGTTTTGTTCCTTTTTTAATACCATTTGCTGTAGCCCATGACAGGCTGAAGGCAGGCAAGAGTTCTCATTCTCAGGCCAGAGTTTTGGTAGAATAATCTTAATTTCTGAAGCACAGATTTAGGACAGCATTAACTGCCTCACTTTCTGCTGTGGAGCACATGCAGGGCTGAGGACAATGGGAATTAACCACAAGCTTCAAGTTAAATGTGGCTTAAGAGCACCTCTGTAGGAGCTTAATGGAAGCCAAGTTCTGTCTTCTGGAAGAGCCTGTAGCTCTATGCAGTGGGAAAATCCAACTTTGGAATCCAGTGCATTTATTTCTATGGGTCTCTGGCAAATTAATGTAAAATCAGTTTAAAATGAAACAGCAGTGTGGGGAGTCTATTTGAAACATATTCATTGCCCCTTACAGTGTACACCAGGAAGCTCCTGCTCACTATGTTAGGGGCCTTGAACTTTATGTGCAGCAGCTCTGCAGGTAAAAACTAAAACTAGCTGAAAGCTTGAGAATTCTTGTCTAGGCTGTCACTGGCACTCTTGCCTTCAGTTTCTGCCTCCCTAGAAGAGTCTTTAATACAGAGAGGAAGCACATGCCTCACATTTAATTCTAGGTTGTTGGAGTGAAAGATGTTTCCATGACAGTGAAAGTGGTACTTTGAGCCTGGCTTTCTGGTTTCAAGAGTCATTATTTTTAATACCTACACCAAACTTTAGAGAAAGAGCACAGACACATGAAAGCAAACAGACAGGGAAGATGAATGGATACTGGGTTCTGTCCTGCAAATTACCTCATTTGGTTTCTAGACAGCTGCTCTCCAATGAGAACAGCTGAAAGGTGTCCTACAAAATGGTTGTCATGGCAGACTTCCAAAGGATCCTGACTGCTCTTCCCTGCCCTAGCTAGCTCAAAGGTAGAGCATGATGTGCCTTTACTCCATCCTCCTCCTTGTGACATGAATCTGGGAGCCAGAAACAATTACTTTTGAATTTCATCTCCTGGGGAACAAAAGCACATCACATTGGCCAGCAGTGTTTCTGATGCAGGCAGAATGCTGTGCTAGTGCTTGCATCCTCAGGGACATGTACAATATCTACATAAACAATACAAAGCCATCCTTCTTCAGGTTTGCTTGACTATAGTAAGAAAAGCCTCTTGCACTGTTGATTTCCTTCTCTAACACCTGTAGGTCCTTAATGAAGCCTCCCTGCTCCAGTGCGCTAGTACACTTTAAGGACAGAGGCACCTGGTTAAGGAGCATTGTGGCTCTCAGCAGTACACCATGATCACATGTGCGCATAGTTTTTTTTACTGCAGCTCCTGTATGGGTTCTTTACTACTTTCCATCCTTTTTCCTGTGACTGATAAAGACTAAAGAAGCAAAAGCAGTGTTGAAGAAGTGTGACACTTTGTAAGGTGACTAATGTTTAATATGTTTGCTTAATTAACTTCTGGCTAATAATTCTAACCCATTAAGTAGCTAGTTAGTACATGTTTCGAATAAACACATCTGGTCCTGCAATGAGTGAAGGTTCTTCCTGTGCGTGGGTGACAGATGTGGTGGTGGTTTCCCCAGTGCTCTCTGTTAAATAATTAACAGCACACTGGTAAAGTAGCTTTAGACAGCCAGCCTTCAAGCCAGCTGTACAGTCTCAAAGCTACGTCTGCGGACATGTGCCTCATCTCTTTAGTCTGCTCCAGCTATTACATACCCTCTTTAGCTGCTTGTCTGTTTAAGAAACACCCCTTTTAGATAACTTTGGACACTTGGCTCCTGCTCTGAAAGGCAGCAGGAGTAATATGTCAGGCTACCCAACAGGTGAATAGTTCTGAATTCACAAGCCCCACAGACTGATCTCTCCCACCAAACAAAGGACACTTGAAACAGCCCTGCCCTACTGTTTCATTACTTGGAGCTGCTGGACGAGATTTAGAAAGACCTTTCCTTGGGACGGAAATGTCATCCTGGGGTACCCACTTTATGTGGTCACCAGCTCCCAAGCCTGGAACAGCTGGTAATTCTGATCAGTCTTCATCATGTGACAAGCTGAGATTTGTACCATGCAGAAGAGATCACTTGTTTCAAATCAGCTCTCATATAATTTTCAGATTTGGGCTTTTGTGGTGAGACCCTTTGAAGTTACTTTTTTTTTTTTATCTCCAGACTGAGGGAGAAGTTAGGTCAATAATAAATTAACTAAACAGCAGGATATTTTGCAAGAGGCTAATTTGCACATAAGTTACTACTTAAAAACAAGACTCAAGTCCTTGCTTACCAAAGGGCAAGGTAAGATTTATTCCTGCTTCCAAGAGCCTGTGAACCCTGCTCACTCTGTGCCTGTCCCATAATGCTCCACATGCAGCTGTCATTAATTCTAGTGGTACAGGCTCAGTCTGTGACCTTTGTTTTGTAAAGCATCAACAATAGCACAGCTGCCCCTGCATAGCTGAGATTTCAAACCTGCAACTTGGCAAGAGGAACAGAACAAATTGGATACATATACATAAATGCATTGTGAAGGAAGGGAAAACAGAACAGAATGAACCAGAGTAGGATCCTATAACTTGTTCGATAGGGATTATTTAAGTAGGCATATGGTATACTTAAATGCGCTTTCAAAAACATTGGCCCAATTCTTTGAGCAAATATGAAATAAATATCTAAATAGAAAGCGAGCTGATACAGGATCATTAGTTCTCTGGAGGAGGCATATGAGTGCCTTTGGAAATGTGTGTGAGTGGGGGCTGGGTGCAAGCAATAAGCAGATTTACATTCCCACTCAAAAAGTGTCATTAATTTATTGTTAAGATTACACTGTTGTACTTCCTTCCAACTCCACAACCATCAAAAAAGAATCCTCCAAAAAGCTGATATTTAGACCTAACTCAGCACCAGCTTTCCAGTCTTACCAGCTTAGTCTTGGCATAGCAGACCACTGCAGCCGCCATCATACCTCTCACTCTATTTCCAGCCAACGGTCACACTGCCTACAAGGCACACGTTTCAGAACTGAAGAGCACTGCTGTGCTCATCCTACATCCCAATTTTTCAATGTTAGAGTTACTGAAGAACAATCACAAGCTAAAATTAGCCTGCCTTTTACCAGATGGAAAACAAATGCAGATTAGATAAGCAGAAAAAAAATTTGAGTGCATTAACTACAAAATGAATCTCAACGTATATTAAAACAATGCTCTTCACAAGTCACACTAGGTCTGTCTCCCTCATAAGCCACATACAGATATTGAAATATACAAATACATGGGATTTCTAGTGCCCATAAACAAGCCTAGGAGATTATCTGTTTACTCAAATGAACCCATAACTTTATCAACTTTGATTAAAAGATTTGTTCATCTGCCTTAAGAAGTATTGAGATTTCTTGTGACACAGAAGTGAGCAGCTGAGAGCTAGATGAGGGAGATAATTAACGTTTTCTATGCCTGGATTTACTATTATATTTTTTCACTAGGTCCTCCTCAACTGAGGGGAGTACAATTGTGGAACATCTACTACAAGTGCATCACAGAAGTGCTAGGGAATGGAGGTTTTACACAAGCTGCAGCTTTAACCTGCATACCTTTCTAAGTATCTTGAAAAATTATTTCATGGAGTTTGTTGAGCATTTTCTGTCCTCTCTTTCACAAGGTACATTTGCCTTCTTTTTGTGGCATTGTCAAATAAATAGCTGTATCTCAACCTGTATGACAACTAAAGGAAGAGTATTTGGTCACAGAACTATACTGCTAGTTACTTAAGGGGACAACATACACAATGAGTATATCACCACTTGTAAATGCTGAAAAGGGGGTTCAAGGACCCATTTTCAGAGTCTCAGCCTGTAAACTACATTGTCATGACACACAGCCTGAAGAACTCCTCATCCAGAGAAAAAGGGAACAAATAAAACTGGCATTCATAGGACTTTTCAATTATGAGGTAGCTTGTTGACACCAGACAAGATTAGTTATTACTATAAAAAGGCAAAACCCCAGTAAACACACATTGAGTGGTTACCTCTCTGTAAGCAGCTGTAGAGCTGTTCCTTAAGAAGCACTTGATGAAGAGCAGGCAGTCCACTGCAGCGGAAGGAAGTGCTGGCTATCAGAACCAACACTGGACTTTCTTGAGCCTTGTTAACATTCTTAGCTTCTGTAGACAGAGCAGCTGATCAGTTTGCTAACGCAAAGGAGACAACAGCAGCTGAGACCAAAAAAAAAAATCCCTAAAAAGTAAGAAGTGGGGGATACTTGGCCCTTTTAACTTCCTGCTGACTTCATCAACCATGTGAGTTCAATCTGGTCACAAATGGGTGGACAACATCTCCAGATCACATAGGGATTGGAAGGGACCTTGAAAGATCATCTAGTCCAGTCCCTCCTCCGCAGTAGATCACCTAGATTAAGTCACACAGGAACACATCCAGGCAGGTTTTAAATGTGAAGCCATGCCAACTGTCCCTAGTGACCCTCTTGTCCTTGCTGTGCCTAGAGGCTGACCAGTCTATAGTTACCTGGGTCCTCCTTCTTACCCCTTTTTGAAGATTTACTGTCCTCCAGTCCAGATCAGGTTGCTTTACCTGCTGTTCTCCTTCCAGAGCCTCTGTGTTCAAGTGACTGCAGTAATTCTTCATCATAGATGTACTAGTGGCTAATTAGGCCCATTGGTTTGTAATTAACATTGTCCTTCACCAAAACCAGCTGTTCTTTCCCAGCAGCACTGGGTAGAGTGTTGATGTGACTCACAGCGTTGCCTACCTGAACTAATTCCTTTCTTTACAAAGTCACTGACAGTTCTTAGCATTTGTTTCCAGCACCAGCATTTACGGTAATTTTTTTCCTAATGCAAGCACTTTGTTCCAGCAAAAATAAAAAAGGAATGTGATTACCAGTCACAGCTAACTCACATGGTACAAGCTCCTGCCTCCAAAATAGTGAGGCAAATAAACTCAGGTAGGGAGAAACCAGAAATATGGCTGGATTAGGCTTAATGTCTGTTATAAATATTAACTTCTGAAAATATTTTAGAAATACATTTAGTTTGACACAATTAGGTTGTAATGGGAGCTATTCACAGATGGAAACATCTTCAATGAATTGTATAGGCTAACTGGCTCCTAAGACATATGGATCTGATGTTAAGATCAGTAGTAATTTCTAATGCAGTCCTTCACGTTCCTCAATAGGGCACACAGTGTTCCCAGAGCATTAAGAAAGAGTGCGTGAGCAGAACTAAGTGCTTAATATTATGCAGTGGATGTAGTATCCTGAGCTGAATTAATAGACTAATTTAACATAATAATGACATTGCATACCCTGTTACTGCAGGTTCCCATGATTCCATACGCTCAGAGCTAATTCATCGCTGGCTTCTAGTTTTTTCAAATTCACTAGCACTTCCAGTAGCAAAATACTTACATATCTCCAGCCGTTTCCCATGAAGGCCAAACCCAAATAGTGCATGGAGCAATCCACATAGAACACCAAGTAATTCTGGGGTGTCTCACCTGACACTAAAAGTTTCAGTCTCTGCCTCCTCTGGTTAGGTCAGTATTGTTTGGCCACGGAGCTTTTCCTTCCAACTCCAAACTCCACAATACCAGTACTGAGTGGCACCATGTTTGTGCTGCAGCTGTACATGGGTGGGGATATTTCAGTGTGAAACACCTGACTATGCCACTGTCGGTCACAGTGGGCTCTGCTTTCCCACTCTTCAGGTGACCCTTGCCGTGCCATATGGTCACACTGGCACCCCTTTGTGCTGCCACTGTTGTGTAGGGGATGGCAAATTATGTGAGGGCAAAGTGACAGACATGCAAAAATTACACTTAAATCAGTAGTTCACCAAACTCTTGTCCCATTGCTGTGACTGATCTTCTGGTGTTTGGTTTTTGTGCAGATGTACGTGTGCACATACAGATCTGTCTGTGGAAAACACATACCTGCCTACCAGTACTAGCTGCGTAATAAAGCTGTAGTTTAATTCATGGAGGTGGGTTTTTTAAGGGAAAGCACCCTTTTAAGTACAAATAAATATTTTTTTCATTCCTACTATGTATTTTACCTATTTTAATGCAGACACTCTATTCTAAAATACCTTTGCCACCAACATTTTAGTAACTTTTTGAGCAGTTGCCAGTTTAATTTTCAGTGCATGGAAATTGGAAGTAAATTATTTATTACTTCCAGCAAATGTCTTCCGCAATTTTATTTAATTTTTTCATCTTTTTTAATGGGTCATAAAATGGCAGTCTTTTATTGGCTACTCATAAAGTAAGGAGCAAATGAATACTTTGCAAATAGGTTACTGTGGATTGAAATGTCAGCTGTATTTCACGGGGTATGAAATTCCTCAGACCAGAGCTGCGGTGACATATGGCGGTGGGCCACGGCCCTCTTCTGCAATGCTAAAGCTGTAGTGGACATAAAGTAAGGAAAGAACTGCAATTGTCTTCTCAAGTTACATTTTTCTGTAAATGGCTTGTTAGGATGGCTAGTGGGCCATGATTGATGCGGTTTGAAGTTGCAAGAGTCTTGTGGTAAACTTTGGTCAGAAATAAGAACATTTTTAAAAAGCTTTTTTCAGACTAAGTTTTCCAGGATTGATTGCCATCCAGAAGTGGTACTGCACAGGCAAAATACAGCAAAATCCCTTTCACATGGAACAAGGGCTGCAAACTCTAAATAAACCTCATGGTTTTTCTTATTACAGTGGAATAGCTTTAAAAGTCTTGAGCCTCTGGTCTTTACCTTTGGGGTCTACTTCTCTTACTGGGTATGCAGATATAAAATCCATACTGTGGCCCTTGCAGCGTGCAGGGTCTATATATACGTCAGCAGAAGGTGAGGCAATTTTCCTTGAGTATGGCAAGTGATTAAAGTACCAGGGATGTAGTTAGTGAAATCACATAAATGATTGCTGGGAGATGTGGCCGTACAGAGTTACAAACCCACGCATTTAGTGCCCATGGAGACATTTTAAAAGCATTTCTGTTCCCCTTCCGCAGGGAGACCAGCTGACAAAAAATTGTGCTGTTCCTTCCCTTATCAGCTGAGGCTGTCATGAACCTTCAGTGCAGTCTCATACCCTTTGAATTGTATTCCTCCCCCTGACAGAAAAAGTATCTCCGGAGGCCAAAGATTTTGAGCTGTTACCTGCTGACACAGGCTGGCTCAGCTCTTAGCTGGTTTGAGCCTTGCTGAGGGAATCTCACACTCACAAAATACTGACTAGCACCAGTGGGAAATGAAGATGCCCCAAAAGTAGAATCAGTGTTGAGTGTAAATTTACTTTTAAAATATTTGTGATTTATACAAAGTGCTGTCACGCATGTGGACAGTAAACGTTCAGCATATTCATGTCTTCCTCTTGGATGTTTGTGAATGGGAGAGTGGAAGAAATAGAGCATCTCAGTTTTGGAACTGCAAATTTGAAGGGGTTTGTATGTATATGAATCAGAAATCTGCATAGCCCATCAAACAGGTGGATGCTAAAGAAATGAAAAAAACATGTTTCTCATACCCTGCAGACATGACAATTTCAGGAAAGGGGTTATTTTGCATGTTGACAGGTTCATCCTTTTGAAGATGAGACAATTATCTGTATGAGTTCACTCCGTGGCTTCCAGAACTAAGCAAGCATGATCAACTCCTGTGGAAATCTCAGATGGCTGATCCCTGCAGCTGTGTATCAGAATGGAAGCTGCTAGGGAAACTGGTTGTTCCTCCTGCACTCTATCTGCATTGATAGCTGATGTGTTCAGTGAGTCTGTTGCTTGGGATATTTGTCAGGCCACCAGACAGCTAAAGATTGGGGAAATGCAAAGCTCAACAGGTGGCACAGAGACTTGAAACCTGCTCTTGCCGCAGTCATTGGGGCCCTGAGACACACACATTATCAGTGCTTCTTTTTGGGGCCAGAACACTGTAAATGCAATGCCATGAATAAAGGGCAGATCTGCAGACCTCACCTGCAGCTGAGTGTGGCCCCAGACAGTGACAGAAGCTTGTTCAGTGGCAGCTCCTGAAAATATGGGTTAACCTCCCCATTTTAGTAACAGTCTAATAATTGGCCTTCAGTAGCTGACCTGAGCTGACTTTGTGATACAGCCCTGTTCAGTTAACTACAAATTTGTTCCTGAGTGTTTGGCTGGACTGAGATTTTTGTGTTGTTTTGGTATTTCCACCACCTTACACACTCTAATGGGAAGTACTGCTGTTTACCTGGTGCTGGAATGTGTCTCTGTTCTGTCTCAATCCTGGCTAAAATACTTATGTTAGTGAATGGAGCTAGGAAACGTGGTTGAGTAAATGATTTGTGGTGGGGCTGGAATGTAAAGCTGCCTTTTCTCAGTCTGCTGGGGAATCCCTGTTTGAGTGGACCTTGTCACTGGTTGTAAAGGCCAGCTTTAAGTTGCAAACAGCATGGTGTAAACACAAGCCCTAGTTCACTTAGAAAGCTTAGCTGTTAGCCACATTTTTTTTGTACACAAAGCCAGTGAGTTCAAAGAAGTATAAAGATCCACAGGATACCCGAGCAACAATTTTTCTGTTAAGATGTTCTTTGGCAGTGTTCTAGACAATTGTGTTTCAGGTTCCTGTTTCACTTGTTTGCTAGTGAAGACCATCTAAAAAATTACATTTTTTAAAATAAATAAATTGGACAAATCTCTTGCATTTCAGCTCACAGAGGGAAACTGTGAGTGTGGTAGCTACAGATCACTATGAGAAAAAAACTATTAAGAGATGTACCATTTGAAGGCAAGACAGAACTGTCTGTATAAACTTAGTATGTATTGCAGCAGGAGCATGCAGTCTGTTGCTCAGCATAAGGAAGGCAGAAGGAAAACTTTTGCTTCAAGCTTTAATGTTTAAGAGAGGAATGGAGTGAATTTAACAAGTCTGTTATGTCATAAATCCAGACTTTTCAGTGGACACCATGAAAGCCCAACACCTAAGTCGCTGGTCCAGAAATTCGTAAGATATGTTGCCTGTCTCACACACTGAAAAAGCTGCTGTGAAATGCAGTATTTTAATGAGTTAGAATATCTACCTTCAGGATAAACCACAATGTGCTGAGAGACTTTTGCTGGCAAACCTGTTACGGTTGGGGGCAGCCTGGAGGCTGTATAAGAAGCATTGATGCAAAAGCAGTTATTTGTTTCCAAAAGATCTAAGGGATATGTAGTGGACTTTGCAGGTCTTTTTGGGTGTAGGCTTTCTTACACAGGAGAATGAAGTTAAATATGAGTAGCAGAGTAGTGCTAGCATTGTGAGAACATGCCTCAGCAGTACTTTACTTCCCTTTGGAAGTTTCAAACATGTCTTGTTTTCCTAGTTGCTCAGCTAAAACACACGTGAGCGTGAGTGTATGCTAGTGCCACTGATGCATGTTCCTTCTCAATTCAGCACGTTTGGGACTGGTAGTTGCACATTGCACAAATGAACAAACTGCTGGAGGATAAAAAGCATCATGAAATGATGTTAGAAAGTATTCCTGACTGACAAGAACACACATGGGTCAGAAGGAAGGATGATAGTGCCAAGCAGCAATAGGAATTGATTGGACAGCAGAAAAAAGTAGGAGAACAAGGATTCATATTTAAAAAATGAAGTAGCGAAAGAGAGTGTCTAAAAGTGTTTTGGACATTCAACACTAGTAGCTGGCAGCAATTGTAGTCAGATGTTACTGGCCAAATCCAGCAGTTCTTCAGTACTGCATAAGCAGAATTATTTTTGATCTCAGTGGGAGTTTTGCCCACCAAGAGATTACACAAATAGATCCAAACAGAGATAAAAGAGCCGAGGAAAACCTAACATGTTTTTAGATACAGTTAAAATATCAGAAATAAAATCAATAAGGATGAAGGTTCTTAAAGAACATATGTTAGTTTCAAAATCAAAATTATGTAGTGTGCTACGCTTGGATTTAGAGCCAAATATTCTTACAGTCCTAGCAGGCTTTGAACCAAGCAATATAATCCCAGTTGTGGCATCAGTCCACCATTACTTGGGACAGTTCAGGAGAAGCAGAAAGGCTGAATAACTTCTGTGTTCAGGAAATGTGACCATAGTGACTGCTCTTTCTTGGTTGTAGTGCAGCTCATCTTTCCTTTCTGAGTTTCTGCTGAACAGAAATACCTCTGTGTGCTGTGGATTCTTCAGTATTTATGGGCTGATTTCAATCCTTAAAACTTGAGATATTCGGTGATTCAGTTACACCTTACAGTCAGTGCACAGAGTGGTATGACCAGGCTGCAAAAGGGTGCAATGCCCTGACACCAGAAGGAGTCACTGGGGTGTATGTTACTGACTGGGACAGAAAACTCTTTGGTCCTTCTGTGGTCAAGGAAGGGGACAGCTTGAAATCTTGCACTCAGTCAGTAGGATCCTTTGCTAGTCAAACTTGAGCAGAATCATCATAAAGTGGCAAAGCATTGAAAACAAAAATTAGTAAAAAGCAGTGCACTTAAAAAATTAATCAACCTCAGGAGTTATGGTGTATAGTTTACTTAGTGTGTCAGAAGAGATCTGGATTATTTTTTAATCTGTTCGGATTCACTTATTCCAGTAATGATTAGAAGTAAATTACAGTGATTCTGTTAGATCAATTATTCATAACAGATTATTTAAAAATGAGTTTAGCAGAAGCAACTTACTCCATTTTTACTAAAAGTTAAAAAGAGATTAGCCAAATTAGTTAAATAGCTTTGAACTCCATATTGACTAAAGCATTTGTGCCAGAATAAAAATTCATGACATAGAAGAATGGTATAAATGATTAATCATTTTAGTTCGTGGATATCTATATTTTTATTTAATTACATCTATGCATAATATAAACTGTCTGAATCTTGGGAATCCAAGCCAGAGACGCTGAAGAGCCTTCTTATGTTTAACATTCACCATGTGTTGTTTTCTTTTAGGGTTAATTTGTAAAATGTAAACCACATACTATTTGTATGCAGTGTTTATGCACTATTTATAGAAAGCCTTGACCATTTATAATTATCCGACATTTTCATCCATAATGTCTGCATATGACTAAAGAGACATTTATGGAACAGACAAAACAATGTTATTTTTACAGTTAAACTTCGGTTTCTCTCCAAGTTTCAGATGTAAAACTTGGAATATTTTATGCTACGAGGAGCAGAGAAAAGGCTATTCTCTATTCAGTAGCTCTCTAGTGAGAAGAGAAAAATTACTTCCCAATAGCAATCAACACTGTACTGGTGGGAGACTCAACTGTTACTTTTAAGAAGCAGAAATTGAGGAAAAGAAAGGTTAGTTTGAAATGACCACAAATCAGTTTCCTGAAAGCTACAAGGTCCAACCCTGCAGCAGCTGAGTATCTTGATCTCTTCAAAGTTATCAAAGTGATCCTGTTTTGTGACTTCTGTGACATTGCTCCTGATGTCCAGTGCAGCTCCAAGGCTCCACTCCCATTCTCCTCTCCTGTAACACTTCTCTGTTGAAACAGTCTGTATGTACAAGCATCTCCATTGCGTGGATGTGCTTCTGTTGAGTGTTTTATGCCAGCTGATGTGCTTTTTCTTTTTCTTTGCAGAACTCTGGATGTTTTGGTGAGTCTGAATGAAGGGCAGTCTTTCATGTCCAGCTCACTGAGAATCACTGCTTCAGAGTGTGTAAGTAAATGGCTGCTGTCATTCAACCCTTGAAGTCCAGGTTCTCTTTGCTTACACTGACCTCCAAGTGCAGAGAACCTCATCACAGCAAATCCTGTAGGATGCTGATAATGCACACATCCACCTAATGAAAAAACACATTTATGGAGATACCTATAGAATATGCAAAATTTAAAACTACATGTTTTCATGTGTAGGTGCATACAAATATATATGTGTCCTAAATGTCTGTACTTATGGAGTGACTTTTCTAACTTAACATATAAAATTCATGTTTTATATTTTTGCTCTCCATCCATTTCTTCTGCATTATGTCAACAAGACAGTTGCAGACATAGAAGTGCTGCGTAGGGACAAAGGTTCTGAAGACATGCTGCCCATGGATACATAATGTATTTCTTCAGATTTGTCTCATTTGAAGTGTGACTTCAGTGCAGCTTTCCTGTCAGGCAGAGAAGCACACAGAACAGTACCTTCTGCTCGGCAGCGTGTATTTTTCTGACAGAATTCTTATTGCTCATATGTAATGAACCTAAAAGAGAAAAATATTTTTATTATATTAATTTAAGAACTAAATATTTGGGGAACTGTAGAAATCAGAGTAATCTCTGTTCAGCTCTTTGCTCTCAGGAGGAAAGCCTGGCGTAGTAACCAAGAGCTAAAGAAACACACAACTACCCCAATCCCATTTCTCTGCTGATGGGCCTCTTTATCATGGGGAAGTATTTCAGTCTTACACCAAATCCTGCTGAAGCAGCCTCTTGTGATAACATAGGGACAGTATAGACACAGGAGGAGGCTGGGCACCAACAGCAGACTGCTTTTCTCTTTCTCTCTGTCTCTCAGAAACAGCAGCACTTGTTAAGTCTGTGCCTGTGCCCCCCTCACAGTTGCTGTGTTTGCACAGACAGGTAAAACCAAAGCGCTGATGCAAAGCAGATCACACCAAGGTGCTGGGTGCGGCTGTCTTCCCTCTGCCACATTCTAACAGTGCTTCTGCATGGTCAGAAAAAACTTCACTGAAAGGAAATAGAATGAGGACAGAAGTTCATTGACAGGAAGAACTGTCATACTTGTGATCCTCCTTTTGTTTTTTTTTCCGCTTTCATACATGTTGCAGCAAAGACAGCTCCATACAAGGAGAACTGCTGTTTCCATAGTAGCAGATGGGCAACAGCAAGAAATGGGTCACTGCTGGAATTGTTCCACTAATTCTGATAGCTGAGCAGCTGATGGCTAGTTGGTAGAAAGGAGTTATGAGTTACAGCCTTCTCTGGCAAACACATATTGAGCACTGACAACCAACAGCAAATACACTGCATTTAGACACCGAGGCATGGATCCTGCCTGCTTCTCAGAAATGCATATGCCTTGCTGATCCCACCTTTACTTGGGATAAAGCTCTGCTTCACCTTCCATTTGCAGTGGTGTATCCCCAGTACAACTTCTCTCCTTTGAACAAAATTACACTGTACTGCAGCTCTAGTGATTCCCTGGGTGCCCTCCCTTCCTTAATTCAGGTCTGAGTAACTTGTATTTTCCTAAGGTCACTGTGCATTTTCTCAGTGTTGTTCTAAAGCAGCACAGAACACCAAGAAAAAAAACCCCTACAGGATGTGTGTTTGAGGTGGTGGTAGATGGGCTGCTCTGTTCTTCATTAAAATCAGTATTGCCGGAAGCAGTAACACTTTGATTCTTAGAATTTCTTAGGATGGTGGCTTTGGGTTCTGAGAGCACTACTGCAGAGACTGTACACATGCCCCAAATGTGTGAGTGATAAGCATAAAAGCCTTATGTACGTGTAACTAGGAGAGATTCCTTAAAATTCCACTCGGTCACCACCCATCCAGACCCATGTCTATGGGAGGAGAAGGGCGTCTCTCATCCACAGACCTATGAGGGTCTAACAGCTCATTTTATAGCAGTCAGTGTACCCTTGCTTTTCTTTATGTTGGGCCTCATTCTCATCTCAAGGATATAAATTTTACATCAAAATGAATCAATTGACTTGCGTGAAATAATTCTGGCTTGCCCCAGGGCAAGCTGGGCCTGTTACCCATGACTGAATTTGAACTTAGGTAGGCAGAACAAACTAGTTTCCAAAATTTTATCATCTTTACTTCACTGTGTCCATCAGTACTGCTTAGTCTCTTAGAGCACTGGAGACACCTGGCCCCAAAACACGTAGGGAGTGAGAAACACAAGTAGCATCATACCCCCTCCTCCCTCTTTTTAGTGCAGCTCCTGCTGCAGCACGTTGACTTACCTTCTGCTGTTGCACCTTGGCTTAACTTCTGCATGACTCATGCAACCAAGGAAACTCGGAACAGAAGGTGTCACGGAATCTGTGGCAAACAGAATTTGGCTAAGACCTCCCTGATCCTTCGTGAAGACTTTCTCTTGACAAAATCAGGATCTGAGAAGCAGGAACAATTTGATTTTACCAGTCAGTAAGAAGCTTCTTTTGGGGTGAATGGGAAAACCAGGTAGCAGCAACGTCCACTGACACGGTCTCTGCTTTCTTTGCAGTCCAGCGGAGTGGCAGCACTTATTGCTGTTCTTGTGCTGTTGATGTTGGTGGCGCTTGGTCTTCTCTGGTGGTTCTGGCCCCTCTGTTGCAAAGTGGTGAGTAAAGACTTAGAACTGGATGACACACTGGATATGCAACTAATGGTTATAACTCTCACTGTGTTGGAAAACACAGATACCATGGGAAGCAGGTTTGACAGGGGCACTGCATGTGACATAATCCATCTGTCGAGGGAGTTTCATTAGTGATACACAATAAATGTCAGAAGAGACCACCTTCAACACTGGTGGCTGCACTCTCAGTGGTGCCTCTGGCTTCCTGAGCCTTGCACGAACCCTCATCCGCATGCTGATGTGCTGCTAGCTGTCTTTCTATGGAGTGAGCTCATGTGCTGTATTCCTGAGAAATCTCTGATAAAAGCCTTTTCTCTATTATCTGAAAGTTGTTTGCCATAATGCTATACAGATGTTATCTTAAAATGAGGGAGCATTTGAAAAGTACTACCACTGAAATTGGTATTTGTAGTCCATTATGGGCTCTCAGTTTGGAAATCCCTTATTGTCTCAATAATCCCTGGCACACACTGCATCTCTTTTCATCGGAGCACACTCTAGATCCTACTCGAAGCAGTCAGCAGTGCCGTTCCACTGACCTTACTTCCACTTCCTGCCTGCTGGGCTTTCCATTGGGGAGGTTAATTGTTCACCTGTTTCAGTGTAAGGACTGAGGATTTGGGAAGTAGAGTAGTTAGCGCATGTCTGTAAGTAGCTGACAGGATTTGCTGAAAAAAACAGTTACCTGAGAAAGGATACGGTGATGGTTTCTTTAAGAAAAGTCAATCTTAGGACTCCATGCTACAAAAATTCCGAGTTCTAAACCCATATACTGTTAGATTGAGCCTATTGCCTGTACTGCTTCCTGCTTTCTGTTTTGCTGTCCCTTTCGTCATGTCATTACACCATGCCTCCATTTTGTTGCCTTTCTCCTGCACCTGAGCTTCTGAAATTATATGCTGTTGCCAGTTCTGGCTGTGTAGTTTTCAGCTCTGGTGCCAGTGTCCTTGACAAGAGAGGCATTTTAGGGCAGGCAGGACCTCCCCTTCCTATGCATCCACTTCCTTGGCAGAGTAGAGTATCTGGTTTCATGGGACAAAGAACAGGAGCAAGGAAGAAAGCAGCAGCCTTTCCGCCTTGTAAGCATCCCATGCCTCAGAATCAAATGGAGACAGAGGCCAGAGATGCCATGGACAGCCACGCAGGCAGCCTGTGGGCCTTCAAGGGGTTTCAGCACACCACTTCAGCCTTGCTAGGACCTGGTCTTGACAGGCTGGGGCATGGGGACTCCTTCTCCTTTTTCTTCCTCCCCCCCTTGTTTTTAGAGGCAGTTCACTGTTGACAGTTCTTTCACTCTTCCCTCAATATCGGAACATATGATCGCATCAAGCTGGCTTCAGGCTCTGGTGCTGACATTTCCTAATGCCCACATCACGCGAACATTTGAAAAGTGTTAATGAGCAGATCAAAGGGACTGTTGCCTGAAGCAACTAACTTCCTTACTTTTTTTTAAAGAAATCGGCTCTCCTCCAAACACACAAGTCTTCATTCTTTGCAGCTAAATAAATGAGACACAGCTTTGCCTGGTGATGATGATAATAAAACAAAAAAAATTAGGAAGTAATCCACCTCTACATGGGGTTAATAAGATAGCAGCATTATTCAGAGGCTTCTGTGTTTGAACAATCTGAATCAAGTTCAGGGGAAGTTAATTTGCAACATTATGAATATTAGTATGTGCAGTTTCAGGCTACGTTTGCATTGTTTGCTGCCAAAGCTGCATGGGTTTCTGGGATTTATCTGCTTTTAAAATGGCTTTTCACTGATTTCAGTTGAAATATCACACAAGATTGAAAATAATCTTTGTGTGTGTGAGAGCGAGTGTGCGAGGAGCCTGTGGAAACATAAGGATGCAGGCATTTACATTCCACTTCTGTCAGCAGGGGTGAATGTCTGCTACTCAAAGCAGATTATTTTCTCACACCACTGTCACATTTAAAACAAGTTTTATTTTCTGAAGCTATTAGATATAGCAGCTAATTAATGTATTGGTTAGTTTCAAATCCAGTTTACACTGTAACTTCAGGGAGTTTAGCAGCTGGCACAGGATTAGATTCTTTGCTCAGGGAGTCAAACAAAAGCTGCCAGTGACTTGTGACTTTCGAAGCCCACCAAGGTCCAACGAAAAGAGCTTTTCCCGACTGAATAATGTGGAAATTTCCATAGATAACAGTAAGTGTAGGGCCCAGGTGAACTTCAGCATGCACCACAAACACATTCACTATGCAAAGCTGTCTTTGTGTGGGAGAGACTACAAGACCTGAGAATTGGAGAACTACAGAAAGTGGAATGATTATATCAATTACTATGTGTGGATACAAATCCACAACCTAGCTGGGCCTTTCCCCGTACAGTTTACAATCCTGGCAGCAAATACATGTTTCTGAGATGATCATTAAAGACAAGCAAAAGGGAAACAAGTATGGGAATTAGATAAGATAAGGTGACCCTTAATATATCGAAAGTAATGTTTTACCATTTCCAGTGTTAATGGCTTCCAGTGAGAATTAAGTACGTTCACGGTCTGGAAAAACTTGCTCAACATCCAAGTATCTCTCAGAACGTGTCCCATGGACCCTCCATGGTGTTCCTTGTAAAATTAGGGAAGTTATTCCAATCTGTCTCCCAAGAATCTTTTACTAATTAAATAACTGATTTCTGTTAAGTATTCTGAAAATTCCTGATGGATGGAAAGAAAAAGCATGTAGAAATACAGAAAGACAAGCAATTGCTGGCATGTTTTTGCCACATCACAGTAGCAAAGCATTGTCTGGTTAAAAACCACAGTTGACTTTCCAATTTACTCCAAGAACTCTAAGCTTGCTTGATGAATAATTCAGGATCTTAAACCCAAAGTGCTGTGGAAAAATGTTTCCTAGAGTGCCATATCTTATTTCCTTACTTGATAGAATTCCTGTATCTAGTGCTAAAAGCCCATAGTTTTTTTAGGCATTAACTAGCAACGATCTTGGTGGTACTGTGACTTGAAATATAAATCAGGAAGAAAACCTCAATAATTGGCCAAGAAAAATGTGTTTCTTTTATGTATGATGCTATACATCTGTGCAGTTACATTATTTATAGGCAGTGGTAGAGTAAATTGAAGTACTGTGATTAATCACACAGAGTAAATAAAATAAGGCATATTTCAATTTAGTTACTTACTCCTGCGTTAGAAGATTTAGGTGTTTGCCATCACGGACAGTTTTGGTTATGTTTGTGTAATACTAAAGCAAAGCAGAAACAGACTCCTTTATAATGACGGAGTAGTTTTTAGTCAACTATGTACAGTATTCAAGCATAAAAAATAGCTTGGTATCACCAGAGTACTACTTCTTAGCTTACAAACCTGCTTTTCTTGTGGAAGAACCACTGTGCATTCAGTTTTCATCTTAATCATTTAAGAGGGTGGCTGCCTCCCTCTTCTCCCTGTACTGTTCACTGGATTCATGTCAGTCAGGGAACTCCCTGAGATTTACTCTGTGTATGTGAAAAGGGAAGAGGAAGAAACTGTAAGTAGAGAATAAATATAGGTATAAGTGAATTATCCTAGGAGCAGGCCTCATTCAGAAACAGTTAAAGAAGGCCTGTGAACTAACTGCCACTTGCAGGCACTCCCCACTGAACAGTCAAGGAGCCGTATACTTAAATTGTTAGATCTGCAATGTGACATCTGTGGAAACGATCTGGACATCTAGAGGTGAAACCTGAGCTACCAGAAGGCACTTCACACTTGTCACTGGGCCAGAAACTGTCCCACAGCATGGCACAAGGAAACAGGCATAATCTTGGTGCAAGATTATGCAAGACCTCACATAGACCTTGGGATGCTTTTCCTCCCAGGCTTGCTAATTAACTCCATAGGGTTTCATCACTGGCTATTACTTAGACTGGCTGAGTCTTATCCGGTCAGGAAGCAAAGTGGCAGACATGTCTGCCCAAAGAGTGTCTGCCAGTCAATTGATGTTATTTTCTATTAGACGGATGGTGTTAATTTCCAGAAGGCCTTGATAATCAATACCCAAGGGACTTGGCAGCAGTGGTTGCCAGTATGCAAGCAGATGTGTGTGTGTGTGGGGCTCAGATGGAATCAGTCAGCTCTTCAATTTTTATGTTGGCTTTTGGATGCTGTCAGTGCAACTCCTTATGCTTTTGTATGTTTGGCTCCTTCAGGTAATCAAAGATCCACCTCCACCTCCACCAGCTCCAAAAGAGGTACGTTACAGTGGTGCTTTGCTCATTGCACTGGTCATGTAGTGCAGCTCCTCTGTGCTTTCATGTGCTCTGCGAATCTGGGTCTTTGTCTTTGCTGCTGAAGAAAAGCAGCAAAGGTTGCTTAAGGCTGGGAAGCCTGAAGCTGAGAGCAGGATGGCCAAAGTCCAAATCTCTGTTCTGTCTCAGACATCTCAGTGTAGCATGAATTGAGCTCCAGTCCACAGAAATATTTAGGGGCTTTATCCTGAGATCATTGAACTGAGTAGCTCTTGCATAACAGTCTAAAGATTTATGTTATGTGTGACTTAAAGAGCCTTTTCCCACAGTGTTGTTATTCCAGACCCTAAAGAACCCTTATAAGGGAATTTCTGTCTTATGGGCAGTAACACAATAGAGGATCTTGTGGTGTCTTCAGTACTTTTGCCCCTTGGTCTTGATTTAGCCAATTGCCTGAGCATGCTCAAGTGTACTGGGACAGTTAAGTCTGTGATACAGCACACACTTCACTGAGCTGAGGCAGCCAAGAGCACACTAGCCACAGGCTGCCTTAGGAACCTGCAGCTGGCCATGTAACATGCATCTGCAGATCTGCTGAACACGATGAACACCATCAGCTGAACCCAAATGAACAGGGATGATGATCCGATTCTTGGAAGGCATTTTATTTTCTGCAGAAGAAAGCACTGCAGATCCTTTCCTTTGTGGGTGTTTTGCTTATTTTTTAACCGTCTCTAGAATACAGTTAGATTCTCCATTTGGACTTTTCTAATGGTCTCCACCAGAATATTAAAAATATCTCCAAACATGACCAGATTTTGGGGAATCTAAACACAGGATCTTTCACACCTAACATGGGTAAATTTACTCTCTCTGAACTCTAGTGAAATAGACTAAAAAGTCACTTAGTGGGGTTGGGACACAGAGGGGTAGGAAACTTTGTCAAAGTTTGTTGCGTGTATCGACAGGAAGAAGAACAAGAACCCTTGCCTAGCAAGAAATGGCCCACAGTGGATGCTTCCTACTATGGTGGACGAGGAGTTGGAGGAATTAAAAGGATGGAGGTTAGTATATGGTGCGGAGATGCCATTTTGCTCAAACACAAGCTCTTTGAGGCAGCAAATGGTGGAAACAAAGGCTTTTCAAGAGTTCTGGAAATACAAAGGCACAGTGTGTGCTTCCATCACTGTGGCATAAGCCCTGTAAAATTTTTGACTGTACTGAACAGTTTTGACCTTGCCTATGAAAGTACAGTTTTCAGTAGATTCATTTGACTGGAACTTTAAATAGCTGCCCAAAGACATGCTCTTTCCATCAGGCTAATGAGGAAGAGAGAGTGAGAGCCTTTTCTGAATGTTTTGGAAGAAATTACAGTGAAACATAAGTCCACCAACTGTGGGCCAGCCAAATGTGCTGACAATGGTGATGCTAAGGAGAGGCTTGATCCCAAAGGAACTCACAGCGACAACAGTGCCTGTCTTTGAAGAGACATGATAGCATCATGTTAATTAAAACAGAATGAAAAACGTGCATCCTTATGGGCACGTCCTTATGTCAGATTTTATAGTCAAGTCAGCCTTTATGGAATTTGCAAAGCTGTTTTCTGCAGTTTTTAAATTCAAGCTAGGAAATTGTCTCTGAAATACCCACCTAGGCCATTTTAATGTATCTTGACGAAACTTTAAAGATATTTGCCGAAGAATCAGCTTTGCTTGGGTTCTTTTTAAATGCAGAAGAAGAACGTGCAAGTTTAAAGCTGCGTAGCTTGTATGTGTTTCCTTCAGCAGTTCAGAATTGCTAATTTAGAAGAGCTTCAGATTTCAGAAAAAGAAAACATTTTGTGCAGTGCTGTTCAGAGACAAACTAGAAACTACTTTCCAACATAAAGAACAACAAGGCTAGATTTCTGTGGGGAGCCTTGATGAGCCTCCAGGGGAAGGTCCAGGAGGGGTTCCTAGGGTTTAAATTGTTACAGTTTGTAAATGGGATCTTGTGCAATGAAACAGAAACCAAACAGATAGCTCTTGGACACAATAACATCAGTGCCCTAAAGAAATTCATAACATGGCCCCAAAGAAATTCATCTCATGGCAAAAATATGGTGTTTCCACTTCAAAAAAAGGTCAAAGGGAGGTCACTCCTTACCTGACAATTCAATGTCCTTTCTGTGCTGTGGCCAGTGAAATACCTGCAGCATTCAGCATTACATTTCTTCTGTGTCTTCAGTTCACATGGTCATGCATTTGCTCATTCTTAACTGCTTCTCTGGGCTCTATTTGTCTGGCAACTTTCTTGCAGCTTACCACCCATCCTACTTCTCTTTGATCTCTTTGATTCCTGTATTTCTTTTTGGGGCAGGTACACATTTACTCCTGTCTTCCCCACAAGCTTCACCCCTCTGTGACAGCCCAGAATAATTTAGCCACTGCTGTTCACTCTTCCTAGATCAGTCATTAAAGTTTTATGATGTCATGTCTAGACCCCACCCATTACAGGCAGTAAGTTTTTATTTCAAAGTTGTGTTGTCAGACTCCACAAATTCTGGTTTCTTCTGTGTGAAGTTGCTTTAATGTGTAGAAGGTCATTTTGTCAGTAAGGAATCCACCATCTATCTCTAAATGGTTTTAACAGTGTTTAAAATACATTTTAACAACCTCATAAAAAACACCATAAAAGTACCATTGATCACAGTGAAAGATACAGATGCATTTTAATGACTCAGCAGGGCCTACTTGGACATGAAAGCCTGTTCTAATATTGCAGAGCAAGGGTTCCCCAGTGAGAAAAGAAAATCACTAAGCAAGCCAAACAGTAAAGTTCAAAATAACAGAAAGGTTCCAAACAATCCCCGTCCTAGGAAATGCTGGTCTGTATTTTACCAAGATCATAGCATTGCAAAACAAATGAAGCTCGGTTGTACCTCACTGCTCTCCTCTTCTACACTGTTACAGCTTTTTATAGTAAAAAACATGTGCTGGTGGTGATAAAAACTAGTTTCATCTTCTGGTGAGCAAAAAGGTTTTGTGCCCCTTTGTAGCAGGAGAGTTGTTGCCCCCCACTGTTTATCTGCCTACCTTGCAAATGCTTGATTTGTCAGGGAGCAAGACAGAACTGACATACACCTAACGAGCAGTGTGTGCCAAGGCTCTTCATTCCTCCCTTCAGGGCAGAAGGTCAGTCTTCTCTGGTTTTTCTTACTTGGATTCTTCTCTTTTCAAGCATGGCATCTGCAGCCACAAGGTCCCTGAAAAAAACAAGGATGTTGGTGGAGTCCTGCAGCAATGGTTAGCTATTTCCCAGAAACAGTTTTGTGACTCACCAGTGTGTCATGCTTACTCTTTCGGTATTTCCCTTGACTCTCCATATTTATAAATGTATTTAACCAATAATGTTTGGCATCAAAAATGAAGAGGGAATACTCTGCTTGGAACTTTTATTGTTTATCCAGAACTATTCAGAACTTCTTCCAAAATTAAACCTTTTCAGCTATTTCTGTTATTTGCAACATTTCCTTGTCTTTTACGTACCATGCATTTACATCTGAACTCTGGCTCTACTTAGGTTCGTTGGGGTGATAAAGGATCCACTGAAGAAGGGGCTAGATTAGAAAAAGCAAAAAATGCTGTGGTGAAACTCCCTGAAGAACCGGAAGAACCTTTTCGTCCTAAACCACCTAAACCAAAGCCTACCTCATCATCCATTCAGGAGAAGTGGTATACGCCAATTAAGGTAATCTTTGGAGTCTTTGGTGCAGCATCATTCGTCCTCTAGACTGGGTTTTGTCTGTCTTTCCAGTCTTGAGCATACCGATCTGCATGTTATTTTTCAGGCATTCCCATTCGAGGGTAATGAACTGTTCGCAAAGCAAACATCTACCCAGCATGGATAGCCCCAAATGCACTAATTATTGCCACATTCTGTTGTCCTTCCCCAAAAAGGGACAGATCATACAGTAAGAGTACTAAAATCTGTAGGGGTTTCACTGGCCTTTGGTCTACCTCAGTGTGCAACTAATTAAGCCTAAAACTACAGTTTGTAGCTGTTAGCTGAGTTGTACATGCAAATACTCATTACCAACCAAGAAAAGCAAAAAACTGTGTAAAGCTATGTAGTACAAAAAGTCTGACAAATAAAACATAGCAAATGGCAGAAAATACGTATTTTCCTCTGCAGACACCATGAGTCACTTGCAAACCTGTAACAAGCTCCTCTTAAAAACTGAAGATAGCTCCATAAATACCCTGCTTTAAGCATGTAAGAGAAGAGAATATACAGGTTTACCTGGAAGTACAGATATATCTGTTGTCTTCACAACCCCTTGTAAGTCCTTTCTGACCACTAGACATGGCTGAAGATGTGCTGTCCTCACACATACACAAAACTCTGCGGCCTACTTGCGTGGAGTAGGATGCTTCTGACAAGCATTAGAACTGCCACGTGTGTTCTGCACAGCCACAGCGAACCTGCTGCATTTGATGCCCCCAGGATTTAGCAGGTGGCACCAACCAGCTGTATGCCACAGCCCAAGCCAGTCCAGGGCTTCTTAAGAATTATGAACTTGCTCTGTACATGCTGTAAAAAGAGATGTATTTATGCAGGAGAAATCCAGGGTGGACATGGCAATTCAACCCAAAACACTGGCAGACAAACACACTAGTTGTAGATGGCTCAGATGTAAACGTGGGTGAGGTCCTTGCCACTCTGATCCCAGTGGAGGCAAGGGCAGCACCAAGAATTCAGTGTTAGGAAAAGAGCAGCACCACAGCTCTGTGGGGTGGGCAACACAGCCTAAGCTTCACTTTGCTTCTCCAGCTCTGAGGCACTAACACCCAGTTTTACCAGTGAATTGCTCTGTGGATCGCAGGCTAACTCAGTAGGGGTGGTGTTGCTCTCCATTGACTGATTTTAGTGTACTGACAGTCCTGTTGCTCTGTTACCACAGGGTCGACTTGATGCACTGTGGGCACTGCTACGAGGACAGTACAACAGAGTCTCTCTGATGCGACCACAGCAAGGAGATGAGGTTTGTGTGTGACGCATGTATCCACTGCGGTTGGCCAAAGGGGCACGTTGTAGCCAGGCTTTAGCAGCTGCTGCACATGGGTAGTGCCATGACCTGACCTAAGGAAAGCACTGCAGCTACAGGAATGGCATCACAGGAAAAAGAACATGCTGGGGAAACAAGGGCGTTGAAAGGTGCATCACACCGGCCCAGAAATGTAGCAGAAACATGGATCTCCTGAAAGCAGAGTGAAGGATTCTGGGGTTTTTTGCAACTGAAAAGACACATAAACACAGCACACACTTCATTTGAAGTGTCATCTGTAACAGATACAAACTAAAATTGACATTTGGGTGAGGGTAGAATCTGGCAATCAGAATATTAAAACCACATCAAATTTAAGCAACCACAAATAACTTTCATGCAAGGTGCTCCACAGAGCTTTGCATTTCTGTGACAAAGGCAACTTTCACAGAAAAAAACAAATATGAGGAAACCTGATTCTCAGACAATCCTTTCTTCCTCTACTACAAAGACTGCTGTGACTGGGAAGCTGAGGTATTACCTGAACCTTTCATAGTGAAGCTAGAGTCTCTTACTTCTGATTGTTCATCCTTAAGAAAGTAATAGTTTAAACCTTAGCACTTCTATTGGGAACTCATTTATTGTTACAGTATCTCCAAGTCACTGGGACCATTTAGCTTCCTGTTTATAGCACATGAGAGATATAGCACAGGAGCAAACGTTTTCCTCTAAATGAAGTAACTTTCTCAACAAACTGGTCCCAGGCAGATGTGACAGATCAGCTTCTGTCACAGCACGGAGCAGTAGCATATGACAACACTAGTTCTGCATCATACACCATAGAGAGTTAGAGGGATTGAAGGGAAGGAGGAGTTATCTTTGGGAAAAGGTAAGTGCTACTCACATGGCTTTCCCAGGTCGGAGCTTGGTACCATTCTAGAGGAAGAAAGGTAAGATTTAATTAATGTAGCAGAATGACATAGTGCAGCGCTGCAAACAGCACACTCATATGCTTGTGTTACCATTACTATGTTAGCTTGGCAGGTTATTTACTGCTTGTGTGAATGTTAGGTGTAGCAGAAATAACAATAACAAATGTACTGACAGAACACACAGTACAATACAGTTAAACTTGTAAATTCAGTGTAAATAGGAATGTAGAAGTGGCGCCTGAACAGCTACAACACTGTTTGTCAGGCCCTGTTTTGAGCATTTCTGACCAGAGAGCCTGTCAAGGAAGGCTTTGGTGAGCCATTGCAAAGTCAGACATCGCTTTCTCTGGACTTGACAGGAAGACACTGACCAATGTCTTGGTTTATGAAAACCAGAGAAGCAGCTCACTAAGAATCCCCACTGAGAAACTGAATATAATTTGCACTGATGAGGAAAATCTAAACCAGTGGTTGATTAGGCGTGACCTGTGGCACTGTAGGAGCACAGTGTCTATCTGGTATGGTATTTTACATCTTGGGGGGGAAACAGGTTATGTCTTTCTACTTATTGGTAACTGGCTAGGTGGATTTCCCATGCTGTACGCTGAAAGGTCAAGTCAGTGAAGGGAGGAGCAGTTGCATACATACAATGCACGTGTACATTTACTTAGTTCAGAAACACTGCTATGGCAAACAGCAGCCACATGGTTGTTTTGTTTTGTCTTGTTTCTTTTTTAAGAACTTGGTAGTTCCTGTTTGTAGAAGAATTCACTGCAGAATTCAAGTCCTTGATCAAGTAATTGAAATTTAGGCATGAAGTATCAAAGCAGAGCAAGCTTTTTCTTCTGTCTCTTTCTCCTCTCCCACCTCTGCCATGTTGCCAGATAGTGCCAAGGGTGGCCAAGTTTGAGGGCTGCACGCAGTTCAGCCAGGAGGCTTTGATTCTGGGTGGAAGTCTCCAGAGTCATAAATTTTTCAGCTAGCGGTCCGTGAGGTTAGGGAAGCTTGTACAGGTGTGAGCTAGCAGGTTGTCGCTGACATCTGTTTAGAGTGAGGCCCAGGTCTTCGGCAGCCTGCAGCGAGGCTGCAGGACTGTCAGCAGATGTAGTTGAGAGTGGCAGAACAGTTTTGGTCTCACATTTGCTGCCTGGGGGCTGAAACACTAAAGGTAAGAGTGGGGGTGGACACAGCTGCGCTCCCAAACATGCCTCAGGCACAAATAAAGAGATCTAATATAGTTTGACTCTGTTGTGGTGGGGAGATGAGGACAGAGAGCCACTTCAGAGACAACTTAATGCCTCAACATCTGCCGCCAAGTTTCCAGGGAGTGACGGGGGACAGCAGGTACAGATCGAAGTCCCCACATAAACAGCCTCCATTAAGCCACAAACTCTTTTGAAAGGCTCCCATCAAACATAGTGGAGTTCGCAGCAGGAGGTTTTGTTTTCAAAGCCACATTTTGTTTTCAGTACTAACAAGTTAATTTATAAATGATGCATTACCCTGCTTTCGCACTTCTATTTATACTTTTCTTTAATTAAAGGGGCAAATAAAATGAAGCAGAGTAGTTGTGGGGTACTTTGTTAAGACAGATTGGCTAGGAAGCAGCATCGATGTTATTCCATACTGGAACATCTCATCCAGGGCAAATGTTACTGCACGAAGACAGACCGCGGTACAGGCTTTGCAAGGCCAGGATTAGGTTCTTTTCTCTTAAGTCCTTGTGTTTGTTATCTGACTCATAGTTTAGCACCTAGAGGACACGATGAGGGTTTTTCAAATACCTTATATGATCTTGCAATTTGACAGTGGCTGAGCTTCTGCTCGTGTATGGTTCTGTGCTCAGAAATGTCTGTTCAGTCCATGTAGAGCTTATGGTGCTTGTATTTAAGATTTTGTCCTATCAGGATGCAAATATGTGTGATGGTAAAAGGGAAACAAATCTATAGCTAAATCTGGTTGAATTTCTGTAGAAGTACAGAACACTGTCAGCGTTTTTTGTGTTACAAAACAGCCAAACAAAGAAGGAATACACTTCTATTTCCTTTTAGTTTTAAGCCTATTAGCATTTAGATGCCTTAAAGAGTCTTTTATAATAATGTTTGCAGGCTTAATGCAAACATCTTTAAATTCTGTTACTTTGTGAGCACCGACCCCTGTGCTATACAAAAGACTGAATTCTGCATTGTAACTGTTAGCGTCATGCACATTACAGTTAGAACAGGAGCGAGGCCGGTGAGAGCAGAACTTTTGGGTTGCTTGTACATCCTCTGCAAACAGAACTCTGTCCATTTTCTAACCAAGGAGCACCTCCTTCAAGAAAACAAAGGTGTTTCAGCTTTGTTTTTAGTCCCTGCAAACTGTTGAAATGAGCAGAAAAATAGCAAGTTACAGCTACTGAGAGATTACTGTGGCTGCTTAGAATCAATGCAATTTTTGGTTTAGAACTTGTAAAAATCAAACTGCACCTAGCAGTAACTCATGTTATAGCGTGACACCGTTCACTGGAGCTCCCTACCGATGACAGTATGGTGCAGTGTATTTTAGTGCAACATGGAAATTGTTATGTGCAAGAAATTGTTGACTGAGAGTTATAAGAAGAAACCTCAGTATAATTCATATAGTAAACTTTATGTCAGATCTTCTAAATTGCTGCAATGGTGAGAAGATGCATAACTACTTATGAAATGTGTGAGATTAGAAGGGAATTACAGCACCTCTTTTTCTTAAATGATTTCTGCCAGAATATTCCTTTTATTGTTTCTTGTCTGCTTTGTTAGAACAGGGCAGCAGGCTGCCATCCTCAGGGTCCAGCCTGTCTGGCTCTTGCCACCCATCGCCACTGGAGTAGTTCTTTTACCAGTTGGATTTGTTCGCTGTCAGTCACTGAAAGCAGTAGTCATCATCTTTATTAAAGATGATGTTGTTCTGGTGTGAGGAGAAACTAGAATATTTTTCCATCTACGTGGGCCGTCACTTCTGGCACTCCCTCCCTTTGTGCAGATGCATGCTGTTGCTCTTTTTAAAACAAGCCTTCAGAATTCATTACTCTGCATGTGAACACTTTTATGAATGAAAGAGCAGAAAGAAATAAATCTGCTGGTCGTTTTTAAGGTCATGGCATTTACATAGGATGTATGTTTAATGAAGCCATGATGTACTTTAATAGAGCATCTAAAAAAGCTGAGCTGCCACCAGCATGTGCAGCCAGCAGTGTTTATGCTGTCTTTGTTGGTGTACAAGCAGCCAGCTTGAGCCTCCTCATATGCAACAAACACACCCCAGCAGGCATCGTGGTAACTTAGGCTGCACAGGCAGCACAGGGATAATGCCTATTAAAAAAGGAAAAGTCAATCTTTTGCTATAGCTGTACTGAAAGGAATACTTCATCTGACAGTGTTTGTTTCATTGGGCATGTTTCTTAGGCAAAACAGGTCTCTCACAGACTGGACTGCAGCAAAACCAGTTAGGAGTACTTGCTACCTGCCTCCCAGTGAGGAGAGGACAGTAGGTATTGAGCCAAAACCCACCTGGGCCCAGCCTTACACAGTTTATCTTGATGCCCAGTCTCTCATTAGTCCAGCTTACAGAGGGACCAGCTACCTGCGAGAAGCTGCCAGGAGAAAGCTGACAGGTTCATTCAGTCACTGCTCTCCAGAAGAGATGTGACAGCTTTAACTGTCTTGTGCTCCTAGATTTATGAACTAGTCCTATGCTCCTAACCAGATTAGTTCCTTTCCCATTAACTGCAGAAAGTAGGGCAGCTGTCCGAGCGGCTGGTTGTAAATTCGATAATGTCTGCTGTGTTAATCTGCAGGCTTTTCAGATGAAGAAGGCAGTAGATAACAGGATTAAAGTTTCACAACCCAGGGTTTTCACAGCCCGAGACAAGGGTGTAAGGGGGATAGAGAATGACTTCTGTCATTAATCTTAATTGATTGCCAAAAGGTTTTAATGTGGGTTATTAATTAGGGAGGTCCTTAACACACTGTCTACATGTCAGCATCAGATGCTCTTTTGGGACTTTTGGGAGATATGGCCTCTCTTATATTTACATTCACACAACTTACACACATACATATATTTCTGTATGAAGAAACTCTTAAATGTCCGTACACATACAAACAGCTGAGTGCGTTTGCATGTGCAGGGGCATCGCACACTCTTTGGCAGAATGTGACAACAATGAAAAAACCCCACCCCAGTCCATCACTTTGCAGGGAGGTTACACATCTCCACTCAATAAGCACACGGACCTGTGATTAATCTTTTTCTATTGTATATGCCATTCATCTAGCTTATCTGTCACATAGCAATCTGCAATTCACAGCTTTAAGTCATGTTTCACTAAGGCACGGCACATGTCCCTTTGCCTCTGGCCCCATCAGATGAGCCTGACTCTCACACAGACGGTTCTCACTTTGATCCTTCACAGTTTGAACAAGCTCACATTCAGGCTTTCACTTGTCCCTCTCCTTACTTTGAAACAAGTTACTGTTGGACAGCCAGAGTGGATAGAGGTGCAGCTGACATACTGTGTGAGATGCCAGAACAACAGCTTCAGTGGATAACAAAGTACTAGTTGCAGGAGGAAATGTTAAAGAAAATGCTCTTACATAGTCCTGGCACTTGGATTTTGGGCAGATTCCAACAGTGTTACAAACTTCTGCAGCCCTTCTTTACAAGAGATTATTTACATGATTAATCCCATGTATGGAAATGGCACTGGGGCTGAGGAGGCCTTTTAAGTCCTCTGTGAGTGACAGTGGAACATCCCTGCTTCTTGCTAAGCATGCCATGCTGTTAATCAAGCCCCTGCCAGCTTGCTTTTAGACTGAATGTCAATGTTAGAGAAAAGAAAAATTATAACAAATGCGTATTTATTGCTTCTGACCTTTTTCCTGTACTCCAAGTCACAATTACTTTTGTTCTGGAATCAGTTTTTGCACATCTGAATCCCTCATAAACTACAGATCCATAAATAATTAACAAAAACCCTAACCATTTGGGCTTTTAACATTTTAACCCGACTGAGTTCTCGTATCTGTACACCTCAGATGCAGTATCTGTATGGAATCACAGACTCGCAGAATATTAGGGATTGGAAGGGACCTCGAAAGATCATCTTGTCCAATCCCCTCACCACAGCAGATCATCTAGATCAAGTCGCCCAGGAACATATCCAGGCAGGTTTTAAATGTCTCCATTAAAAAAAGAAGACGACTCCACAACGTCCTTGGGCAGCCCGTTCCAGTGCTCTGTCACCTTCACTGGGAAGAAGTTCCTTCTTATATTTATGTGGAACCTCCTATGTTCCAGCTTACTCCCATTGCCCCTCATCCTATCACTAGATGACACTGAGCACAGCCTGGCTCCATCGTCCTGACACCCACCCTTCACAGATTTATAAACATTAATGAGGTCACCCCTCAGTTTCCTTTTCTCCAAGCTAAAGAGACCTAGTTCCCTCAGCCTTTCCTCAAAGGTGAGATGTTCCACTTCCTTAATCATCTTTGTGGCTCTGCACTGGGCTCTTTCAAGCAGTTACCTGTCCTTCTTGAACTGAGGGGCCCAGAAGTGGACACAATATTCCAGATGCAGCCCCACCAGGGCAGAATGGAGGTGGAGGAGAACCTCTAAACTTTCCTATGTGTAACTGTCAGGTCTGGTGTCTTATAAAACTAGCCATTATCAAAGAATCCAAAGCCCTGCCTGTAGCACCAGTCTTGTAGCCAGGCGTTTATGGACTGAATCCTTCTATTCCAGCCCATGTCCTCACCTGAAAATGGAAGCAATGAAGAGAATGTAATTTGTGCTCCAGACTCTTTCACCAACTGTCCTAAGGCCTTGAAGTATTTCTTAATTCCCCTCAGGCTATGGAAGACACTTTCCTCCCCACCTGTCTGGAAGATCAGTAGTGGGTAATAGTTAATTTCACCAGGTTAGGGAGCTTCCTAGTGATATCCCTGATTCAGGCTTGAGATAAACTGCAGACTTCCCTATGATGAGGGTCACCTCTGCATATTGGCCCCTCAGTTCCCTTCAGGAGCGAGTCTCCAATAACTAGTACCCTTCTCTTCTTCTTCATGGAGGAGGTTGTCATATTAATAGAAGACCCGTCCAATTTATCCGATTGAGATAAGACCTCTGGAATCATTTGCCTGTCATCTCTATCACTATTAGACTGACTGTCTTCCAGGAGGGGTTCATATCTATTTCTCAGAGGCACCTGGGGACATTAGGCAGGCAAGGGGGGTGCTCGCCTTCTGCCACAACCTTGTGCTTTCCTCCACTCACCCCTTCTACTTGGGCTTCTGTCTTCCATGTGAGAGGTGCAGAATACAGAAGCCCCTTGATTCTGGCTGTTATTTGGCTGTTGCCCAGACTGCAGAGCCTGATTCCACCAGTCTGTTTCAGCCTCCGTAATGCTCCTGAGATAGAGTGCCTTCAAGTAGCATTCGCCTCTCATCTTCCTCATTTTGTGTGCTTTGTCGGAAGGGGAGATTGCTCCCGAGTACAAGAGCTGACTGTGCCATACGTTGCCAGAGCCGATTATACTGTAAGGTTCCACCCATAATTAGAAGGTCTTAAGACAGTTGAGTTTTGTCCCTCAACAGTGTGACATAATGGTATGCCCTCAGCCTTAACATTTAATTTTAATATTGAATGTGCTGCTTTTTGACACTTCGTGTCATAGCCTTTAGTAATTTAAACAGTCTTTAAAACAGTTAATTCAATTACACATAACAGAGTAATTAATGCTGCTCTGTGTCACTTAGTATATATGGCTGCATGCGATTCTGGGCCTTTCAAGTCACTTGGAAATGAAATCTGCAACTTCTGGTAACTGTGGTGGACAAATGCTGAATGAAAATCCATCACTTGAGTGTAAATGGGCTAAGCTCACTATCCTCCTTCAGCAAGCTGTCGGACAGCTGACCAGATGATGAGTAACAGTTTCACTGACCTACAGCCTTATAATGTTCAACATAACCCTGTGAGGACAGCACTTCCAGCTGCCACACATTGCTCCGGGTTTCCTCAGTCAGACACAGATTACTTCATTTCTGATCCACGGTTCTAGCTGTCATTCCCTCCCACAGTGTTGATTACTCAGTCTAGCAATCCAAACCCTGCAGCTTCAGTCAGTTTGATCAGATGAAAAAAAGATTAGATTTTCATTGAATTCATTGTCATTTTTCCCACTGGAATCAACAGAAATTCTTTAATAGTCTAAAATATAAATTTCCTTGCTGGATGCAAAATATTACTGCTTGATCTGGGAGAGTAAGTGCAGGTGGAAGGTGCGTGGTAGCTAGCAGCACATTTTATATCTTCCTGTGCTGAAATGGATGGATGGTATTTTATTCTACATTATAGTACAACATAAAACCTGCTAAAATTTGGAGTGGTTGTAAAATGATGGACAGGTATCTTTAGGAAGCAGAGTATGATCCCTGAAGAAAGATGATTATTTAAGTCTGAACATTTTCAGAAGGGCCCCTAAGAGCTCTAGGATGTCGCTCAGTTCTGTGGGAAGACTTTCTCAGCAAACCCAAACACATTATCTTATTTCACAGAAATATTTCATTAACAAAATTGTAACAGCTATATACAAAGGCTCCTGACAACAGCAGCTAGTTGGAGTCTCGGGCAGCTGATGGGAATGACCTTTGTGCAGTCATTTTCACAGCGATATGCTCAGGTTCAGGCCTGATGACCACTCTTGACACTTCAGTCTTAGACATGGGTTCCTGCCATACAGCAGATGGTCACAGATCAGGGGTGGCTAATGAACCTCATGAGATTACAATGGCCACTAAGTTAAGATTTTTGCCTCTGCTAACAACATTTACAACAGAAAGAGAAGAAAGATGTGTAAAGGAACAGGACACTATCACCAAACACACTTCCTTTGGATCTAGAATTCTTTGGATTTGATCTAGTTTCTCAAGTCTCATTGCTTTCAGGGTGCAGTGACCGCTGCCTCGTGGTCAGCAAAGTAAAAGAAACTGCTAATGGATGTAGGTGCTAACTGGAAAGAACGGGACACAGTATTAGCTCCATCTTGGTATTTTTGCTGTTGATCCTGCCTCTATGAATGGATTAGTCATGCCAGATATGTCAAAGCTAGTTACCATCCTTCCCTCTGTGGTGAAAAGAAACAGAGAGAGAATAAAAACAGCCATTTTCAGTAAGTTTGGCCTTGCAAATGCATATCAGGGACTTGTGCATATAGATTGCTCTTAATACCTCCTTGCCTGGTGTTGATTTGCATCCCTTGGACGACAGTAAGCAGAACACAGAGTCATTCAACATTTATCTTGCATGCCCGTTCTGCTATCTACACATTTTCAGGTGCACTTTGCCCATAAAGATTGGGGCTGGTCTCTGTGAACCTGCTTCTGTGGGTATTCAGGGCTAGTTGTGTTTGCTTAGCACTGCTCCTTCTCAGGGCCAGATCAATAAGCAGCACAAAGCCATTGTGTTTGGAACAGGCCTTTATGTACCATTCTGTGTTTGAAATTCCTGTCAAGTATAATGTATTTTTACTGAATGAAAGCCTGTTTCTCTGTGCTACGTGAATAATACAGCTGCAGCTTGGACTGCAAGTGGGATGTTGCGTTTTGACTTGCGAAGGTGTGAGTGGTCTGGGTCATACGTATTTCAGAAACTCCTTCATCTTCTGGTGTGTTGCTGCAGGTCAGCTTTGCAGACCACTCACACACAGCCTGCATGGAATGACACTAGCTGGGGATGAACCTGTGCAGCTGAGCCTGAGCTGTGGCACCTACCTCTCACCTTGGATCAGGGGTTTCAGTAGGGACTGCAGAATGTCCTCCAAGGGCTTGTCTGAGGAGTAGAAAATATAACCCGTCTTCAGCTGAAATAATTGTTCGCTATCCTGATTGATAAAGGCAGTTCCACATTAAAACTCAACTTTCTGGCTTATCGCGCCTGATGCTGACTCAGAGTTGTGGCTGGCAGCACTGTGTGTGTGCTCAGCGGCAGAAGTGCATACAGACTGGTTTGTATCAGTGGTAACTAGTCACAGGTGTTTGTAAGACTGAGGCTGATATTTTCAGATCTGCTACTCCAGTCTATTTTAAGGTTCTTTGTGCTGTAAGTTTGTGAAGAGCATGCATTAAAGTTTTAAAGCACTGCTTTGGGAAGCTATTACTAGTAGATATTAATTATTGAACACTATACCTTCTGGAGAAGTTACTTCGTCACTGGAAAGTGACCTTGTTAGAAGAGGCAGAGGGAAAGAGAGACATAGTGCCTCCTGAGACCAAGTGGAGTGATGCGTATCAAGAGAAGACACTAAAGATTTATTGTCTGTGGCAAAAGAAACACAGATCTCTGCTTATGCAGTAAGTGTTTCTGACATCATGCACTGTAAAGAATGATGGGGTACTGCAGGTTAACAAGTGTTTCATGTTCGGAGTGGTGTTTTCGGTAAAAGGTGGGCCATGTGGCTGGGGAGCCTGGCCGGTCCTCAGAATTCCTGGTGTCCGAGTTAAGCCAGTTTTGTGTCAAAAGGCGGCTGAATAATCCCAAGAGAGGACACTGAGAATTCATCTGAGTAAAAGGAAATGTAATTTAAGGGGAAAACCTCTGTTTTTCCTTTTTTGTTTTTCTTTGCTTTCAATGAGATTTATAGTTAGAAAACAAAACCTCATTACTGTAGCCTGTCACAGCAGCTTTTGGAAGAGACACTGAGAAGGTTTACGTGTTGCACAGCTCACGTAGGTAGCACAAAACCGTATTGCTGCGCTGCTCTATCTGTTCCATCTGTGGCTTTCTCTGTTTCACCATGAAAGCCACTGTCTTTGTAGCTCCCACTTAACAATTACTGAAGGAAGACAAGACCCCTTAAGACGTTGGTAACAGCTGGTATGGGTTCTTACTGTGTGACATCCACACCAATGGAGAAGTCCCAGCATCAGTATTGTTTGAAGCCTTACATGGGAATTTCATTTATTAACCTCACTCTGGCCTTTCCCCTGGAATTTTTCTCTTTTTCACATGTGTTTGTGCAGCTCTATGCTTGTCTTCCAGCAGTGCTGATGTTTGGAGTCTTCCCATTGCTCAGTTGGCTAGAATGGTTTACAATACCCAAGACACATAGGAACTCAAGTTTAACATAAAAGCTAGGGAAAAGTGGCTGTACACACCACTCACGTTTATGAATGCATCTGTTAGATTGGGGAGCAAGACATTATGGCCAGAGAGCTTTTAGATAAATCATAATTAGATACACGTGCAAATACATCAGCTAGGCCTAGGCGCACAATTAGGCACCTAATTATGTTGAAAATGCAATTGCACACTTAGCTAAAACAGCCCCGTTGCTGCTGGAGCCATCAGTTGATCTGGTCCCATCCTCTGGCCAGGCTCTGGGCTGTCACCTTTGAGGATGCCCCTGTGAGGAGAGGCAGAGATGTCCTCAGCAGGAGCGGCTGCTGGGGCTGGCTTTTCAGGTGGGTTTCCATGACAGCATGGCCAAGCACAGCCATGGTGCTGTGCAGGAATGGAGGGCACAGGTTGCAGCACAACGTAGGGAGCACCGGTTGGTTGCAAACGAGCCTGGCACATTCCACAGCAAAGCAGAGGTTTCACTGATGTCAGGTTCCTCTAAGTGTCCTGGAAGAAGTGGCCAGGTAGAAGAAGTAGTTGTTAGGATGTTTCCTTGGAAGGACACACGCTCAGTATCCCTTCTGATGGGCGCTCAGGTATCTGTCTGTGGGGAACCAAGCCGTGTGGAATTGAGTTCTTGCAGAACTGCTAGTTTTCGAGGGAATGGCTGTGGAGTCTTCAGAGGGTACAGTAAGAGAGGAGGAACTGGTAGTTCCCAGCATCTCTGGCATCGGGCCATCCTTGGCTTTTATTTAGCTTTTTTTTTCTTTCCACTGAAGCTCCTTTTTCTTTCAACAAGGAAGAGAGGGGGGAAAGCCCAGCCGACTGTGATTTGTGATTCATCTGACAGACAGCGTGTGATTGAGACTGCAGCTAGACTGACTCCAAAGGAAAAAACAGTAGTTTAAAATAACATTGTCACTATTTGGGGACAGCGTTTTCTTTATGGAAATGCCTTAGCTGAGAATGTTGTCAGTGTCACCATTCACTGGGGCCTAATTGTGCTGCCACTGCTTTGTGTGAAATGACTTGTCGCTGGCCAGGATCAGGTGTGAGAATTAGCATTTCCAAAGTAACACTGTGTGAACTGGAAGGTGGAGCTGAAGCATGGGGGTACACAGCTTTTGCCTTTCCTGTAATACTGCATGGGGCAACACCATTGTTTGCCTTCATTTCTGTTTTACCTCTGCCACAAGTTTTCAACCTGAATTCTAAAACCTGAGCCATGGGCAACCAAGGGAGGTCCCTGTTCCTCAGATCAGGAAAACTGAATTATATTTTGCATGTGCCTGTACCACATGTTATGACCCATTTTCCTTACTCCTACAAGTTTTATGACTTAATAAAAACACCACACCTTCACAGCCAGTGCTTCAGAAGCCCCTCACAAGCACAGCACTGCAGCAGCGCATCAACACCAGAGGTGCATGTGCAGTGGCAAAAGTCCTTGCTGCACAGTATGAATAGCTAAGGCACAGTTTAAGAACTGGGAAAGCAGAGAACAGGGTTTGTCTTCCTGGCAGCGGAACGCGATAACCAGCCAAGCCCTAGTTTATAACCTGCTGGAGACAGATCGCCACGAAAGGGCAGGAGCTTTAACACGGCGTTGGAGCCAATAATGCAGAAAGGCCTGGATTAGCAACAGCAGTTAATTTTGCCTGGTAAAAGGACAGTGAAGCAACCAGAACAACAATGTTATGCATCCATTGAATGATCTGAAGGTTCAGAAAGGGAAAAGTCAGACAGTTGAAAAGCTGAATGTTTATACAAGGAAAGCACAGACACACACACACAAGCCCCTAAGTGCCTCTGAGGAGAATAAAGGAACGGAATGATGGGAGGGAGGGCAGGCCCCAGCAGGACTCTGAGCCCAGCCAGAAGCAGGAACACTGAAGGGACAGAGTCAAAGACAGGAGATTCTGCCAGTGGTACTGGATGTGCTCAATGTGTTTAAGAGCTTACCATCCTATTGAAATTAAACTGCAAATGCCTTGTGCCAAAGTCTGGTGTCAGCCAACAACCCTCTGTGACCTGCCTTGCCAAGCTAATGGCTTGCTTGCCTTCCCTGGGACTCGCAAAGTAGAAACCTGTCCAGTACTTCCCTCACCAAAACATTTTAACCTTGCCACAAAGTGGCAAGACACTTGCCTGGCCAGTGTCTCTCAAATTAAAGTTGGACTCTTTCCCCACTTGCCCCTTTGTATGTGGCCAGCCTTGAAGCAGCCAGCTCAGCAGAGAGCAAGCAGCATGTGAGAAGGGCAGAGCAATGTTCTGCAGATCCCACTTCTGTGTTGCCACAAGAGGGGACACAGAACCCCACCTAGCAGCAGAGTTCCTGGCAGTGGTGTCACCCCACTGAGTTTGTAGGGGCTCAGAATGGGGCAGAAGCTCTGGTACTCCTTTCTTCAGTTGTTATTATCTCTCTGATACTCACTATCAGCTCTGCAGTGATTTATTCTTATAGTCTGTAATTGAATTAAAATCTTAATTAAGCTTAGGGCACTTTTTTCATGTTTTTAATTAGGCACAGCCAAATCACTTGTCTGGGGGAAAAAGTAAGAAAAAGATAAAGAGCAGAAACACTTTTTCTGACCTGTACTTGTAAGGAGTGAAGCCTTTGTGAGGCTGTCACCCCAAAGGTGTCAAGAACTGCCATGCAGGTGGGGAGAGGCTGCACTTGGCCATCAGGTAAAGCAGTGCTAGTGCCCATTCCTTACACAGACAGGTACCTACTCCCTTTGCCTGCCCTTAGAAACTGCTGAGACCCAGCAGCAAACCTCTGCTGAGGAGGAAACAATTGCCAGTGCCTGCCCTATAATGCCAGGTGCTGCAACTTCATCTCTTGTCGCTGTTCTGCTCAGAGTAAGAAAAATTCTTTGCACATTTTCCTCTGCCAGAAGTTTAAGCAAGCATGAACAAGCACTGCTACGACTGGATTTTGTGTTTATGTCCTGTTAAGAATTAGAAGTCACAAAGGAACATCCCTGGCAATGACTGTGGTGTGGTACGTGGGGCACCTGAAGAGCCAACAGCCGTGTTTCCAGATGAGTGCATTGTCCATGCTTAGCTATGTGCTATGTGTTCCATCGTCAGCCTCCTAGTCAACTTACCAGAGGAAAGTGCACAGTAAAGACAGTGCTGTTGTACAGGAAACCTCAGTAATTCACATAAATGTTTTCTTTGAGTGTTTCCTGATGTTACTCTCACACATGGCTTCTGCAGTTCTTACTTCAGTAAGAGAGCAGGAGATGACACATTGCAGCAGTGATGCCTACAATAAACACTGCTTCCACCTAAAACAATAAACAGCAGTGAAACTGAGAATTAGCATTGGATTTGGCCCATGGTGCATTACAGATGTCTGTCCTGGCTTTGCAGATGCAACAAGAGTTTTAAACAGGTTTGGTGATAAAGCTGAGCTCAGCTGGCCCTGTGCTCCCTGCAGTGCATCACTTCTCCTTCCTGATCAAATTTTACCCACAGCAAACTTTAACACAGTACAGGACTTCCCCAAGTGAATTAGGAGTTGGTACTAGGCTGTCCTGAAGTACCAAAAGCTGTCATCAGTGAAGTGCAAATGTGGTGCCTTTAGCAGTGGAGGGATTTTTGTTAGGTCTGTGTTGAGCGTTACTCTTACCTCAGCCAGGCTCCTCAAAGGCTGCAGCTTTGTGGAAAAAACTGTGAGTGGGCTCTTTTTGGGGAGAGTTCCTGTGCTCATCTGCAGGGTGGAATCTTTCCTAGACTCAGCCAAAGCTTTTCATCTGGTCTGTGTCGTGTGGGGATAGGGTTTCAATCCAAGTTACTTTCCAACATTTCCTCTCTTACACAACTGCGTAATTCCACTTTGTTACAAAAGCCAGCGTCTGCTGTCTCCTTGGTATTTATAAAATATGTTCTTGATTAAGCCTTTATTAATGAATCTCAGGAAGAAGCTCTCAGACCTCCTTAGTGCATGTTCCGTTCTGTGCCCTGTTGAAACAGGAGACACCTCTTTTGCCTGAGTCAGCTCTTCACTGAGAAGCTACTTCTAAAAAGCCTGTCTCTTGTAGTCATAACTAAACCCACTTCTTTCCGAATTAACCTCATCATTTCCATTCAGTGTGTGCAATCCTTCAGGAGGAGGCTCTGGCACTGACTGTTCCAATGTCTAGGCAGCAGACATTCCCCCAGGTGAGCCCATCGCTGCTCTGACAGCTGATGTTGTGTCCTTAACTTACCCTCTTGTGCATAGGTGTGGCAGCACATATGGTACCAACCATTGTGCTGACCCCAGACCCTGCTGTACCTCTCCAAGGTGGAGTGATTCTGGCCAAGCTCCAACCTCATTCTATATCTGAGTGTTTGCACCAAAGAACGTGGACACTGTTTACCACAGGCACCTGTGGCTGTCCCCATAATCTGAGTCTAGGCTGAAGGAGAATATGCTTCTGCTAGTCAAACTGGTCACTTCAGTGCTATAGGACTGATGTGTTCAGGGGGCTTTACAAGATCTGAAACATTGCAGTGTGACTTGGGAGTCTTTAAGTTCTGTGAATTTCTTGCTTTCCATTTGCATCTTGACATTTCCTACCTAAGAGGCCTTCTGGAATCTTTTGCATTAATTTACGGTACTGTGATAGTTGGGTTGCAAGTCTTGCAGGACCACATCTCCACTTCTTGTGTCAGTTTTTGGTTTTGGTTTCTGGAGTTTGATTTGGTTGGTGTTGGTTTGGGGTGAACATTTGGATAGATTTTACAGATGTATTTTCTCACACAACTTTCCCTATCTTTACATTTCCCATGTTTTAATGATGTGGTATAAAACCCACCTCACTGATGGCAGCTGGTGTGTTTAGCTGAAGGATTATGTTCACACCAGTCTCAGAATTTACACCTTTAAAGATTATGGGAGCAAAACCCCGAGGCTGCTAATTTGCCCGCTTACAGCAGGTAAGATTTCACACAGTACTCAGCTGCAGAGCTCTCATCCGGTAAGAAGTAATGCCAGCAGTGCCTTCTCTTAATCCAGACTTAAGGGACAGCAGCGAGTCCGCTGGAGGTGATTCACAGCCTCTGAAACCTCTGTGGGTGTGCAGAGGGATAATTAGAAGGAAGGATTTTTAAATGGGCAAAGCAGAGCTTAACAGGGCTGTTGATTTCAGTGAGGCCTTAAATCCACAAATGTTACAACTGGTAGGAGACCCCCTGATCAATGTGCTGGCATCGTTTAAAAATTTTAAAAACGTTTTGCTTCAATCAGTCCTTGACCAACTGCAGCTAAATACAGGTAAAGCCATTTTAAGACAGTTCACAAAGCTTGTCTTTACTAATTTAACTACACTTGGTTTTGAAACATGCAACTAGTTACAATAATTGTTTATTTGTGCAAAATAATTTTTATTTGCAAGTTTATAGTTTAACAGTATAGGCTTTAGTTTTACTGTGGTTTCAGCTAGAAATAGCTGTTGTCCTCATCGGTGACAGGATTTAAAGAAAGCACCAATTTGCCCACGTTATAATTAAATTCATGCTTAAGTGTGTGTGTGTGTGTGTGTGTGTGTCCAGCTTTGGAAGGTAATTGCACACACCTCATTGCTTTTTACTTCTAAATGTTGCTGTGGTCATTTACCAGGTAATTTCAGAGACACGTTCTAAATTACCAGTGATTTCATAAAGTTTAAAATATTCATACCTAGCTAGAGGATGACCGAGCATTTCCTGCTCCCCCCCAAACAGCAAATTAAACATTCATGAAAAAGACCTAAAACAATGGGGGGAAAAGTAGGTACTTTGCAGGGCTCTCAGGCAGCAGCTTTTTCAGTTTACTCTGCTGTATAATAAACAAGGTGTCACCATAGCAACAGGAACATAACTTCATTTTTATATAACAAGTGACAAACTCTATTTCCTTTTGTAAGTTCACCAGTTAGATTTATCGCAAGATTTTTCAGCTTTAGCTCGATTCAAACATACTGTACCATTTCCCTACTCTTAAACAGGGACCTTTTTGTGGTGATTGCTCATTTCCTTTTTACCAATTAAAAACTCAATACCATAGGCAGCAATCTTGAAATCTGAGCTGATCTGGCTCAGGACAGAGCTGTCTCCCCCCTCAGACCAGAACCATGGGCTGAGCTGAATAACTGGCAGTGTGTTGCTTCATGCACCAGTCCTGCAGGGTGGATCACCTATCCTGCTGTGGCTGTGTCAGAAGGTCGGACCTACACAGATGCTGCTTCTTCATTGTACCAATACAGGTGGTCAGCAGAGGCTGGTTTAAGTATCATCCAGGTAGTCAAAGGCCAAATCCTAAACAAAGTGGAGGGGCTTCTTTCCTTAATGACAAAGCTGACATCTCCATCACCTCCTCTGCATGGCAATCGAGAGCTCTCAGCTGTAAACCAAGAGGCAGATGATGTTGCTCTCTTCACAGCACTTGAAAGTTACGAGTTCTGAAACTGTCCTCGATGGTGTTCTCACCCTATTTGTTAAAAAAACCCCAACAAATCAATACCCCAAGACCTCCAAATCCAGCAGCTTTTGAAACAAACATATTTTTGTGGTGTGGGCTATTTTTCTCAGTCTGCTGCTAGTTTTAAAATATGAAGTCCAGCATATGTTTAACACAGAACATATGGAAAGAAAAAAAAAGCAAGTCTTGAATTCCAAATATCATATTCTGACTAGAAATGATTCTGCAGTGCTCAAGTGGTCATTCAGAACAGAACAAAACAAAGTATTTATTGTCTGCAAATATTTATAAAACTAGCTCATCTCTTACTATCCTGATGTAACTGTGAAGTGTCCAAGACAGCACAAGAGGGAGTGGCACCAGGTGTTTTTGGGGAACAGAACAGTTCCCCAAACTGTTTGTAATAGCACGTCTAAACAACTGACTCAGAGCAGCTGTCTTTACATCCTCTGTGTCAGCCACCATCACCCCCAGGGAAGGGCTCCCCAAGCACAAGCACAGGCTGAACCTGCCCTGTAAATCACAAGTTCCACCCTACAATAACTGATCTCAGTAGAAATACTCCAGACTGTGCATGAAGCAGTGAGCAGGTAAAACCACTGACACTCCACACAACTCCTCACAGCTCTTGCTGTGAGGTCATCTGAATTTTGGGGAACCCTTACAAGTACCAGAGGGTTCTGTTGGTGTTGGCACTGCCCAAGCCAACTCAAAGATTTTGGAGTCTCATCAGGAACTGCATTCAGCTCAGAGGTGGCTTGTGAGCCCCTCTGCCAGTAGTAGTATAGCTTTGGCTGGGGAAGGCACATTATTTTTCTTGGCAGACTGACACTGCACTGATTTAATGAAAGTCATTTTTAAGCCAGATAATTCTCTTAAATCCTCAGCAGACGTTCAGCTTAAGATGCCTTTCATTTGTATTTATATCTGCTCTTCGTATTTGTACCTGCCTGCTCAGGACGACTGTCAACTAAGAGCATGCTACCAACACTCTTGTTCTTGGGTATTAAAACTATAGTAGAATTAAGAAGTCTTTGCTTTTAAATGCAAATTTTGAAATGCTTGCTCTCTCAATTGACCAAACTCTGTTGATCTGGATGAGGCTGCTGCTGAGCTGGGAGCAGTTCCCCTTGTGATATGGATGGGACCATTCTGGGGAAAAAAAAAGACTCTCAGAATGGAAGGGGTCCTCTGGATGCTGCTGTCAGTCTATGTCCTAAGAGATGCATGGTCAGAGCTGGACAGTAATAGTGTCACTGGATTTTCCAAGAATTCCCTTCCCTGCATTACTGTTAAGACTTGCCTTGTCTCACGGATAAAGAGATGTGCAGGGCAGAAACCTTCCACTTGAGGCTGCCTCAGCCAAGACAGGTGGTGGGGAGAAGGGAGTCAAGTCAGGTTGAGGTAGAAGCTCTGGTCCATGGCTGGCTACACAGACATGGCAATGGTAAAGCTTTGGCCTGTGCACATAGCCCTGATTTCTCAGGAATCCTCAAAAGTCACTGTACTGCTGTTTATGAGCACTCTTTCACCTGCCTTCTTTATTATGATGAACAAGATAGGCATTTAAAAACCGTAAGAAAATGCTCCCCTCTCCCTCTATAGGGAAGGAGCCATAAGAGGCTATTTCACACCTATTTTTTTTGACCAGCAGATGACTCTGAATAGAAAGCAAAGTGATAAACCCGGCACAGTGACATCTGCATTGCTGTATGTGATCAGTGTTGTAAATAACCCTCAGCGCTAGCTGACACATTAAGCTCTGTCTGCCCAAACCGAAGCAGGACGCAAAGAAAACAGACCGTCACCATTGCAGACCTGTCCCTCAGACTGCAGCAGTTTTTTTCTCTTAAGTCTTGCCAGTTTGTCTTTTCTTTAGAACACCACAATAGGGAGGATTTATTTGAATAGCATGACAGGATGAAGCAACTCTTATTTAGAGACTGTGACAGGACACGTTTCATCAGCAGTGAAATTAGGGACGTTGGTGCAGGTGTTTGTGTTCTCCCGTGTCTCTTCCTCCCTGAGACCCATAAGTGCCAGCAGCAAGCATAAAGCTCCAGGTACCATCCTTAGTGTGTCTCTTCCACCTCCCCCCTCTTCCTCTCTTTTTTTCAGTGCACTTACAGATAAATGCCAGTCATTTGGCCAGGGCTGACTCACAGAAGGTGCAGCAGGCACAGATGGTACTAATGCATAAATGTAATCTAGCAAAAGGATGCCAATACCAACCCAGAAAAGGTTCCAAGTAACTGCAGTGCACTTGCAGGAATACACTGATTGGCAAGGTGAAAGTTGCAAGAGCTTACTGCTCCCAAATCAACAATAGAAATTCGACAACAAATGAGCACTTTTATTAATTTATAAAATGCACTTAATACCAGGGTCCCTGGGCATATGTATAATAAGGCCTCACCAACCCCCAGACTCACTACACAAATTAAAAAATAAAGGAAGGGAGAAAGGGAAAGGTGGAAACTGAAAACCAGAACAAAGTCCTTGTGAGGACTCCAGGAGGAAGGATGGGCAGCTCAGAGATGCCTGTAAGTCAAGTGATCTAGACTGTATCAAGCAGTGACAGAAGCAAGTCCTGTGTGGGACACCCCGTCCTTCCTCAGGACTCACAGCATAAAGACCCACAGCAAATTCTTTTTCCAAGAGTAATGTACGGATAGGAAATTCAGGGAAGAGAACAAAGGCAGTGTGACTGTGTCCCCACAGGACACTTCTGTCTTCTGGAGAACACTGGCGTCTCCACTAAGCACATTACTGAGCAGGGATTTCCAGCAAGTAGACATCTCAGAGAACACAGACTTCACCCCACGTGCCCCAGTGCACAAGGGAGAAAGCATGATGCTGCAGGACCCAAGCTGTGTCTCTTTGCAGCGCACACATCCTAGAGGCTGCCAGCACTGCTTGCAACAGGCCAGCTGCTTGGTAGTCCTGAAATGGAGCCTGTGATAGACACCACACTGTCATAACAGTCTGAGGACCGGCTCCTGATCTTATTTCCGTGAGCCTTACACTGGTGCCTTTAAAGGAACTATTCCTGATTGGTAAGCAGGATACAGGAGATCAAAAGTACCAGGAATGAGCACCTGTTATCGTAACAGGGTAGGTAGAGCAGCCTGTGTGCAGTAGGTCAGTGCCTGGCACTCCAACCAGCAGCACCACTAGCAACAACAGCCGTAAATTAGCGCCACTTGAAATACGCCTGACGCACCATTAATAGACATCTTTGCAAACTGGGATGTGTACAAACATAAATCAGCCGCACAGATTCTCCCCTCTCATAATCCCGTAGCAGGTCACAGGAGAAAGTGTGTTCTTGCAGTTGTTTTCATGACAGTGCTGCAAAAGGGTTTGGCTTTTGGGAAGGATTTAGGCCTCAGAGGATTCTGGAGCTCTGCCACTTCCAACTCTGCTCTGAACAGAGAAGGGTCTTTTTATGGGGAGGGATATCCAGATATCTGTGAAGTTTATGATTAATAATCTATTTGAATTAAAACAAAAGCCTTATGCTGGCCTGCAGGGTTTTGTGTGCAGGAAGGATTGCTCTCGTGTCCATGGACATGGGGTGAGGGGGAGCAGCTTAGCATCTCCATTGTGTGTGGGGCCCAGTGGTCAGTGTTAGTAGTGCTGAATTCATTATCACCGTGCAGGATCCAGCTATTCCACATGGCTGTAAAGGCTTCGGCTGGCGAGGTGACAGCTGGATCACAGTGGCATCTAGAGGGCTGCCACTGCAGTGTGTGTGCAGGCGCTTGCCTGGCAGAGTGGCACTCCTGCTTGGGCTCTGTCTTGCCACCTACAGAGCCAGCTCAATCTAAGACAGCATCATGGTAGAGCTGCACCCTCTTGCTAGGCTGGAACCTCTCTGGTCTTCCTCCTAAGAGAATCCACCTAAATCTGCAATAGATTCATATTTCCCCAGAAAATCTATGTGGAATTTTTTCCTCACAGTACTGGAGTGATAATTATTTTTCAATAATTTTCACAGTGTTCTCAATGCTACATAACTGGGGGTCTGCCTTCTGTCTTTACAAGCAGCTATGCTATCCCAGTCATATCAAACAGGTCAAGTTTGGGGTTCAAAGGCCACATTACAGCTCTGGTGAGAGCTGAGAACATGACCCTTGGATGATCTGGGGACTTTACTGCTTCTTCCATATATGATCCATCTGAAGATGTCACTGTCTCTTCAGAAAAGCCTGGGTTAGAGAAGTCAGTCATAAAAAGGAGACTGGGAAGTATTCCTAAAGGCAGGAGATTTTAGGAGAGGCCTAAATAGGATTTTCCTGAGTTGTGGTCATGATAGAGGAGGAGTCTGAGTGGAATAGTGATTCTGACACCTTTATCTACCTGCTGCTACCTCTGTTTCTGTGATTTCAGAGAAAGATAAACTGCCACCTTCTGACTTTGGCTAATAGCACAGAGGGGAGAGAAGGAAGAATAATGGAATGGTTGACTTTTGCTTTAGCGATGCCATCTCTAGGAACTGAAGATTTATGATACTTTGCCTTGTATTCCAATGTGCCATGTTTTGACATTTGTTGGTTTTAGTGGGCTTAAAATTGGGTTGTTTCTGATTATACAAGGCTTGAAGTGTGATGCATCTAGTAGTGTATTTGCTTTCTTCCTGAAAAAAGTTGTAGAGGACTTGAGGAGACATTTAGGCTGCTAAAACAAGGAAACCATTTGGCACCAGAGATCAGACCTGCTGTCACTTTGGCTGGAGTCCTCCCATAAAATTGATGGGATCCCTCCTGACAAGGATTCATTTCAGAAGGTTTTAGAAGAGTTCAAAGCACCAAGACACTTGTCAGAGAAAAGCCTCTCTCTTCTGCTCTTCAGCAGTGCCACCCCACACAGTGATGCATTTGTACGCAGAAATTAAGAAAGAGCTCTTGAAGCTTCCCTAGAAGTGAGTGTTAGAATCTCACCTCTTTGGCTCCTCACTGGAGGAGCAGGAGCTCTCCCAGGGACAGCTCAGCTCTTTGCTCTGGGATGACGGGATATGCCCAGGTTCTTGCACCCATGTGAGCGAGCGTCAGCACTGGGCTAGGTGCGCGCTGAGATGGCCACCAGGACCGAGATCACTTTCCTGCCGGCAGCCAGAACGAGCTTCATCTGCCTTCCAAGGCATAATGAGACCTGAAGGAGAAGAGCCCTCCATCAGCAGGCGCTCACAATGGGGAAACTAGAGCATGTCCTTCAGGAAAGCAGGGTCAAACCTTGCCAGGCCACGGCGCATTTGCAGGAAGGCAGAAGCACTCAAGTGAGGGGGGCTCACTGCCCAGGGTCAGATGGAGAGTGCACGGGTTCCTCGCTCCAAAGAATCCACGATAGAAAAATGGGGACTCTCCAGGCCATTTCCACATCCTTTCCTTTTGCATAAGCCATGCTTGCTTTGGATGAGGAAAACAACAAACTCCTGCCCTCTAGAGACAGGAGACCTCCAGCTCTGCTGAATAAAATATTTGCCACAACCTCCTTTTGAAGCAGATGCTACAAATGCATACAGTTTTATTCTCCCCTAAGGCCTACACAACCGGCTCAGCAGCTTGGCGTGCTCTCTTCTCCCAGACCTGGAAGGCCAACTCGCAGGAGAGGCAGCTTGTCACAACCACTCTTTTTCAAGGCAGTAGCTTATTTGGAGAACTGCTGAATAAAGCACTCACAGACAACTTGGCAAAGGAAAATAAATCCCACCCTTCCTCATTACCAAGACTTGTCTAGGCAGGATGAGAAACGTTCCTGCTGCTTGAGCTCTTGCTTTTCTTTCTCTGCCCTGGCTGCCTCCATACCTCTGCCACCTGTTCCCTCTCTGAAAACCAGCCAGGTCAAGAGCTGCCTCCCCAGTGCACAAGCAACAGGCACATGGACACAGGGGTTACACCCAGTAACAACAACTGGAGCTCAGGCCCATAGTCACCTCACTCTTGAGTAGCCCCAGAGAGCGCAGGGCTGTGTGGATGTAGGCGCCTGTCTGTTGGTGTCTCTTTACTACCAGGTTGAGAGTGGGGATGGAGCGTTTCAGGACACTCTGCAGAAGTTACTTGGGATTCCAGGGGTGGGAAAACTGTTTTGGAAGTCTAGCCCTGCATCTTTGCTTGCGAGCACCACGAGTCTTGGCAGAAGCACCACAGCACGTTTAGCTACAACACCCCTTTGACTCTGGGTTTCACAAGGTTACACCACCGGCAGACACGTACTCCAAAGGGCTTGTCTGCTGTGGCAACTGTGCCGAGATGTCCATATGTCCAGTTACAAAATAAGCGCTATTAGTGGGGTGAAAAGCTGTTCTTAATAGCATTTTCACAAAGCCGCCCATGCACGAAAAATACTGCAGATAAACACCCTCGACTCCTCCTTGCTGGGCACCAAGTGTGTGCATTTACATCTGCGCAAAGTGTGTACGAGGCCGTTCCACAGCCCTGCCCAGTGACACCAGCAACATTTTCTACCGCACACTTGCTGTGCAGTGGTGAATGTTCCCTGTGACATTTCAGCAAAGCACATCAGCAGGAGGGTTACCAAACACACACAGGCGCTTTGAAAAAACAGCCAGAACTCAGCAACTCTGTTCAACAGCAGCAAACTACTGTACTGGAGCTATGTCAGACACAACACATAAGCAGGTTTAGGATACCCGCAGGGTTTCTCTCCGTAAATTAATACTTACCGCCTAATATTTACGCTAAGGCAAGAGTTTGAGGCAGATGCCTACAACTGAGCTGCAGATTTTCCTGACACAGCAGTCACAGACTCTTGGCCATCCATTGCACATTTTATGTAGTTTAAAACACCTATGTTGAACCTGTGACTGGCAGTTTGGTTTTGTGGGACCATCTTCTAAAATACAGGACTTATTTGTTGCAGAAAGACAGGAACTATTTCAAAAGAAACTAGTCCTGTTCTCCTTTTCTGCACTTTACATTCACTTTTACTTGACTGCAGCTAAACAGGAGCAAGGGGTGAGAGCTGGCTGTGAAGTCAGTCTTAGCTACCACAGTCCCTGTAATAGTGCTGTCGGTCATCTGAGGCACATGATACCAGTTTCCACTGTGAAATTCAGGTTAAGTGGCTTCTGAAGTTGATCTGTGGGATCCTAGATAGCTTGGAAAGTTGGTGATGGCCATGCAAACATGCTATGGGGGCTACATGACATCATTATGAGATAATAAATTCCTTCTCCACTTAGCTGAAGTTACTGGCAAAACCTGCCGAGAGTGAAAAAAGAGTCCTTCAGTAAAACTACACAGCACTGTTCATCCGCAGTTTGTTTATTTTTGTTATGTTGTTAATTTAGGAGGATTTTTAGTCCATCTAGTGTTATTATTGGGGTTCACAGATCACCTCAGCTCTTTCAGGGACATCAATTAAGTAATTTGGGAAAGGAAGCCTTGTGGGCAGCCCTAGAAATGATTCTGATCTCTGCATCAGCATTGATGGGTTGTGGAGCAGTAACCCCAGTTCAAGGTCACGCTTGTAAAAGGTTCACTGCCAGTCTATTCTGATCAAAAAGGCTACTTGCAGCAGTGGACAGCCTTGCAGCTCAGATTTTCCTCACCTACTGCCTGAGCCTGGCTTTGTGCAGTGGGTGGTCTTTTGTGGGCAGCACCATGACACATGTGGGGACAGGAAACTGACAACCTGCAGTGGTTTTGGTCTGTAGAAACTAAACATGTTGGTAGCAACCACATCTGTGGAGTAGAGGTCTGAGTGCTAAGAGCTCAGCAATAGAGCACACAAGTTTCTGTTAGCAGAAATCATAGAATCATAGAATCATTAGGGATTGGAAGGGACCTCAAAAGATCATCTAGTCCCATCCCCCTGCCACAGCAGGGTCACCTAGACCAAGTCACACAGGAACATATCCAGATGGGTCTTAAATGTCTCCAGTGAAGGAGACTGCACCAACTCCCCCTGGGCAGCCTGTTCCAGTGCTCTGTCACTCTCATTGTGAAGAAGTTCCTTCTCATATTTATGTGAAACCTCTTATGTTCCAGCTTACACACATTGCCCCTCATCCTATCACCAGATGACACTGAGAAGAGCCTGGCTGCATCCTCCTGACACCCACCCTTCAAATGTTTATAGACATTAATGAGGTCACCCCTCAGTCTCCTCTTCTCCAAGCTCAAGAGCCCCAGCTCCCCCAGCCTTTCCCCATAAGGGAGGTGCTCCACTTCCTTCATCATCCTCATTGCTCTACGCTGGACAAGGTATAATTAATTTAATGTGTCTTTATTTGAGATAAATGACTGTTAGACCATCATTTCCCTTTGAAGTCACCTGATCATTCGTCGTCATTGCTCATTGCATCTAACTTTTCAAGACATGAAATCGTGGGCCACCTTTAGGGCTTTGCTAGTCAGACTAGTGGATCAGTCACATGAGAATAGTTCCTGGAGGATGCATTTCTTCAGTAACAACATAAAGAAGACGTGTACTAGTGTACATGGTGGGAAGTCTCAAGGTCAGGTTTTAAGGGAGATATTGAGGTGCTGGGGTGAGTGCAGGGGAGGGCAATGAAGCTGGTGAAGGATCTAGAGAAGAAATCTGATGAGGAGAGATTGGGGCTGTTTAGTTTGAGGAAGAGAAGGCTAAGGGGAGACCTCATTGCTCTCTACAACTATCTGAAAGGACACTGTAGAGATGTTGGTGCTGGTCTCTTCTCACAGTTAATTAGCGACAGAACCAGAGGGAAGGGTTTAAAGCATCAACAGTGTAGGTTTAGATTGGACATCAGGAAGAAATTCTTCACAGAGAGAGGGGTCAGGCACTGGACTGGGCTGCCCAGGGTGGTGGTTGAGTCCCCATCCCTGGATGTGTTTAAAAGTCGCTTAGATGTAGTGTCAAGGGATGTGCTTTAGGAGTGAACTTGCAGAGTAGGGCTGATGGTTGGACTTGACAATTCCAAGGGTCTTTTCCAACCTGAATGATTCCATGATTCATAACTTAAGTGGTGATAATCAGCTGTAGCTTGAAGACACCTGCCTGTCCCACATCTTAGTATCGGACCTTTATGCCCACTGCAATCTGGAGCTGTGCAAAAGAATTAAGTGCTGCCATATGAGACACAGCTTTGACATCTCTGAGGGCTTTTGGTCTGCAGAAAAGTGATGTTTTTTCTCTAGAGCTGAAAATTTATGTTCATCATGAAATCAGTCCTTGCTTGAGGAAGGAGTGAATGTGTTCCAGTCCCTAATGGTTCTATGATCCTATTCATGGACGTATTCGTTTACATATGCGAAAACCTGTGATCTTTAAAGGAGCGCTGAGGGTTCTTTTGTTCTTTGTTGTTGCAGCTCTCCACCTGCTGACCTGCTGGCTAAGATGTGAATTCAAAGGTTTGCAAACTGTTTTGTGAAATCCTCGATGCTGCTCTGCAGAGAGTGAGCAGCTTGTTTGGTAACAGCTGCCATCCCCTTGGCTCAGGGATGTAGCTGTAATTTAAAGAGGACATCTGAAAAGTCATTCCTGCTGTTGCTTTTCCCTGTAAGCAGCTTGTTTAGCCACTGCAGGGAAGCTGTGTGGCCAGGAAGTATTTTCTTCTACGAGTCGATCGTTTAGTCAGCAACATGTGCAACAAGAAACAGGATCACCGCAAGTTGTGACCTTGTGTTTGCCTGTGTCAGCTGCTGATGGTAGCAGCCCTCAAGCACATTCTCATTTCATGACGTGCCAAGGTAAAAGCCAGACCCCTTTGCTCTCCTTTAGTGGCAGCAGCCAACCTCCAACACCTACCATTTGGTGAAAGTGAAAATGGACACGAAGGCAGCTCTTCTGTGTCAGGGTAGTAACTTGATTTAGTTCTCCTTTTCATGGAAAAGTATGGTGGGCCAAGTCTGGGAGGTGCCTGGTGCCTTACGTCTGTTCACAGCTCAACTCAAAATGACCTTCTTGCAGAGTCACAGAACGTTAGGGATTGGAAGGGACCTCGAAAGATCATCTAGTCCAATCCCCCTGCCACAGCAGGATCACCTAG
>JAOXOE010000405.1:13917044-13940811 GCA_028565055.1 Phoeniculus purpureus | reverse complement strand
CCTACGCGTTATTTTTATTCGTGAGAATTTTAAGGGACACCACGGTACATAAACTGCCTCGAAATCGCTTCGATATTATCTCAACCACCGACATTCCCCGATACTGAAATGGACCTTTGCGGCATCTCTGAGCGTTTCTTCAGCCTCGGATGCTACCGAAAAAAAAGTGAATCGCCAGCAACAGCATCGCTTCAGCCCCGCGGAACCGCGCTGGCTCTTCGCTTCCAAGTTTGTACTTCCAATTGCCGCGACTGGGAGCGCCCGCAACGAACCGCGGTACCGCTGCCCCAGGGTCACCCAAAAACCGCACTGGGATTTTTTGGGGGAGAAATGGTGAAGACGGTCCCAGCCCCGATGTGGCTTCAGCCCCGCTGAGGCCCGGGCTCTGCGAACGCTGCCCGCTGCCTCGTCCCTCTTCAGACAAACTAATCTCGTTACCTACGGACGCGTTATAGACGGTTATTTCTCAAGAAAAATCTCCCCTGGGGAGACCAGGGCGACCCGGGCTCAGGAGCTCCCGCTGCCTCCAGCCTCAAAAAGCGTGGCCCCGACCCCCCAGCAGCCGGTGTTGCTTCGTCCCCAACCCCCGACGGCGCCCGTCGACAACCGGCTCCCTGAGAAGGGGTGTCCCGGGAGCGGCGAGGCAAGTCCAGGACACAGCGACCATCCAGTCGCGGTCGGGTGGCCTGGGCTCTGCAGCTCCCCAGCTAGGACCCTGATGGGTATCAAGGGGCCGGCGGGGGGTGATGCTCAGCCGCTGCTATCGCTTAACCTCCCCGAGGGAAGTGCCAGTTCTCTGCCCATGACGAGTTACCATGGGGATGGCTGCTAAGGACGAAGGATCTGTCTCTCTGAGGATGTCAGGGCACCCTCCTGGTGAGATTTCACCCAGGAAAGAGAGAGGCAAAGGGGCAGGGGAGGCTGTACAACCTGTGCTCAGGAACACTCCAGAATCGCTTGGGAAATGCTGCCGCCTCAAAGCTCTGACACTGATGCGGCCAATGGATGTCTAGTTACTCCTCTGAGGAGACACAGGCACAGCCGAGAGTCAGCTCACAGGTAACTCTACTATAGAGTCACCAACAAAATGAAATCATTGACAAAATAGACAAGTTCCCAGGAGTGCACAAGCCAAGCTGGGCATTCAGAGGGTACTAGGGGCTACAGGGAGGAGGGATGAAGGGACGCCCAAAGCCTCCTCGCTACGGTCTTTGCCTGCTGCACTCAAAGACAGGGCTGGTCTGTGATCCTGCGGCGAGTACACCAGGTGGGACAGAGAAGCAACTCAAAACAAACCATGGAGCCACAAGCTTTCCTGGTGCCTGAAGAAATGCAGGCAGAGTGGTTCCTCTCCCTTGAGACAAACACAGCAGCTAGGCCTCTGGAGTGTAAATAAATTGGGGCTTCAGCTGAAAGACAAATCACCCTTCCTGCAATTCCTGTTACCAGAATGGTGGACAGCTCCTCTTTTCAGAAGTCCCATACAGCACCACCACACACCAGCCTACAGCAGCAAAGAGAAGCAGTGTTTCTCCCGCCAGTAAGCCTTCCAAACAGGCACAGGGATCTTTCTGGGATTCCTATGACCCGCCGGACACTGCCCCACCACCAGGCTCTCACCAGGGTCCAAGCATGCTGGCAATGCTTGCCCTACCTCATTTTCAGCTCCCATGCAAGCCCATGGCCTCAATCCCTTCCTATTTCCATCAGTCTTTCAGCCACATCTCACTGACACTTGAACAGTGCCTGGGACTCCCAGGTTGAGTTACTGCCACACCACAGATCTGTGAAGCCCTTTTTGCTAGATGTCACTTTTGGCTGCGCTTCACCCCAGTGTGCTCCTGCTCCCTCAGGAGGACACAATGGGGCTTGGTATCCCTTCCCAATCCCTTTTCTCACAGTTCAGAAATGTCATAAGCAACCTGATAGTGCCTGAATTTCCAAGCAAGCACAGAAATTGGTTAGAAATATTCATTTCTATATTCATCACGGGGTAACAGATTTTTTTTGTAGCCTACCAAAGAGACCACTGAACACAACATAAGGTGGCTGGTTAAGTGTGCCTCAAATAACTTCTGGCCTTCTATCTCAAAATTATTTACCTTAACCACAGCTTTCTGTTTCTCCTCCTTACTTGACCTGATAGTTGCACCAAGGTTTAAAATGTGGGAAGCTTTCACCTAGATTTAGCTTCCTTAAAACGTTCAAAAGCCTCACAAAGGATGTTATGGTCTGTACAGGACAGGGAAGGGAGAGAAATGAAATGGGGAAGCTCCTGTAAGACGAAACCTGCTTCTGCCTCCAGTATGCCCTTGGTCCTTTGTCCCTATGAGAAGGTGTCAGTGTCCAATACTAGAGCCAGAGTCCACCCTACTGCACTGCTCTTGATCATCTTCTAGCTTTGTTGTGAGGCTATGTAGAGATTAACAGTCAATGGAGGACACACCACAGCTGGGAGTGAGGGCTAACCCTTTGCAGAGACACCCAGAGATGGAGTAAATTGCTCCCCGGCAGTATGGTCCACAGCCCCAGTGCAGGTCTGCCCAATGTGGGGTGCAGCAGGGTTAGATGGTGTTGGACACATCTCTTCTGGGAGATCTGTGCTTTGTACTGAGCACTGGACAGCCTGACCTTGGTGTCTCTCTGGTGACAACATGGCTTCAGTGTGGTCAGATTTTACAAGGACATCACAAAATACTCCCCACCAGGACTCTGTGTGGCTGTTCATTGGGACACACATGAAAAAGGCTTGGCAAGAGCCAACTGCCTAGCATAGTCCTGTCAGGATGATGATTGGCATCTAGGGATGGCCTTTTCCTTCCCCACGCAGCCTGTGGAAGCTGGTAAGGCCCTGCCTGCTCCCGTGAGTGACAGTCCCTAAAGTTTGCAGAGGTTTGCTAAATCCTGGCAGAGAGGGGGTGGGGAGAGTAGTGAAAGGACAGACAGACAGAGCAGGGGGGAGGGAGTGAAAAAAAAGAAAGATGCAGAGGATTTCTGCTACAGCTCTGCCACAGCAACTTGATGTGGGGTGTGTGAAGGAGCCTGAAACTTAAAAAGATTTATTTTCTCTAGTCATAAATCTCATCCCGTTGTTCCTCTGACCAACCAAGCATGATAAAGTCCTTTTCCATAAAGTATTCAGTATTAAAGCCACAAAGCTCACCCAATCAGTAGCCATCTGCTTCTCCCATAACTGCTGCTCCAGAAGCAGGGAAAAGCAGCCAGAAGAGAAAGGGCACCACTGTTACAGCTCTGGGACAAATGAGGAGGCACTGAATAGCAGTCGAAACCTTTAGTTTGCCTTGTATATCTGTATCTATAGAGACAGAGGAAGAAAGGAAGCATTATATTGATACAACAATTGTAAAACAAAAAAAGGAAGAGGCATCTAAAGGGCAATACAGCAGGCATCGACGAGCCCCACAAAAAAGGGATGCTAGCAGATTTATACAAACCTTTAATTGGTTTTCAATTGAAAGATGAAGAGGCAGAGTTTTTAACCAGGAAGAGCAGCAAAGTGATCCGCGTTACACTTGTGTATTGGCGCTCGATCTCACACAGCCGGATCGTTTCTTATTTTGATATGACGCCCCCAGCACCGACCCCCCCCATCTCGCCCAGAAAGCATCCCACCAGCCCAGCCCCGCTGCTGAACTTGACTTGCAGCCGGTTAGGAGGAAAAGACACCCTCCCCATCCCCCTCAGAACGGGACACCCTGAAAGGGGCGGGTGCGGCCGGGGGTCAAGGTTGACCCCAAAAGGGGGCTTGGGGGGGGTCCTTCTCCTCCGGGCGGGGAACTCACCGCTGCCCCCGCCGCGCTGCTCCCTCGCCTGCGCAAACAAAACCCAGCGGTGCCGGTGGAGTTACGGGGGGACGTGGAAGACGATCCCGAGCGAAGCCGCAGGAGCGGAGACGGGGCGGGTGGCTTGGTATGGGGGGTGCACAAGCGCCGGCAGCATCCCCAGACCCCCCCGCCCCTTCCTGCGCTCCTCGCCCACCTCCTCCCCCCCGCATGCCCCGTCGGCTAATTAGAGGGTTAATGACCGACTTCAGCGGTGCCAGAGGAGCGAAGCGAAGCGAACCTCCCACACACACACTGCCCCTGGCCAGGGCCCCCTCCCCAGCGCCGGGGCGAGCAGCCGCTCCCCGCACGGAGCGGGATTAGCGCCTGCCCGCCCGCTTTAATGCCGCTGCGGGATTACCCCCGGGATTAGGAGTGGCGGCGGCCCCCTCCCTACCCGATTACCGGGGTAAGGGGGGCGGCGGGGGTCCCGAGGCGTGTGAGGAGTTTCGGGGCAGCTCAGGGTGCCGACACTACCCGGCTCTTTGCCCCAGGTGTCCGCTCTGCGGGCACCTGCTGCCTTCCCCCGATGGAGGGCAGGAGAGGAAAGACGAAGCCGGGGCGGCTCCCGGCGGCCAGAGCCGCGTTCCTGGCCCCTGCCCGCAGCGGATTGGGCTCCCGGGGGAGGAGTAGAGGTGGAACAGCGCGGTGCCCCCATCCCCGGGCACAGCGGGGAGGGCCAGCCGGGGAGCAGGAGAGACCAGCTGGAGATGAGGCTGAAAGCGAAGGAAAAAGGAGGCGGGGGGGTGGTTTGCTGGGTTGTGGGGGTTTTTTTGAGGTCCCCAGGCACTCGAGGGAAACCGGCACAAATACGATTCACGCACCGATTAAAAACCCGGGCGAGGAGCGGGAGACAGGGCTGCATCACCGTCCGTGGCGCAGGTTCTGCTCCTCCCGCGTAGCCGTATGTGAGGTGGAGCGCTGTGCTGAGGGCGCAAGCTACGCCGTGGCTTTTCCCGAGCACTGCGGTGTCCAGCAGCACTGTATTATGTCAAAAATCTGGCATGGCAGCCAGTGGCACATCTGCTAGGTGTGGATGACATTCATTAGCCAAGGTTCTCCGCTAAACGGCCTGCCAGAGTCTCAGCATCGATGCCCGATGCCAATCACTCGCCTGCTGCCAGCTCAAAGGCAATCCTGCCTCGAGGATGGCTCCTTTCCATGCTGGCAGGAGAAACAGAGGAAACAATGCATTTAGATGTTTGGGATGTGAGCGGGGTTGCACAGGGGAGCAGCAAGCAGATGTAGCAGAAGAGGAGATGAAGTTGTGAAGTGTCATTTAATAATTGCAGCACACTGGAGATGGCACTGGCAAGTCAAGGTTTAGGGAGGGAAAGCGTTAACCCCTTTCCAAACCACAGGGTGGACAGTGGCAGACACTTTCTGAAAGGAAAGGTAATGAGATTAATCCAGCAAACTGCGTGTTTGTGCCCATGATGGGTACTACACGACATCCTCAGCACTGGGAGACTGGTGTCACAGCAACCTGAAAAGCAGCTCAGGCCCGTGAGCGTGTCAATGTCACATTGCTTGGCACCCATGAATGTGGGTTTGAAATCCAGCCATGAAGGAGCAAGGGCAGGGTTTGAGATGCCATTGTAACAGAGTTGTGCAGAGGCTTTCTTCCTTGCTTTAGTGGGGTTATTTTGAGAAATAAATCCAAGCAAATTTGAGGCTGATTTCCTATCTGAGTTCTTCTAAACCGAAGAAATGGGAGGCAGCACAGGTCTGCAGCACTTTTCTCTCGGCTGCTCAGGTGCAGTGAGCCCAGAACTGTTCTTCTGTGCAGCCATGTCAGGCCCTACCCACTGTATGCACTGGGGAATGGGCTCCACTGGCCTGCTCAATAGCCAGCCTGACTCAGGCTGTCCTTCCTCTCTGAAGTGTCTACCTGCTGCAATCTGGACAATCTCCCTGCTCATGACTTAGTGGGCTTAGAGCTAGGTTTGACATGTTGGTTCACAGCCTAGAAAGGGCAGCTGCATAACCAGGGCAGGCTGATCACTCACCGCGCTCTCCTTTGAGTGATGTGGAGACCAGAGATGGAGGGATGGAGCACCTGCCCAGCACTGCTGCTCCAAGTCTTTCTCTGGGAAGAGAGGCTCCATTTCCCTCTGCTCATAGGTTCTGTAAAGGATCTTGTTCCTACAAAATAATTAAACAATCTTGAGATGAGATGGATATAAAGATGTTAATCTTCACTTCTTATTACTTTCATAAAGTTATAACCATTAAAATAGGTCTGAATTTGAGCCAGTATTTGGTTTTCAGAGAATGCAGTAAGCGACCTCAAATAGGTGCTCAATGAAAGATTCCCTCATCCCTCTGTCTTCCTTCCCTCAGCTTCCACTCCTACTTCTATTTCTGTTTACATCCATTCAAGTAGTGGTTCTCAAAATGTGTAAAGTGCTACCTACACACCAGAGCATAGTTCTTGCCTCACAAACAGATTTCTGGGACAGCCTCAGTGTCTTAAATCTTCTTCTGCTGTTGCTCATGCTGTGAAAGACCACTGGTATCCCACAGTACCTTTTCTCCTTCTTTCAGCCAGCCAAGGAATGATGGGCTTTTCCCCTAAGAGCCCCACCAGGCTAACACACTGCACTGTGCTGGTCCCCACATCTGACACCCTGTGTGCTCTGACCAAGGCTGATCAGATAACTCTTCCCATAGCCAGTAGTTGCATCTCCCTTGACTTCCCTGCCTGGCCATCTGTGGTGCAGGCTCAGCTGTAAGCCCTTGTCTTTTTGGCCTTCTGCTCTCACCTCCCGGGTAAGACACTCTGCTCTGGCTGTATTTGGGGTTGAGCCTTATCCACCTTCTGTTTCTTCACTGGGTTTGTCTCTGTTTTGGTTAATTGGTTGGCCTCAATGAACAAAGCAGCCGCAAACTATATTTCTCTAATTTTGTGTGGGTGGTTTAACCCTTGCTGTACCACACCAATTACCTGTGCCATGGGCTGCATGAATCCCATAACACACCATCCTCAGCCACTGGAATGCGGTGAGCTTTCAGAGCAGGAAGCAGAGACATGACGTTTCTTCCTCCATCTCCAAACGTTATACATTTGCTTGGACATGCGAGCATCCCTCCGAATCTACAGCAGTGTGTAAAGTTAAGGCTGCTCGGTGCTCTTGGGGCAGGGGTCTCCATGCAGAGAAAAGACAGGAAGAGGAGCGCCATGCAAATGCTGCTATCACTAGGGCTGTCAAGATGGAGAGGAAAAGATGTACTTTAAAAACTCTTGTCAAAACACAACCCCCCTTTTATTTTTTAATTCCAGGTTGGATGCAGTTGTCATTTTGTTTGAAACCATATTTAATATTATTACCAAGGTGTTTCTCAGGCGACTCATTACAACTCCGCTCATTCTCACTATTTTCAGGCAACTACGTGGGAAGAGAGCAGAGTTATGCTGCTCCTACAAAGAGGTTTCTGTGCAGAAGAGCACTTGTGCACGTGTTTCCTTTGCTCTCAGAGGATTTTAAGCATGTACTTAAATTTAAACCTAAGCGCTTTTTGGAACGAGGAACATCTCTTGGAACTGGGACTTGATTCAAAATCTGTACATCCACAGAGCCCTCTCTCTTAACTCTTCACTCCAAGCACCAGAAAATCTCCTACCTCAGACCTACAAAACCGTGCCGCACCGTTTGAGACGTTTCTTGGCACGTGCACGCTCTGCTCCACAACACCGCCGCTTCTTCCCCTTTTTTAGCTGCTTTTCTTTGAGTGCAGCGCATTGTGTTCTACTGTACGTTCCGCTCCATACTGCTTGCACAATGTTTTGCATGATCTAATATTCTTTGTTCCAAACTGCAAAAAAATCTAAATAAAGACTATAGTGTGTCGCATCAGTATAGGCATCAGCTAACGTTTTCTACAGCATATGGTACTTCAGAAGCCATATGTACCACTGTTTAGTGATTCTGGCAAAGAGGCACAGAATGGTGAAATCCAACTGCCAGGATTTCTGAAAACAAATATGTAAATGCTCCAGTGCTTTTGTTATTCATAACATACCTCTAACACAGCACATACAATATGCTGTTCATTCTGTAACTAGTAATACTACTAAACTATATTTGCTTCAGTTCTCATTTTAAAATGGATTTTTTTTCTTCTGTGTACGATTCCTTCGCCCTTTCTAACAAAATTCATTTCAATTGCCATTCAGAAAGGGCATTCTCTCTGTTTTGAAAGGATGCACTTTTGGAGGGGGATTGTGAGTCTACACGAGGGTCTCGTACGAGAACAAAGACGGATGCTATTTCAGCAGTCCGAGAATGCCTGTTACAACTAGTGGAATGAAAGCAAGAAAGGAAACCACATTTAACAGGGTGGTTGTGCAGAGTGAAGTCTGCTCAGCCAGGAATAACCTCCCAGGGAAAAGTGGTTGGTTGGCCCTGCTCACAGGCTAATGCAAAGCAAGTAGGCTGACAAATCTCTTGGGAACATGCTCTAGGAAACAATAGTTGTGAAGGAAACAGATGATTTCAGACACGTGGTCAAAGGTAGATGGCAGCTGCCAAACTCTGACCTGGGCTGGGATCAGTCCCAGTGAGCTGGGTCTCAGCCAGCAGCTGAGGAACAAAGGAGATGGTCTGGCCCAGCAGGGCCCGAAGAGCTGGCACTGGCATCTTTTGTGCAGCAGCCTGAGAAGTCAGAGCACAGGCTTTAGGGCAGCACAGAGCTGCATGATATCTCCCATTTGGGTGATCACACCTTGCTGAGAGTCTGTCCCAGTGCTCATGTCAAGCACTAGTGTGTGGGTAAAGGAGCTTCAGAACCCACAGGAGAAGGTGGGAGGACTCCTTCCAGAGCCAGCGGGGGCAGGCAAACAGGAGTCAACACCTGATTCCCATATAACCATTGCTGGCAGCACGCTTCGTGGGGCTCCTCGTCTGCAGAGAGCCTGGCATCTTCACTGAAGACTTTGCTTTTAACAAAGCATTTCAGAGTGTTGCTATTTAACATTCAGCTTCACCATTCACAACAAACATTGTGCAATTCCCTGTCAGCATGACTGCCTCTGTCTTTCGGTTTATCAGTGTTCATGGAGACTGAAATTATGGAAGTGATCAAACATGTCAGCGAGTTGTTTGGCAGCTTACTCCCACCTCGGCTGAAGCAGGGCTATTGTAAGCCATGGCCAAAGCCACAGCAGCACCCCTGCTGTTCTGGGCTGCACCAGAGAACCAAGCAGACCTGCAGCTGCCTGGGAAATAGAAGAGGGGTGGGAAATAGTACCAATGCATCTGAGAAACACTTACCCTTTTGGTTATTGCTTTTGTGATTTGCATTATTAAAACCAAACCCCACTGCGACTCACCTGGGCACTTCTCAGCAAAATACTGCCATCCTGCACGCTCTTGGAAAACTTCCTCCGTCCCATCCACACCTGAAACGTTATCCAAGACACATGGATGCTTTTTCTGCAAGAGATCAGGGACTGTTTTGCTTTTCTTTGCCAGTCTAGATCCACAGCACCCTATTTCAGCAAGCACAGCCTCCCTCACGCGGGTCTCACCCACTGTTCTCTCTGCTAAACTGCCTTCCTACACACATAACAGAGCTGCTCAGTACCCAAAGTCTCTCATCCAGTCCCCTCTGTACTATTCAGAACTGCAACCAGTCTGGGTGCCCAAGTGATTCTTCTCAGTAGTTATTTTTTAACCCCTGTAGTGATAAACAGCATCCTGCTTTCCTTCCCTGAAGTTAGAAGAAATTGTCTGCTATAGAGGATGAGCTACAGCTCTCTGTGTACAGCCAGGGCTCTCACCTCTAAACACCTTTTCTCTTCTATCACAGAAAATAAACCTTAGAATTAGCCGTTGTTTTCTTACTTTCACAGATCCTTAAGCCACAACCTGTTTCTTCTATTCTGTTCTAGCCAGCAGGTGATATAAAGATGCCATAAGAGATGTTGGCTTTGAGCATAAGTGCCTGGATAAGAAAGAGAGACAATTAGAAAGTGAGAAGTGGCAAAAAGCTCCCAAGAAGCCAAAAATAAAAGAACAAACAAACATACAATCTGGCCACGTTTTTCCCTTACTGCCGTTAAAATCAACGATGCAGCAATCAGAGTATTTTGAGAGATAAGAAGCCAGAGAGGAGAGGAAAAACCCAACAGCCCACCCCAATCTAAGAGCTCAAGCGACAGACAGTTCCGCAGAAACGAGGAGCTATGCTGTGGTCTGGGGCACAGGAACCTGCCACGCGGGAGGAAGCCATGCGGTTCGCACTGTGTTATTGCCCGATGAGATGTCGTGCTAATCCTGCAGCCCTGCAGCAAGACAAACTGCACAAAGGGAAGGAAGCCAAAAAAAGAGTGACTTGATTGAACTGGTTCATGTGCACTGGGCATTTATGGCAGAGCAAAGGTCAGGCTTGTATTACCTCCTGTGAATCCCTCTTGAATGAGCAGGCTGGTGATTTACTGGGCTGAGAATGAAGATTTATCAACATACCTTGGGTTGCTGGCCCTAACTCCTAACCTGCTGACAGAGGGTTGATTTTTTTTTATTAAGGGGGGGCTATACATGTAGTAGTTGCTTATGTTAAGGGCAGATACAATTGCATCCCACAGAGTTTGTCTCTGTGCATCAGACTATTTTTTCAAGCACCAAAGCTAGCAGAAAGCTTCCTTGCTTGCAAAAGTCTGAACAGTTGAGGGCATGGAAGAGCGAGCTGGAAGGTGTACTGCTGGCACATCTGCCTTGTTTGATTTTTTTTACACCCATGAGCTCAAATCAGCAGAGAAGTCTCAAACCACAGCTAACAAAGAACACCCTCCCCACCCCCCATCATTGTCCCTGTTGTAAAGAGAGGGCAAATTTTTTTACCTCACAGAGGAGCTGCCAGAACTAACTTCCACCATGGTTTGGTCATTTACAGCACCAAAGTCTTCTGGGCACCTGGGCTCTAGCTGGGAGACCCCGTAAAGAGCGGGATTCCTAGTATGTGCTCCTGCAGAATGAGTGAATAATTTCCCTTCTGCAGCTAGTGCCAGCACTTGCTCTTTGCCAGTTGGCAGAGGATATCGCTTCCTTCTCTGAGGAACACTTAGCATCCACCTTTCTCCCTGCTGTGGGTGCCACAGAGGCTGGTGCATGTCCTTCCAAGCAGCCAGGCATCTGGAGGAGCTGCAGGCTAGGAGAAGGAGGAGAAATCCAGCAAGAGGAAGATGGCTCCTGCTTCAGGTGCTCCTGCTAGCAGAAGGGGAGCAGCTGGCACATCTCTCTCCCTTACCTGGGAGCCCCCATGGGAACACAGAAGGGCTCTGTAACAGCAAATTTTGGAACAGGCATTTATGTGAAAAACTTCTGATATAATATTTGAGTCCTCAGATGTTCAACCATTTGCACATACTGCGCAAACGACTTATTTGCATAGAATTTGTATTTGTTGGTATTCACATTTGTAGGAGAACGCATACATTAGATTAATGTCATCACAGTTTATGAAGATCATCTGTGCCACAGATCAGCCTGAGGCTTTGCCTGCATTCAGCACCCCATGGCATGCTGCAGTCCCTCCTGCCCCCCCAGAAGGGCAATGCAGGGCCAGTGGCTTGAGGCTGTAGACTTGGGAACAGCCACACCAAGCCTCAAGCTTGATCCTAGTGGACCACCCTGCTTATGAGGCTGTGCTAACTTTTTGAAGCAGAGAAGCTTAAAGGTCATTAGGAGCAACTGGCCAAAACCACTTCGCCTCTATCTTCAAAGGTGGAGTTAATTGAACTCTTTGGCTTTATTCTCTTATATTTGCTTACTTGATATTATATCACACTCCCTGCCCACATCTTCAGCACCTAAGTAAGGATGCTCAGCTTTGAAACCACCCAGCTAGGTGGTGCCTTTCCCTCTTGCAACAGCATCCCTCCCTCTGCAACGCAGGAATGGTTATTATTCACTCTCCCGTTTACCATGGCACCTGGGTGCTCTCGTCTGCTAGACAGCTGGAAACTGTCACTAGAGATGCTGTTCTCACAGAAGCGTTGCTAGGCTCAGTCAGATATTGTTTGTAAAGCAGATGGAAAACCTCGGAAGAACAGCACTGCAGCAACAGAAAGCTCATTCTCTGCTAGGAAACGTTTGTTGTTGGGCAATGTTTTCATCAGGTGACTTCACATCCCAGAGAACCCACATGCCAGGACAGTCTAATAACAATTTCGTTAATCTACTTCTGTTACTGAAACCTTACAGCTTCCCCTCCTAAGGCTGGCCAACAGCCCCAGGCCACTTCACAGTCTGTGCCCTCCCCAGGTGCATGACACAGAGAGCAGGTGAGCTGGATCCCCACTGGAGGCCACCCACACCCTGAGCAGCAACAGCTGGCAGAGCTGCCTAGGAAGCTGGATGTGGGGCTTCCTGGTGTGCAAGGACATGGTGGGACCAACCTTCAGAGAATGCTCAAACAGCCTGAGCCACAACAGATCACTGCAGTGGTTGTCTCTGAGAAACTCAGTTCAGCTAAGCTCTTGATGAAAAGCTGATGCGTTCAATCAGTTTTCTCAGTCACAGCCAACACTGTGCACAGCCTTGCAGGGGACTGAAATGCTTTATACTTGTTTTCAGACTCCCACAAAGCTGTTCACACTACAACACTGCTGCTCTTCCTTCTCCCTCAAGCTGTGTGTTACTTATCCCACCTTGAGACACCCTTTTCCTTAACAGTCATGATCTGCTACTTGAGGGAGAGGTGTAGTAACAGACCAAGGACCAAATCCTGCATGAGCAATGATGCGGCACCGCAAAACCTGTCTCAGTCTTGACAAAGCAACCAAAAGGAAGTGAATAACAACAAAGGAAGGACGTACATCTCCAAATAGGTCTTTTAATGATTTCATGCTTGCTCTGGTAACTGGCAAAGTAACATCATGTTGGCAGCTATTAATGGTTCCGCTGTTAAGAACATGTGTCACCACCCTCCTCTCAAGATAAGGGCACAATCAAGTTGCTCCAATTTCTCCCTTACACAGGTGCAGCTCTCCCATCTCACAGAAGGTCCCATCCATGACAGATTCAAGGTACAAAGGTACTATGTTGTGAGTAACTCCTTCAAGAGAAAGGCACGGCCAACTGTGACATGCAGCGATGATCTGGAGTCATGGCTGTTACAAACAGGAGTAGTTTCTTGACAGGTCCTTTCAGTATCTAAGTGCTTCAACTTTATCTTTCAAGTGATTGATGCACTAAAAAACCCCAGACAGAAACTTCCAAATCCCAACCAAAACCATCAGCTATTCCAGAAAATAAGTCCCCATATCTTTTTGCAGCTAACATCCTGGTGACAAATTGTTCTCTGTTTTTTGTCTTGTTGGTTCCTCCTTCTCACCAACATCTGTCGCTACGATTATGATCTCTAATGAGCATCTAAATTATATCACGGCATTCTGCATTGATGAGCTACATTCAGTAACTAAGTGTTTCATCCTGCAAGATGTGAAACACTTTCTACAAGATGCTGAATGCTCTCAATTCCCACAGCACAAAAGGTGAGAAACGCGTTTTTAGGTGTCTTGTTCGAGGAAACCCAGAAACTAAGAATACAAGACAGATTCAGTGTGTGCCTGCTTCACACACTGGAAATCTTTATGTGAAGATGGGGGACTTTTTCCACAGAGTCACAGAACATCAGAGATTGGAAGGGACCTCAAAAGATCATCTAGTCCCATCCCCCTGCCACAGCAGGATCACCTAGACCAAGTCACACAGGAACACATCCAGGCAGGTTTTAAACGTCTCTAGAGAAGGAGACTCCACAACTCCCCCTGGGCAGCCTGTTCCAGTGCTCTGTCACCCTCATTGGAAAGTTCCTTCTTACATTCATATGGGACCTCCTATGTTCCAGCCTACACCCATTGCCTCGGTCACTAGGACTTTTCTTGATCTCAGATCCATGGTCCTTATAATTGATGGGACACATCATACAGCAGCAGCCCTGCTCAGCTTTCTTACTGAAGCTTGCTCAAGTTCTCATCCGATTATGGATGGATCTTTAAAATAAGAAGTCCACAGGTTGACTTAATCATCTCACATAAGTACATCTAAGCACATCCAGCATTACTGTCACTTGCTAGATCCGGCAAAGTTGGTTTGATGTGCCCAGCCATTCCTGCGGCAGGAATACTAGGATGGAAGAAGGCTGGTTGCTTTTGGACAAGGCATACAAATAATTTTCCTTAAGGCAGGCAGCATGGTGACTCCCACTGATGACTCAACAGTGTTTTTTGCTGTCATTCATCCAGGCTCCTATGACATGGCTCTCAGGAGCAGGGTCTGATTTATAGGAAAATTTATAGGGGTTATTCCTTACTTCCTGCAGATAAGAACATGCAGAGTTGATAAGCAGTTGCCATGATTCAAGCTCAGAGCAGCTGTGCTTTCCTTGCAACTCCCATCCATGGCCACCCTGCCACTGTGTGTCTGCACACCCTGAGGTAGACAGATTGATTCACCTCTTCTAGTAGAACCCTGTAGAGTGGACCACCTTTTAGCACCGCTTTAGCCTTAGCAAGTGCTCAAGTGCTAGGCACCTGGTGAGGAAGATGCTAAAAACACATGCAGAGATGGCAGCATGTTCCCTGAAGGGAGAAACACTGCTGGCACCCACCTAACCAGTAACGAGCTCCCACGCAAACTGTATTTCTAAGAGCACAACTGGAAGGAGCAAAATAAATGGCCTAACGGCAGAGCAGTACACTGGTCCCAAGTAAACCCTGTTCAATGGAAACATCTTCCTGGTCTTGCCCCAGCTGATAGCCCCTCCCTTTCATTTTGCTCCCTGTGCACTATGTACCTGTCCAAGCCTGTGATGACTTACTTGCTTCCTAAGGTGCAGCTGGTTCCAGGGGTTCCTGTGAGGTCAGCAGCATGACAGCCTAGGTGAGTACACAGGAAAAAACCCCAAGTAACAGTGACTGAGCAGAGGGAGATGGGACTAAACTGGCAGGGAGCTACTAAGGGGCACATATGCTACAGCTGGTTGGTGCCTGTGTGTAGGTGAGGTGTTCCTGAGCTGCCCAGGTGAACACACACTGACTCATAGTCTCCAGCTCAGGAAATTACTTAGTGAATTAAACCAGGTCTTATTTGCACATCTTCAGCAGGACTGAAGCACCCTCCCACTCTGAACACGCTTCCCTACAGGTGTCTTTTGCTGTGATGATCTTGTAATGAAGGGATGTGTTGCTTCCATGCAGAAACTGAGGATCACTTCTCAAACTAGCTAGGGTAAACAGAGAGGCACAATAAGCACCATCCTCCACTTTGCAGACTAGCCTGTAAGCCAACCTGCTTCCTCTGCTGTCAGAGAGGGAGCAGGGCAAGTGCCCACTGGAGTCCAGTCAAGAAGAGGGGATCGTGCTGGGATGCTGCAGAGTTATGACAGCAGGAGTTCTGCTAAAGAAAAATCCACATGGGGATTATGTACAAGACCCCACCAAGGGAATATATATGCACAATAAGGAATGTGTCCTTCCTTACAAGTCAGGGGCACGCTTCTACTGGCACTAAAAGAAAGCTTGGGGAGATCAGGTCTCACTGGGTATGGTTTTTTAAACACAACAGGCAAAAGAGCAGCAGAAACTGAGCCCCCACCTCACAAATGGGAAGATGAAAATCAAGTGATGGAATACAGCCTGGGTACCATATAGCAAATAGTTGTGGGTTTCACATTATCAAATCTTCCTCTGCAGTCAGCTTTTGAGCCTTAAACACGCAGTCAGCCCTACTTTTCCAGAAACACCAAGAGGCATGCTGAGAGAACTACCCTTGGTACCCTGAGCTGCTCTGCTTCTTGTTTAACTTTGCTGAACAAAACACTTAACTCACAGAGCTCTTGTTTTTTAGCCTGGAGACCACAGGAATTCAACACAGATACTAAAGCACTGCCACTTCAGCCTAATAGTTTAGCACCCTGGCTTTTTTCCTACGGCAACTATAGGAGTTCTCCAAAGCCACTAAATAGGCACCTTCTACATCCTAACAAGGTGAGACACAGAGATACATCCAGCACTAGCCTTGGTTAACTGAGTCATTTCCAAAGCACTGAAAACATAAAGCCCTTACAAAGCTGCTTCATCTGCTTGCCTGTGGGTGAAGAGGTTTTACCTGCTCTGTTCTGTACTCGGTGTTCTGCCAGCACCACTGCTTGAAATGAAATCTGCAATCCCAGACAACACTGCTTCACTCCTCCCAATCGTAACTGCCCAAACATGGGAAGGAAAAAGGGATTCTCTCTTGCACTACAGAAAATAGGACATGAGCACTGCTCGCTCTAGAGCATGAGAATAAGTCCCTTTTGAGTGTGGAGAAGTTGAGGAAAGGGTGACCTGGAGTAATGTAAATATCAGCCAGTTAAGATACATCACAACTATCTCGTCTCTCTCTGAAGGCCAGTGCAGTCACACTAGTGCAAAGAAAACCTGCTGGTCATGCAGGCAGCTGAGGGAATTGCTCACACGAATAGGGCAAGCAAGGCTATCGTTAGATTGGAGCTACTGGCAGGGCTTGGCTGGTAAATAACCTGGCACAACTGTGACTCAACTGGCAAACACTCCCTCTTCCTGCCCAGCAGTCTGACAGCAGACAGAACAGGATGACTGGCTGTGCTAGAAATCCAGGTTCCTTGGCAAATTTGGACTTTACCAAACACATCCTCTACAAGATCTGACTGCAGTTTGTGTTCTAGTCCAAAAGTTTCCTGTGACCTGAAATTACACAAGGCTGCAGAAAACAGCATCATAGCCAGGTGTAAGATCTACGTGCCAAAGCAGGTTGTATCTGTAAGGCAAAGGGAAATCCCCTAGTCAATCAGCTGGAACACAGCTCAAACAGTCCAGCCTCCTGCTCAAGGAATGGTAAACATCAAATCTGGACCACAGCTCAGGGCTTTGCCTAGTCACACCTTGGAAATCTCCCAGGTTGGACATTGCACCTCTCTGACATGCCCTGAGCTCTGTGGTGACATTGCAGAGCACAGTGCTGCTCTGTTGTCCCCAGCTCAGGTACACAACCAGCCTATCACCCAGCCCCCAGAAACATTTGACACCAGCAATTCCTCTGTGGAGGACAACCCTGCTCCCCTTCCTCCCTGTCTGTCTCCTGGAGGGCCTATACCCATCCACTGCCACACTCTCTCCAGCCCTTTGGTGCTCACAGGACATCCTGGACCATCAGAGACATGTGGATGCTCTGCTTCTTTGGTGCTTGCTCTGCCACAAGGATCTGATCATAGGCTGTAAAGCATTCATCCAAGATGTTTTACTTGTGCTGACGACTCTCCAGCAGGCATCACCGTGCCCTGCATGCTCAGCACCCAGAGCCTCACCCCACAGTGCTTCCCCTCCCTCTTCCTGTCAAGCTACAGAACAATAGAGTCACAGAATCATTAAGGTTGGAAGATACTTTGAAGGTCATCAAGTCAACCCAACCCCAACACGACAACTAAGCCAGGTTTTCTAGTGCCACATCTATGTGTTTTTTGAATATCTCTGTGGACAGCAACACCACCACCTCCCTGGGCAGCCTGTTCCAATCCCTGACCACTCTTTCAGTGAAGACATTTTTTCTGATAGCAAATCTAAACTTCTCCTGGAACAACTTGAGGCTGTTTCATCTTGTCCTATCACTAGTAACTCAGGAGAATAGACCAGCTTCCACCTCTCTGCAACTTCCTTTCAAGTAGCTGTGAAGGACAACAAGGTCTCCCCTCAACCTCCGAACAGCTGCACAGCCCCAGTTCCCTCAGCCTTTCGTTGCTCTTCTTTGGACCCTTCTTGGCATTCTTGCTTAATGCCCTTCTTACATCAAGGTGGCCAAAACTGAACACAATACTTGAGAATTAAGAGATATTAAGACCAGAAAGCAGAAAAGGAGCCCTTCCCCAGCTGCCAGGTCACACACGTTGCCAACCTGGCCCACCTTTCACAGTTGTACTACCTCCATCCATTCCCCCTCCCATATCCACCACACGTCCCTCACCGCCTCAGGTATGTCTCCCACTGCCTCTCATGTGCTACACAGCACCATCCCCATCTCCTCTAGCTTTTTGCTCCCACAGGCCAGCCACAGTCAGCACTGTGCCAGCACTGGATTGTCCTCTGGACAGCCAAGACAATAGCAACTGCAGGTACAGCCAGTGCCAGGTGATCACCAAACACCCCCAGAGGCCCGCTGTACACCCCAGTCTCCAGGAAGCACTGTTTCCTATTTGCTCTGGAAGCCTCCACATTCTCTCTGCATCAAGCTCAGAAAACATCCCACCTGAGGTGATTCCCAGAAAAGGAGAGAGTCCCTCCGGCTGCAGCTTTTATAATCACAGACCCACAATCAGGGAACAGCTGCTGGCAGCTGCAGTGGGGCTCAGAAGCAGCCTAGTGCTGTGACCCCAATCAACAGAAAGCAGAATCCATGCAAGAAGCAAATGCCCAAATCATAGAGATCTGCTGGGGGGAAGAAGGGAAGGGACAGGAAAGTAATGCCAAAATCTTAAGATATTTTCTTTAAATGTCAGGCAAGGAAAAAAAAAAGCCAAAAGAAACCCAAACAAAAACCACCCCAATAAAACCCTTACCTAAATAAAAAAGGTTAAAGAGTGCTCTAGTGTCCAACTCCAAAACTGGGGAACCCCTGAAATTATGGATGGGGAAAAAAATGACAAAGGAAGGAGGAATTAAAAATACCCAAATAACCTGGTAAAAGCCACGGACAGGAATGAGACTGCCCTCCAAGAAAGGCAGAGCCACCGGGAAAAGTTGTTGAAAAATGCACCAGCAAGAATGCCTCCAAGAAAATCTGCCCCAGTGGCAGAACACTGTGCAAAGTTTCCCCACAACCTATCCGAAACAACAACCTCTCTAAGTGCTGGTCTCTGCCACGCTGCCACTTCCCTGATGAACATCTCCCAACAGATGCCTCCCGTGTCAGCAGCACAATGACCTACAGGATGTAAAGAAAGCGAAGGAACAGCCCCAAACCCTGGTAGACCTTTCATCAGGCTTTAAATGAATTACATTTGGTCAAAGCAAGGTGTCTGGCACCCGGACACCTTGCTCTGGCCAGCACAGAGCTGTAGGGAACTGGCTGTGGCAGGGACGCACCCCCGGCTCCAGCTCTGGCAAAAGCTGACGCTGTGCTGACCTGTACGTTTGAGGAGATCGCAGGGCTTTGGCAGCGTATGCGGCTCACAGGGGAATGAATTCACACTCTATGACAACTGTGATGCTGACAACGGACGGGACCTGTATGTGCTCCCTACACTTTTTGGTGGTGCCCAAAGCCCCAGCACAAGCAAGGCTCACAGGTTCCAGGTCGTTGCGTGCTGCTGTTTCTAAGCATAAAGCTCTTCGTGACTGCCACTGGCCCAGAATTGCATGCCGGAAGAACGTTGCACAGACCACTTCGTGAAACAAAATTACGAGTCATACATAAGAAAAGCCGTTGCCACAGCTCTGGCGTAATTAGGACCCATCATCATCAACTACAGGAAATTGGCACATCTGCTTTTCAGGCTGTGGCTTGTGCACTGTCGGGGGGAGTCCTGCTGCCGTTGGCTGGTCCCGCAAATCTGTATTTGCGTAAATATTTACATGATTTCCCCCAAACAGAGGTATAAGCAGTTGGTTTGTATTTTATCCCCCCAACTCTTCTTTTTCGCTCCTGTCCTGGGAACACAAAACTGACTTCAAAGCACAATCTTCTTTTTCTCCTTTCCAGCCCCCAAAAGGTTGGGATAGATACACAACACCAGGTGTTTCTCAAAGAGTGTAACCCTTAAGTCAGCACAAAAGTGGTGTTCACACTTGGATGCACCCAGGAAGGAGTTTGATCCTTTTCTGCCAGAGCCACTGATGGAACTGTATAGGAGCTGGATGGTGTAGGACCATGATCTGCTTCATACATGCCTGTGATATTTTTTCCTTCATACACAACTCACAAACGTGTTGTACTTTTTATGGGATGTGCTGCTCTTCAGGGAGAGTTCCTGCCCCGTTTGTTCACATCTCTTTTAGCTGGGCCGTTGTTTCCTGAGAAGACCAAAAAGGGTCACTACAACCATAGAGTTGTGCTAAAATCCCAGCCTGAGTTATCCCTCAGCACTGCTTGGAGCCAGCAGCTGCTCCCAGGGCAGAGCACAACTTTGATGTTTTCCATCCTACTTTTTTTACTCTTCCTAGCCAAGACAGATTTATTTTTATTATGTGATGGTTTGCACCAGGACAACTCATCTTTCCTCCTTTGTTTCCATTCCTTCTGCTCATCTGAGCACAGCAGAAAAAAACAGCTCTAGAAAAAGTGGAAACAAACAGCTCTGTGCCCTGTGCTGGGAATCAGCCAGCAGATAAACATCCCAAAAAATAAGGTAGTCTTCTCCACCTTTGCTGGGACCTGAGTGACCAATTACCATCCCTGGCTTGTCTGGGCAACTAATGGTCCAGTGTGCCCACAGGAGTGACATCACTGTTCTCACATTTCTAGTTTCTCCCATCCAACGTACGGCTAATATTTAGGTTTCCTAGGTTTTGGATTTGAGGGGGCTGCTTGCCTGCGTTAGTGTCTTTTCAGTGGGTATTGCAAACGGTTTCATGATGCTGGGAGGGAACAGTTCTTCAGGAATTCTGGGCTTTCATCATTCCCAGATTTGTCTAGACAAATACTTTCCATCTGGATGATCAATGCAACGCCACACTAACATGAGAGTGCCTGTGTTACTTAACGATATCCTTTTTATTTATTCATTTATACACTGATCTGCAGAATGAGCACAGACCACAAGGCTACATTTATAAGGGGGAAAAAGGATTTGTATGGCTAATCCGGCAGGAGGCAGCTCCTGAATGACTACTGCATGTTGTGTAACTCCTGGGGCCACTCTGCTTTCTCTTTCCTTTTGCAAACATGAGACTCCCACATGTTGTTTATATCCTGTGGTGGGAGACGAAAAATATTCCCCTGCAAGCTGGCCAGAGTCAAATCTTGCTTTAAGCTTTAGTGGCTCAAGGGTTCACATCAGCATCAGTCCTGTCCTTTAGTCCATACAACTCAGAGTGTCTCGAAGCATTGGCTGATGCCTGTCCCCATGATTCCAGCAGCCATTGCTCCGGAGCAGGCAGCTGGCATGCAGCACTCACAGCTGGCATGGCAGGGGATCTGGAATGGGCTTGGGCACCTTCAGCTTTTCTGTTTTACTCTGCTCCTATAGCATGTGGCAGATCAACAAACTTGGATCTTAATGGGAAAGTCTATTTAATTGATCAGAACCGCAGCCATACACACACAGGTTTAATTTATCCCAGACAAAATGTTGGCAGTTGTTGGGTACCCTGTGGAAAGCAGCCTGTCTCACAATGATGGTACAGCACTATTCTCAACCAGAACTGAGCAACAAAGACCTCTCAACCCTTTGTAGTCTACAGAAAAAGCAACTTCTGTGGAAAATTAGCTCTAGCCCAGACAAATCCAGCACACTGACCTACTTTTTGGCTTTGGTCAAGCTCAAAGGTCTTTTCTCCTCCTGCTGAGGTCATCTCACAACAGAATGAAGTCTTTCCCACCACCAAGCACCATCTCTCTAGTGTAGCATTACCAAGCGACCAAGGGCAGAGCCAGGCCAGCAACCAGGTTACACTGAAGTTGCAGACTGAGCTTTGCTCCAAACAGTTACGTCTGAAATATGCCGAGTTCTGTTTGGCACAAACACAGTTTGCCTGAGGTCTTCCAGCCTATCTGGGCCAAAACGAAGGTGGCGAGTGGGTGGATCTCAAGGGACAACACGTGGGGAAATCATCTGCAAGTGCTGAGAAGAAAGAAAGGAGCCGTAGAATCCCATGTGTGCTGTAAACTGTCCTGTTTACTACTTTCTCTGCAGTAAATCTTGGCAGTAAATTTACGTTCATCTGCGCAGCAACCTTCCACGTGAAAACTTCTGCTTCTATTGCTGGGTTACTTTCAAGATGAGTTCTGGTTTAGATGGACACAGCTTTCTCTGCTCTAGAACAGCTTCCTTGCCCTGTCTGTATTTGCTGCATGCTGAAGAGAAGTACAAATAACTCAGAAGTACAAATACTCTTTTTTTTGCTTTTTGAATCTGCTATAACCAAAATATGATCAGGTGAGAAACCCCAAACCAGTCACATTTCCCTGTGCTGTGCTTCCTGCGTTGGGCTGGGCACTGCAGTTTAAACTTTACTCAGTGCTGCGGCATTGAGGAGGAAGGGACACAGGGGAGCATCATCTAATGGGTTCTGTGAGCTGGGACGGACACCCTCAGGCTCTTGCACAATTGAAGCCAAACTTGTGAAAAGAGCCATGACCTATTGGCCAGTACCTCCTCTGTGCCTATCTCACTCTCACCCAACCATTCCAGCAAAACAGGCGTGATTTATCTGCCTCTTTAGCAGGAACCACAGGCTAAAAGAGGAATTTTCATGTTTGGAAACAAGAAAAGAGCAAATCCTGGCTACCACAGATCTCTAACTGGCTCGTTCCAACACAGTCACATGCACAGTGAAGTACAGTTTCCAACAGCTGGAGAACACGTCATGTACTCCCAGGCAAGGCAAGCACTCCTAGGACTTGGGGTTGGCTCGTGCACAGCTTGTTTTGGAAACCCTCAGAAATCCTGCTCTGCAGTATCGCATGCCTCTGCAGAGAGAGGGAGAGGTGGCACTGCACAGTGTTTCTGAGATCTAACAGATTATTCACTTTGCTTTTGTGGGGTCTTTGGCAAAGCACAGGCTACTTGGTCCGTAATCTTCCATGTTTTGTGCATCCTTGGGGACTGTAAAATACTGCTTACTTACCCTTTAGCCTTGCTACCTCAAAGACATTAAGGACTTCATGAGCCAGATCTCTGGATGACATAAATCACTATTGGTCCACAGGCTTGCATGAAATTTCCAACTTGCATCATACTGAGGCTTGGCCTTGTGTTTGGGTCAGCATGGAGAAGGCATTCTGACACAAATGTGTCAGGTCAGAGCACGGCGCCCACAGGAAACCATCCCAGGATGCAGGAAACAGGATGAAATGAAAGATCTTCAGCAGGCTGCTTTGGCTATGACTTTCCCAGTTGTTCTTGCAGGAGGAAAAGGCTCAAGATCCTCTTTTTGGAGCAAGTGATGTGACTGATTCACCTACATGGTCTCTGAGAACCACATGATCCTTGTTAGGTCACTGCCTCCGTTTAAAAACAATTCTGTTTTGTTTGTGCAGATGAAACTTTCAATCCCTGCTGAACTAAGAATAGGCAGATTAGGACAAAACTCTAACTGGTTCTCACTGTCTATGCTTTTGTATATTTACTTCACCTACTTCACTTTGTAAAGCTAATTTCGACCCTCTCATTCCAACTTCCTGACAGAGTCACTTCATCTGACTGTTTTATTTGCACCGAGAGCAAAATGAAATGGCATAGAGAGGAAAAAAATATATTGTAACACCAGTACATATTCAACATCAAATTTATTAGGGGTTTAATCTATGACACCAGACTGCACACAGGGAATGCTGACAGCAGTCTGCAATCATTCTTTCTGTAAGAAATATTACCTTTTTAAAGACTATGGCTGTTCAAAAGTCTGCGGTGGGGAAACCAGAAAACAATTGCTTGATCTCACAGCAGTGGAACTGCTTTGTGACCCAGTTTGACAAAAGGAAACACTTGATAATTCGGTGTGGAGTCTTGTCGTTCCAACACGGGAAACCTGTCTGTTAGAAGTGACAAGGAAAAGATGGATGTCAAAGATATCAATTGCCAGCTTACTGCTACTGTGACTGACACGGGCTGCTTCTTGTATCTTATCATGCATGAACAACAAAGATGTTGACTGAGAAATGGAAGCTCAATAAGGAAAATAAACCCGAGCCCTCCCCACCCCCCCCGGCCCATATTATGTGTTTTCCTCACCTGTCAATGAT
>JAOXOE010000405.1:13808680-13909405 GCA_028565055.1 Phoeniculus purpureus | reverse complement strand
TCATCTTTGTGCCTCTGTGCTGACCTGTAGCAGTTCTGTGTCCTTCTTGAACTGAGGGGCCCAGAACTGGACACAATATTCCAGACCTGGTCTCACCAGGTGTTGCGTGAAAAGGAGGTGTTGGGGGTGGGGGGGAATTAGGTAAATTTCCTTAAGCCTAAACCCCTTTGCGTTGTAGCAGAGTCCTCACTGATGGAGGGGCTGGGGGTAGTTTAGACCTTAATGTAAATGTCAATTGACAATGAGGATAAAAAATATTTGTTGTTCACAAGCAACATTATACAGATTCTTTAGATTGTCAGGGATAGGATTAATTTGCAGAAACAGTGTGTCCGTAAGGGATACAAAATAGACACTGGACATAAAGCAATATAGTTACAAAGAGGTTAAAGGATACAAATAGGTAAATGAACGTAGAAGCAGTACCATTACAGACAAGAGACATAGTTCTTATCCATGGAGGTAGATCAGAGAGGACTGGGAGAAGTCAGTCAATGCCCCTTTCAATCTTTGGTGTCAGGTTCTGGGGTATCCTCCCGGTTACCCTTTGCTTCTCTCCCCCAGCAATCCTGGTCGTGGCAAGATGTAGTGATTCTTCAGTTACTTTAAACCAAAGGAAGGTCATTTCTCATCACACAGTGCAGGAGAATTTTGCCATTGTTTTCCCTAAGATATCGCTGGCAACTGACAAAAGTACCAGTTCTTCGATACAGCCATCCATTAAAAAATCTGGACATTCTACCTTCACCCAGAGCTACCTCATGGTTGAACAAGAAGGAAACAGCAGGTTCTCAGTCACCCCTGCATGGTAGCAATCACATGCCGCCCCAGGATCCCCACACACTACTCTGGCCAATATTTGTATGTCTGGACAACTAACCAAAAGCACAAGGTTTCCAGAAAAGTACTCGCAAAGCCATGGGACACTGCGGCTTCCGAATGAACACTTCTCTCATGTCCGTTACTAATGAGCAATGCCCAGATCAGCCACCGCAGCACAGACCAGAGTTACATCTGCAGATTAGAGCAGGTGCACCCAGGCCCAGGCTGCTGCCCTCGGTGTGTGACATGCCATGCTTGGCTCTACGCTCTCCAGCATTTTAACTTACATGATTATTAACACTTTATGTGCAAATGTGTTCAGTAACCGAAGTCTCAATGTAGGGTTACTTATGCTGTTTTCTTGCCTGGAAGAAGAAATACAGGCTTTAAGCATGTCTCTAGGCTTCTAAGAAGTTACCTGAATGTCTAATCAGGTCCTTTGTTTGGGACCTTCCTCATTCATTGGCTGTTCCTAACATTCTCCATTACCCTGCAGCCATGCCATGAAGACCATTCTGATGGGAGCCTTAAAGGGGCTTTTAAAAACGCAGCTTGAGAGGGTTAGGCACATTCTCCATGTGTGAGACATGGCTAGGGCTTGCAGCATGTAGATTGGCAGATATCTTACAGAGACAGTAGGACAATTTAGGAGAGGTTGATAAGAACCAGCATGACAGCACCAGCACAAATCTAATGTCAGCATGGCAAAGATTAATTCAGTATAATTTCTGGTCCACATGGCTATCTGATGAGGCAAGATATACAGGATTGGATACTGTGACCTACACAGCTGCCTTGGAACAAGGAAACACACAAGTGCATGCTGCAAAATCGTTCCCTTTATTGTATGGGAATCGGCAACAGGAGAAAGATCTATCATGTTTAGGTCCAACTGCATTATGCATCTGTCTGTGTAACACTGTCTTCATGTGTAAACAGCTGTGAATCATTTCTGATCCTCAAATTGCACACAGAAGCTTCAACCCCAATCACATTCCAGACAAGCACTTGGCCAATTTCTGCTTTCTGAGAGGTTTTTCCTACTGTTCTATTCTTTCTGGTGAACGTACCACTTCCACTGACAAGGACAATAGGGCCTTTCCTGTATGTTACCAATTCTTCTTTCCTGAGGTGTTAGCATTTGTAGTTTCCCTATTTCAAACATATATGGTTAGTTTGTTCAAAGCAGCAGAAATCTAACTCTTCCTCTGAAGAGACTTTAATTTTCATATGAGACTGAAGTCTGAAGTGAAAAAAAGAGAGAAATTAAAAGTGAAAAGTAATATTTGCTGTATTTAAATACAAGCCAAATGTGGAAGCACACATCTCCAAATTAAACATTTACTGAGTTGGCAGCAATGTAATTTTCTTCTCACACATGCAAACATCAAGCCCAAATGTATTCTCCATTCTACCTACACGTGTAACTGCCACTCACCCTTCACTGTCCTGCACACCCAAGCAGTGGTGAAGAACTATACCCTGGTGAAGAACAACCCTGCAATGCTACAACAGCATCACTTCATTTCCAAAAGATCTGACCACTGTGACAAAAAAACCATCGGTGCACAATGTGAGACAGCAACATGAACAAGCAAGGACCTCGCAGGTGACTGACTAAGCCTCAAGGGCTACCAAAAACAACAGCGGAGGGACCAAAGGCAGGCTGTTTGTGAGTTAGGGCCTTAAACCTCATATGTAGTGAATTTATACAAGAACAAGACTCCGGAGTAACAGGTAAACTGCAAGAACCATTTCCCACCCCCACACCCACGATACGGCCAAACAAAAGCTTCAGCGGACACGGCTGGAGTAACACCAGCCTTCACTGGTTTCATCTGCACACAGGCTCCCTAGTTTTACACCACCACAAACATGAGCTATTCTCTTCTACTACAGTTCATCACACTGCTATCTGAACACTGGAAAGGACCCACAGTGACAGGTGTCACCAAGCACAGGCTCACACTGTCTATTGTAAGTGACCTGCTCCTACCTCAATTAATTTACAGGCAACCAGAGAGCATAGGCTGGGGAGAAGCAATTTCCAGAGCTTCAGGCTGGATTCTGGGATTACCACAACCCTGTGCATGGGGCACTGCTGCTGCACTGATCCTGGAACACAGCTGGAGGTCAGTTTGGCTCTCACCACCTGCTCCTCAGTGGAAAAGTTCTATGCATATCTTCTACCTGGCACAACGACACAGCTCACACCATGAAGTGTGAAAATGCAATGTCCTTCCTTGCGGCTCTTGCCTCCCTCAGCAGAGTACGAGCAGCGCTCTTCTGTGAACTGCTCTCACATTGGTGGAATATGAGGCATAACAGGGAAGGGAGATATTGCTTCATGCCCCACACTTGGGAACATATTGCTAGCCATGATTTGGCCTACAGGTCTTTACAGATTAACAGATGGTATCTTAGACTATACCTGACAATAAAATAGGAGGGAATTCCAGCCCCGGTTAATGAATGACTGCCAAATGTTGCACCCACTCGCAGCCAGAACAGACCACAGCTGAACTAGAGGAGGAGAAGGGCAGAGTCCAATGGGATGGTTCTTGTCAATAACAAAGCACAACATGCCATGTCTGAAAGTGCCTGCGTGTCACGATGTGCTGCTATAGGAGGTAAGGTGCATCACCATGAAGCCCTGAACAACAGACCTCCCACGCTCAGACTAAAGCGTGCCAGGACCAACACCAAATGAGTTTTACTGCTGATGAGACAATCAAGTGATTTCAGACCACAAGATCAGGGTAAAATCTAAGACCTGTCTTCTCCAGTAAATGCCTCCTTTCCTGGCCCAGTTCTAGAAAAGAATGTACGTGCCAGTAAGAAGAAATTAAAATAGTGCAACCACAAGCCAAGCACAAAGATAAAACACCATAGTGCACAGTATCAGAAACACCATACCTAGGCACAGCTGTCACAGGAAACTAATAAAAAGCCAGGGCAAGAGTTCACACAAAATTCAAACAGTACAAATGTGGTGCAAGATGTTTACTTCCCCCTTCACCAGGAGACATGCTCAAAGTACATGGGATCAGGCAGAAGGAAGCCCAAACTCCATCTTTTGCTGTGCCTCTTCATTCAGAGAACTTCCTTGGTATGGTTCCACAGAGACAGCATTCTCCATTTTCTTTGAACAAATTGTATTACACTTGTTTCTCATCAGATTACATAAATTAGCTGAGAGGGAATGGATTCAATTACAGTCCAGATTCCAGACCTCTTAAGAACTGACTGCCTAACACATTCCTTTCATTTAATAAACTGGAACCAAATGAGGATTATATCATACAAATAATACTCCCTCGATAGGGCAATGCAATAAAATGGCAAAAATACTCAGTGGAACCATGTAGATCAAATACAAGAGCCTCTGATATTACCCAAAGGATTTAAAGTATGAATAGCACAAAAAATTAGTTGTTCAGTATTTTTACCTTGTATTGTGAACAAGAACCTGATTCAGAGGGAACTGAGGACCAATTTTAGTGTCTTCAGACAGCTAAGGAAAAGACATGCTGCAGCAGAGCATGGATTTCCACATTTAGAAGATCATTTGAAAGCTCTGCTGAAGAGCTCTAACATCTCCAGCAAAATCCAAGACTTACAATCTCCCAAGTGATGAAGAATTAGTATGACCGAGAGTAAGGACTTCACACAGCTCTGAGCAAGGCAGTTTCCTAAACTCATTTGTTCTTTAAGAAGGTGCCACTTTGGAACAACTTAAACCAGAATGATGACTTTTAGGAACAACCAGTTTTATTTAACAGTAGTATGGCATCTGCAGTCAGACACTTGCACAGCTGCCTAAATCCTTAAGTATCCAGGAAAGAGAAGTGTGATGAAAAGACTTAGATGTGGAGCTCAACAAGGGATTCAAAGCTGAAGGCACAAATTCATACACAGTCAAACCACTCACATTCCCAAACAGCATTCCTGACACGTTGTGAAGAAGCTGGCTAGAAAACAAGAGGCAGAGGAATAACGCTGCTCAAATGAGCATAACAGTTAAATGTACCTGTAAGACAATTCTTTTTAAATTACTGAAGAATGGCTGAAGACAGCTTTGATGACAGCCTGTGTAATTACACTTGCCTAATCCTAAAGCTGTATTTAACCTGGCATGCAACTACAAATACAGGGTCCAGCAGGTGAAGTTCAAATATATGACTCCAACCAAGAAACAGGATCCTTTTATCTGAAGGTTTTCAGGGGACACGGCCATTTCTTTGCCAATTAGATTCTTAAAACTAGTACAGTACAGCCAAGTCCCCTTCGGCATCTTCACAGCTGTCTTCCAACTGTCCAACGGCAATCTCATGTGAGAATGAGACACTGCTCTGAAGACGCCTAACCTATGCAAATGGGGCACTCAACAACTCTAGTGGACCATGTGCTGTGGTTTAACCCCAACTGGCATTAAACACCACACAGCCACTCATTCCTCAACACTGTTGGGATGGGGTACAGAAGAAGGGTAACAGTGAGTAAACCTCATAGGTCTTCTCACCCTTCACAAATGAAATATCACCTGAAGCTCTATTCTACCACTAGAAGGAATGAACACCTGAGCTGTCACAAAGTTTGTAGCGTATCCCAGATTTGACAAAAGGGAAGGAAAAAGAGGTGGAATCACACATTAAAGGAGACTATTTCTACTGAGAATAACCAAGACTAAGAACATCTACTGGATACAGCACAGACATTTCTTATGGGATATGATGGTTTACTTATGTATCACCAATAAAATCCTAACACCAAGACAGGTCATAACATGCATTGCAGACACAACGTTATGTTTAATCTTATCTTAATTCAGTCATAAACAGCAACTGTTTGTTCATCCCTGTGACCAAGAAGCATGAGATCAGGACTTCCGCTTGCCTTGTCCAGTTTCAGAGAAAGGTTTGGGTATGCCTGCCTCATTACTGACCTCTGCTGTTCCCTGAGCGAATAACACCCCACCATCACCAGGCCACCTGTCCCCTCCAACAACCAGTTCCTGCTTTTTCAGAGTTTGACTGAACAGTGTTTGCAGCGATTTCCATTACATAAAACTGCTCTCAGAAAACTGAGAAAATACATTAACTCCTTTGTACTGACACCAGGAGACAGTAACTGCCATGACACTGCAGCCAGATGCTGACAGACCTTTCTTCTAATATGTGGGGAAAAGAGATTCCCATCATCTTCCAGAACACCCCCCACTGAAATGCTCATATTGTCTTCTCAGTGTCCAACAGCACCTGCCCACTTACCACACTCTGCTTCAATGTTGGGCATGACCCAGGCTGTGGACAGACTGCAAGCTTTGCTGTACCAAGCTTCTTCAGCTGGGCCTGCACCAACCCAAATGCACAAACATCTCTCATATTTTCACCTCCAGGCGCTCAGGCCCAGAACATATTTTAAGGAAAACACATTCTTCAGCGGAGAATCTCACTGATTATGCTCCTTGTTAGCCACAGGTAATACAACATCTTGTCTGCCACCCCAAGACATGTGTGGAGGAGGGCCAGCTTTCAAAGCACAGCATCTTCGATGGACCACTCCGTTATGGCAATTGCTACCTGTAGCCTATGACATGGCCAGAAGTGAGCATTTACCAATCAAAACACATTGCTACATTGCTATCTACAGAACTCTCAGGGCAATGAGAAGTTCTGACACAGGCAGTGGTTTTGAGGTCTTGGTTAAGTTTTATTCTCTGGATGACATAAATCTGACAGCAATGCTTCTTAGAGCCATTCTCCATGACTAATTCTGATCTGTGGCATTTGCCTTTCAGCAAAAAACTCTTTCACAAGTTTTCCTACACAAAAACTTTCAAACCTTTCTCTATATATTGCTTAAATGCAAATAAGTAACAACAAAATAAATACCTCAGATCTGTGCTCCGAGGGAAAAGCCTTTTCTTCCCACTGAAGTAGACTTCAAAATCGTCTGTCGTCAGTCTGTGTGCATAGTCAATGTATGCAGACACCTCCTGGTCATGAACATTTTGGTCACGAATGAAGATTATAGACTGGAAAACACAAAGACAGCCAAAAGTGAAGAAGAGAAACATATGTACACGGAACATTTCTGTATAAAAACGTATTTAGAGAGTATAAAACATTGTCAACTTCACCTGGGTTAGACTTCTGTTAGGAGTTCAGACACAAATTACAGCATAGGGCATATTCTCAACACCAGCTAGTCATCATTTCAGCAAAAATAAATATAACTGTAGTGTCACATAACACACCCTCATGTACTCATCGTATCTGCTGCTGACACTCTGAAAGGTTTTCCTACAGGCCCCAGGTCCTGTCTGCCAGCCCCATGCATGCAATCCTAAGGCAGTCTAATGCCATTAGACACATGTACTTCTAGCAAGGCTAGTTTTGTTTGTCCATTCTACAGTGCTGCTGTCTGTGCACTAATTGCTTGACCAAAGCAAGGAGGGGGAGACTATTATTTCATATGGGATGCAAAAGCAGAACTTACTCAACTGAACATTCACATAAGACTTTTAGCTTTTCAGAAAGATGATGTACTGGAAAGAGGTTACTGAACACCTCTGCTCTGTGCTTCCAGCGCAGAAGAGAGCAGAGTTAAGCAGAACTCTGTTCTGCAAGACAAGCCCTGTAATGTGTCATTCGGAACAGCTAATGAGATCCAGAGCAAAACTCTGGTAATTTAAATAAAAAGCAACAGCAAAACAAAATCTGTGCTTGGAAGTAAAGCTGACTAGAGCACAGTGGCTACAAGTAGCAGAACAAATTATTCACTTAACTGCACACCTCCATGGGTCAGGGCTGACTCCAAGGTGGCAGCTGGAGAACAGCCACACCCACAGACGGCAGCAGCTCTAGTGCCTGGGATTACTGTGGGCATCAGGACTGTAACATTTGAGAGAACATTGCTTCTACTTCATTCCCAAAGTGCTGATGGGATGGGATGATTCTGTACCATTTTGCTGCTGGGAAACCCTGTTTCCCATTTACTCTCTATTCCTTCTCTGTTCCTTTACCTTTTATTTGCCTTTCTTTCCAGCTGACAGCAGGTTGAGTAAAAGGCAATTCTTTTTCACACACTACTACAACACATCAAACTAAAAAGAACTGGTGGGATGAACATGGACTTGCAAGGCGGATGGATTCTTGCATCCTGGGATCCACATAAGAAAAACTACACACTAAATGTAAAGGAATGTAAAAAGAATGTAATCATTAGGTAGGTGAGGTCTAACAGCATTTGGTAGCTGTTTGTTTTAACTCAACTGAAATCAAGTGGTATTTCTTAACTGAATGTGGGGGGAATAGAATTGTCATGCCACATGGAACTTTTTCAGAAAGCATTTTGTGTTTTAACAGCAGCAGATTTCTGAAGCGTAATGGTCTCTCTGGCAAGCCTTTGTTATACTCAGGACCATGTTTCCTCTTCCAATTTCACATTTAATTCCATCAAAACATGTGTTACCCATTTTGCAGTTTTGTACCATCAACTGCTGATAGGAAGAGCCAGAAGAAACTCCTGCAATACATCTGACTATCTTGAAACACATGTCCCCCCCCACCCTCAGCACCATCTGTTCGCAGCAACCTGGTTTATGTGTCTGGAGAACCACGCAAAGGCTCACATGAAGCAACGCACACAGCAAGGCAACTGCATGCTGCAGCCACACTTGGGTATGAGATGAGGTCCATGTCACATATCTGAAACAGGGACTCATCGTCCTTTGGGAAAAGCAAGTTCCAGTCAAACACCCTGACTCACGCAGTCATTTTAAACAGCTGCCAAAAGTTGTGCTGTTATTTGCTGTGTTTAGCAGAGAGCTGCCTTTCAAAGCTCTTCTGCTTATAAAATTAAACTCTACGAAGAAGTTCAGGTATTATCAGGTGTAAATCAACATGTAACTACAAACAACCACAGAGACTACCATCAAAACAGCTTTATGGACTCTCATAGAGCAACCAGACCATCTAAATAAGAACGCTGTGTGTTTGAAGGTACATTGCATAGGCCTCCTCCTCAAAACTAACAGCCTTTGATCATTCCCATCTGTCAACATAATTTCTCTTCTTTCCTTGTCCGTGATTCATTTCTAAGTATCTATAAGCTTTCATTCATTACACTATGAATCAGCTTGAACTTTCTTATGTTATTCTAAACAGGGTTTTTATGGTGTCCCACCTTTTTGCCTAAGGTGCTGTGTTCTGCCGATCTGCTTCCACTGACACCTGCCAGCACTGATCAGACTTGCTCAGATGGAAGAAAGTCTGTACTTTCCCTGCTTTGTTAACATTACCAGAAAGACTTACATTCCTCACATTAAGCTCACAGAATGGGTCAGGTTGGAAGGGACCTCAGAGATCAGCTACTCCAAGCTCCCTGTCATGGGCAGGGACACCTCTCAACTTGGTTGTTTGAGGTCTCATCCAACTTGGCCTTGAACACCTCCAAGGAGGGGGAAGCTACAACCCCTCCCAGCAATCTAGTCCAGAGTCTCTCTACCCTTGTACTGGAGAACTTCTATGTAACACCTCATCTACACCTACTCTCCTTCAGTTTAAAACCAGCTAGATCCCAATGGGAAGAGCCCCTCTCCAGACTTCCTATAGGGTCACTTCAGGTATTGGAAGTCAGCTGTAAGATCCCCCTGGAGTCTTCACTAGGCTGAACAATTCCAGTCCTCTCACTCTATCCTCACAGCAAAGGTGCTCCAGCCCTTGGATCATCTTTGTCTCCTCTGGACTTGCTCCAACAGTTGTATGTTCTTATGCTGGGAGGACCAGAACTGGACACAGTAGTTGAGGTGTGGTCTCACAAGAGCAGTGCAAAGTGGGAGAATCCCCTCTCTTCTGGCCACACTTCTCTTGATGTATCCTAGGGCACTGTTGGCCTTGGGGGCTGCCCAAGTGCACTGCTGGCTCATGTTGAGCTTCTTGTCAATCAACACCTCAAAGTCTTTCTCTTCAGGGCTACTCCCAACCTACTCTGCACTCAGATTGTCACTGTGCCTGGGATAGGCCCGACACAGGTACAGGACCTTGCTGAACCTCACACAGTTTGCACTAGCCCACTTCTCAAGTCCATCAAAGTCCTTCTGGATGACCTCCCTTCCCTCAAGTGAGTCCACCTCACTATACAGCTTGGTGTCATCAGCAAACTTCCTTTTCAGCCATATAGGCCTCCTGAAATTCTTGATTTCTTCTTTTTAGAGACACAGTTTTTAGCTTGGAGGAGACGATCCTTGAAAGTCAAACAGCTTTCCTTGGCACCCAGTTCCTCCAGGGCTTTCTCCCCTTGTACTCTACCAAAGAGGTTTCCTGAAGAGGCCAAAGTTGACTTCTGAAGTCAGGGGTTTCAAGCTTGTTGGGCACCCCTTTCTTTGCTGCCTTTCCTCTGTCCTTAGAGCAGAACATTCCTAGTCCAAAAGAAAGCATTTTAGTATGGGCTTTTCTTTAATCACAGTTTGTGGGCATGTCCTACATTCTAATTACAGCTGGTTTTTAACTGCATCTGAGGGCTGTGCTGGACTGGGACCTACAAGATAGGAAGCGAAGTAGAGTGTGCCACAATTCAGCTTACTTTGAAATTATTGCAGTGCAGACATGTTCAAGTGCAGTGTAGCTGTGGAGAGAGAATACACAGGAGTATAAAGAAACCAGCCCTGCTGTCTGGTGAAACAATCCCGTAATACAAGTCCTTTAATTTCATGCCAAATGGACGTCAGATGACAGGAAAGTAAAGACAGACAGTATTTAGGAGTCAGTTACTAATTCACTGAGGAAACTCTTTTCATGTGGATGGTATCACAGGCGGGGACCCAGGGAAAGAACAAGCACAATCAGGCTCTAAGGGACAGGCATAAAACCCATTACCAGCTGAAACACACATTTTAATGAGGAGCTATTATTTTTGTTCCGCAGTGTTTGGCCTTATTTGCCACCCGCAGATCACATTACCTCTAATAGAAATACCAGTGGGCAACAGTAGTCAGAGGAAGGTCCTTACTCACCTCTGTATCTTTAAACCAGATGCTATTACCATTTCTCCTTTAAAAGTAGGAATAGATTGCTGACCTGTTCTTTCAGCTAGCTGGGACTTACAGGTTGGGATTTACCTTCCGCACATTTTGATTTGGGGTGAAGGGGGCAGAGTACATATCTAAAACTTATGTCTGAAATTACTTCAGTTTCCTTTTCCCATGCTCACAAATGCCAAGTAGGTTTTTGGAAACCTCTTTTTACCTGCCTGTTTCTGTACAAAAGAAGAAAAATCAAGGACACCAAGGGCACCAGGACTGCAGCAGCCTTTAGGCTGTTTTCTTCTCATCTATCCAAAACAAGCAGGATGTGGTCTAAAGGTAAACGCAAATTTAATAATAAAAGAAAAGATAAGAGGTCTTTACACACTCTCACAGAGATAAAATGTTTGCCTTGTGTTTTTTCCTTAGTTCAAGTAGCTTCAAGCTCTGTCCGCAGGAGTTAGATACCATCTCCATAGGCTTTCTCAGCACCTACATGCTGGACTCCAACCTCAGAGAGCACTGTGTGGTGCTAACCTGCAACAACAGAGCACACAGAAGCACTCTTAGATATTTTATTTAGCTAGCACTAATGCAGAGACAAAAAGTGTGCCATGATATAAAGTGGTATGTGCTGTACCTTGTATCAAACAGGGAAACTCTTGTGTGGCTCACAGAGACGTACTGGGTGCTGGTGCTGCAGGAATAACGCTCACAGCAGACCACATAGCTGTTGAATCACTCAGGCTCCAATGCCTCACTGCTCGGGTAAGGCACAGCTTTCACTGGGACAAGCGAAAACTGCCGGCTGAAACCCTCAGGCTTTTGTTAGAAACTACTTGTGATCTGTGCAGTTATGTGCCAGCAAAGAGTTTGCAGATGCAGCTTCAGGGGATGTTTTCAAGGCAGAGGCACCTCAGAAAGATCCTGAGAGCATGGCTGCTCTTGCCTGCCGGATGCTTGTCTGGATTCAACACACAGCCTGTACCTCTTTGTTTGTTCGGTTTATTCCAAAGAATTCTGCAGTTTGAGGATGTAAGAAAAGCAGCTAATTGCTTAGAATAATTTCAATAAGCACCTGAGATATGGAAAACGTGTTTTGCTATCACTGGGGCCACATTCCTTGAGAAGTCACCTGGCCAACTGAGCACTGTCACATGCTGCCCTGAGAGCAGCCCCTGCCTAATCAGCATTTTCCCAAAGGGGTGGGCACCCCGCCTCACCGAAATTCAGCCTCTGGCCAACACATCAGCATGGCAGAGCAGCCAGGGGAAACAGCAGAGAAGCTGCCATGGGGATGGTCCTCCGGGCTGGCCACACACTTCCATTCTGTGATCCAAAGGTCCTAATCAGCGCTTGCTGTGTTTAACAGCTCCCTCTGTTTGTACATTTGTTTCAGGAACAATGGCACCGAGACCCATACACACACCATAACCTAACCAAACTTTGCAGAACCTGGGAAGCAGTGTTTATGGGGGAGAATGACCAGCCAAGAAGCAGATGATGTAGCTTTTAACTCTTCAGAAAAAAACATTTTAAAAAAATCTGGTTATCTAGTTACCCTTCAGAAGAAGAAATGTTTGCTATGTATGTGGAACATGTGATTCCCAGTCCCTCCCTGTGAAGTGCTCAGCAGCTGCCCCAACTCGAAGAAGCTCCAAGCAGACTGTGAATTTGCTTATCTATGTAAACAGGGTGTTGCCCAAGTTTGAAAACAACATTCTGGCTGAGAACATCCTGTTGAGAGTGTGAGTCTAGAAGGATTCTGTTAATGTTAAAATAAAGGAGCTTATTAAAACCAGAAACACACACAGAACCTAAAATTTGCTCAGTAAAGATGTAAAATTGGCAGCGTCAGCAGCGAGAAGGTTGTCACAGCCTTTGGGTTGAGGTAATTGCACACCAAGACACATTTTCCTGGCAGAGGAGCATTTGTTCTCTAGGCCCACAAAGGACAGTGACTGTAGGTGATGCAAAGGGACAAAGTGAAACCTGAGCTTTCTAGATGCTCAGGATGACACACTGTGCCTGCTGCAGAAACACAGCTCCTGTGTGCTTCTTCCAAATCCCTCTGCCAAACCCCACAGCACAATCTTCCTATGGTGTCCAGCTGAGAGGCAGGATGAAGGATGTAGGCAAGTGGAGCCACTGTAGTTCCCTTTTGTGGGGAGAGTGGGGAGAAAGAACAAGTTGAATTCCTACTGCAGTGCTACAGCTATGGATAGCCTCGCACAGAAAAAGAGTCTTTAAAGAAGTGGGGAAACTTAACAAAAAAAGGTCCTTCATGAATCAAAACCTTCTCTGACACTTTATTCTTTAAAAATAGCATCCTTGAAACTTATTTGGGTAACACTCACTTGTAGGTAAGTCTCCAGTGAAGTCCACTGAAATTCCCATCCTCTCAGTATTTACTCCCTTGCTGAGGTCTACTTGAGCTCTGCTCATATTCAACCTTCACTAATTCTTGTTCTCCTCAACTACACACCTTTTTGTGTTTGGTTTGGTTTGGTTTGCATTTCCTAACCTAGGGTTTCCAAAACTAGGGTATTAGGGTTTTGATTAGCAGTTCCTGTGAGCTAAAGGATGTGCTGTGGGTCAGACAGCAGAAGCCATTGCAAGCATAGCTGAACATACCAGGTTTACAGAAGTAATCATGGGTTGCACTCTCTCACGGTATCGTACGGGATGAACGTGCAGAAAGAAACGTAGAAATTCAAGCCACTTTCCTAGCTGAATCACCCAAAGTACACACTCCTGTTTATCCTCCTATAACGTATAAAAACTGTGTAGTTACTAGACAGGTAAACCATCAGATAAACCAGTGAACGATTTCAGTCTGGAAACTACGCAAGAAGAAATGCAGCCCCTTTTTCCAAGAATCTCAACTTTCAAAAGTCCATAAATATTGCTTAAGGTTTTGGGGTGGAGGTTTTTTTTTCCCCAAGTTCTCTCTCCAGTACCTGCTCCATCAGAAGGGTGTCAAAGTATTTTCCCTGGCAAACGCCTGATTTATGAATAAATAAGTAGTGAGGCATGAGAAACTAGAATAATAAGGGTTTGCCTTAAAGCCAGTGAAAGGGACTGCTCAAAGCCTGCCCAGATGTTGAACCAACTGCACTTCCAGGGACAAGCCTTCCCCTCAGACAACAGCAGTGCTGTACAGAGGACTCCTGTGTTCACAGCTCAGTCATCCTTGTTCTTCCTGATGGAAAAGAAATAAAACATATATTCTCTATTACCTGGCCAAGAAACCTTTGGGGGCCCCAGACCTGTCCTGCCCACTTGACTTTCCCCTGGCCCGTGGTGTGTCATAATAAGCCTCCCCGTGGCACCCAGCCCCACGGGTTCTGGGGATGAACAATCCCCCAGTGTTCTGGGTGCTGCAGGTGTCTGGTGGTGTCAGTCGGCTGCTTTTCATTCCAGCTCTGCCGCACGCAGGGAGGGGGCCAGGCCATCACTAACAACTCTGTGCAAACGGGTCAAGGAAAGGAAAATAAAGCCTGTGCAGCAGGAATCTTTAAGGACTGGGGCTTTGCTGGCAAGGCCTGGCCTCGTTCCTCTTTAGGTGCTACTTAGAAATTGCTACTCGTTTGACTTGGAAGCGACTTCATATAGCTGGGGCTGCGCAAGACATGCGTCGTCACAGGGAAATGGGCTGGAGGCAGGTGCGCTGCTTTTTTATTCACATCGTACCAGAGGAATGGTTCCCCTGCCCAGTTCTGAGGGATTTGCTTTTTAGATGTCTGTTTATATAATTTGTTTTCCAGTGGAGAAAAATTACTGTAAAAATAGTAAAGGATTCATTTGCATGTCTTTGAACTTGAGGAGTTTGTTTTGGTTTTTTGTTTTCATTTCCTTTTGATAGTAAAAAAAAAAAAAAGGGGGCAAAACAACCTCTTACAATTGCACAGAAAAATAGAACCTAGTAACTTCCCAAATCTTTTCCTATTTTCCACTGACCTATGAGCAAAACACAATCCCTGTCACCCCTTCTGTGCTGACAATGGTTGCAGAACCTCTTCAGTTACATTTTTTTCTTGGGATGAGATTATAAAACAGGACTTGCATGTAGCTTTGGGATTAGATGAACAGCTCAACTCCTGCAAACCAGATGGCCCAAAGCCACTGTGTAAGACATGATGGAGGGAGCACACCGGCAGCACAAACAGAGCGCAGGCACACGGGGCGCGGACTTGGGGATCGAAGCTGAGGGAAGGTCACACAGATAGGCTGTCAAAAACATCCTAGGAAATTAAATGAGTAAAACAGATCTCCTTGCTTGCACCGTTGGATGAGCAGAGGCACCGCAGCCCAGGCACCGCACAGGGCTTTAGATGGGTGTGCATGACCCAGAGAGCAATCAGAGCACCATTCACTGGATCAGGGCTTTGTCTCACAACACAGAGAGTCTGTTTTGGACAGCAATCCACACCAGTCAGCGTTATTTTGTTCTCAATAGACATAACCTGTGCTCACCCCAGGATGTCCCACTGCCTTGGCAAACATGATGTTTTGACAACCTACAGCTCCAGTCTTTGAGACAAACCATGGGGCCAGGGCCAAGCTGGACTCTTCCGCTCTTCAGCGACACTCCCCCAGGGTGAGTTACACTAAGAGATGCTGTTATCTAAAGAAGTCCTCCCCTAAGGAGATATACATACACAACTCGCTGTGAAACCACAACACCAGCACTTGTACTACACTTGCTAGATACATGGGAATCAACAAACATCTTAAGAGAGCAACAAGTTGCACAGAATTTAACAGCCTTCCTCTGGAACAGCACCGAGTGAAACGAATGCGTCACCCTCTGTGCTCTGGGGTCATCTTGACTTCCATAACAACAACTTCAAGGCAATGATCCTGCTGACACAAGCAAGTGTTTGCTTTCTGAAGCCTCCTCTGACTCCTCGCTGGCCTTTTGGGCAGCTGGAAAACTCAGTATGTTTTGCAGGTGCAGAGAGGCCAACTGGTGCTAACAGTTACAGCCACTTTTTTCTCCAAAGGGAGCAGGATGAGGTCTCTGCTGAATGTATCCACACCAAGACACCAATGGGCACAGCTCACCAAAACTGGTAACAAGCCACTTGTCTTGCTGTCAGTTCTGATGAAACCCAGGAGACATAAGAAAGGTAATGGAGAGAGCAAGCAGAAATCAAAAACCACAGAAAGAATGCACTAAGATACAAAACCTGGGAGGGCTGAACTCCAGGTACGATGACAGCGGCTTCTAGTACCTTCAGTGGGGTTTGAGAACATTTGCCATGCGATCACATACACACTTCAACTCCCCATAAGTTATGAGACCTGAAGGACCACTGCAGAAATTCCTGCCAGGGCAGAATAAGCATTCACTGATGGCTCGAGGTTTATACTACAGTTAAAAACCTGCTCTGCTGAAGTCAATCAAAACAAAACTAAGATCCCTGGCCCTACAGAGCTGCACAAGACTTGGAAACCAGTTCAAACATCCAAGGTCCTCAAACTCCCACAAAGGGAAGGGGGAAAAAAAAAAACCCAAACCCCTAAATGAACTAAAAAGAAAAAAGAAAGGAAGTAAAACCCAAGCAAACAAAAGTATCTTGTTTCTAATGTATGTTTAGATGCTTTTGATCATATAAAAGCATCCCTATTTTTTTCTGCTGATTCTGAACTCCTAATTAAAAACAGGGTTTGCTGTACATCTGCCTAACTGTCACATGATGTGATCAGGTTTTAAGTCTTCTCAAAGACACCTTCGATTCTACCGAGCTTTCCCCAACTCAAAGGCAGGTCAAGCCCAACTCACCCGCAGTTTCTCCCTTCCAACCTTCTCTGGAGAAGGACTTCAAATCCTAACAGCTTTCCTACCTTTTTTTTTTCCCCTTTGTAAGCAGTGACCTTTCACAACAACCCACCTGTCTAAAGAACACTTTCCTGATATTTGTCAAGGATATCTGAACAGATTTGACAACTGTAGTGAATATCACGCTGCCAACTGATGAACTGGTCATTCCCAGACTGCCTTTTTTTGTTTATTTGTAAGAAGACTGTTTACCAAAACATTCATAGAATCTGCTTGGCAGCCTCAGGGCTTGAATCTCAGCTGTAGGGCCTGTGTGTACTTAATACTGGCACTGGAGAGACCAGGGAGAGTTTTTCACTTTCACATAGGATTGGTTACAGAGTCATTATTTGAGAACCTCAAGGGAAGGTGACAGGCCAGGGTCCATGAGTTTGTGGTTCTGCATGGATGTGGGCCAGTGGGAGGCTCTGAATGGGCCCCAAAGGTTGACAACTCTTCAGAGCAGGGAGCTTTTACTAAAGCCTATTGGTAAGTTGCACAAGTTATTCACAGACTTTTAATAACACCAAATCTAAGGCCCAGAGAAATAGAATTCTGAGCATCCAGCATATTTTTCCTGCTGCTTCCCTTGGATGGAGCCCCCTGATTCACCTCTACTCCATATTCCAAGGAATGCACCTGCAAGCAAAGCTGGCTTCAGGGAAGTTAATGTCTCTCTTAGCATCCCTGCCAGTAACATCTTCAGTTATGGAAAGACTATATTTAAAAATACACTTAAACTGCTTATACCACCACTGAGAGAAAACAGCCTGTCAGTCCAAACATGCACTGGGCAATGATGGAAAGGGAGAATCCCTTGCAGTCAATGCAATCACTGCATGAATAACCAACAAAAAGAACAGACAGACCTGGACTCAAAAATTTCAGCCTAAACTGAATAAATATTATAAAGCTCATGTTGAAAACAAACAAGGAAAACACCTGAGCACAACCTAATTACTGAGTTCAGAAGCTGGTGGCCTGACTTCTTAATTGAACCTGCCTGAGCTGAACTTTGTGGATATTCCTCACCACATTGGAAGGACAACACGTGGCACCAGCTATTTGTGTATTGGCATTAAAACTACAACCAGACACGTAAAAATCTCTGGGCACGGTCTGTGCTTGGATTAAGTTTTCCTTATCCACTTACCTGTAGCATCTATAACTAGCACAAACCATGAAAATTACATCATGGGCAAAACTCCACAGCTTAACTGCCTACAGATTTGGTATGAAGCTTCTGAAAACCACCAGAGAGACTCTTCTCTGTTGCAAGCCAGGTCAAACTCCCAGCTCCTCTAGCTGAGTGCAGAAGCAGCACCTCAAGAGCTCCATTGTTAGGTATCCTGTGGTTTTTTTGACAGGCTGACTTACTCTCAGAACAACTCCTCACGTGGCAAATGTAAACCTGGATTCCTCCCTGAACACTCTGATTCGTATACAGCTATCAAACCTCATCCAAACACACACTTCACTCCAGCAACCATGATGCTGGCATGGCAAACCCATGAGCCAAATGAACACCATAAGCTGGCACATAGCATCGTCAGGAAAAGGCCCCATAAATTTGATGAATGCTTGGGAAGTGTAAAGTATCAAACAGCAGCAGAGACTGGACTGATGCCTACATTCTGCAAACATGCTGCACAGTTGGGTTACCTTAGGGCAGCAGTGAAGCAGGTGCCACTTGCAACAGCAACTGTCAATTTTACAGATGTCTCTGTGGCAGAAAGGGGGCTGGGCTAGCATTGCTTAACTCATTGGGGTTTCGGGGCCACGGAGAGGTCTCATTTGAGCAGCTCGTTCCTGCAGCAAGCAACCCCCGTTTTCCAGTTTCTGGATTTGTTTCACCAAACTCCTGCTTCAGCCTGGGCTAGTGTGAACACCGTGTCCCTCCCACCACACTCACAAACACACCCAGCAAGTACATCTACCAGAAAAATCTCACTGCAGAGATCCCTTCCCATGTAATTACAGGGTGGTGCCACTGTGCAGATGTCTTCATGCTTGGCTTTGGCAGCCCACAATTAACCAGAAGAATCCTGCACCAAATGTGGCTGGAAGTTAAAAAAAAAAGATGCAAGTTTACCCCAAATTGGACAGAGCTGTCTATAAATAGCTGTAGGGCCTCGTAGGCACATCTCTGCTGTAACCTCTCCCAAAATATCACATCAGTGGAATTTAGTCCCATGTGTGTATCTTCTATGAAAAAACAGCCTTGCTAATGTGTCTTAAAGGATATCTCCCTGCTCTCTGCCTAGCATCTGGAAGGTATGCACATGGATTTACAAGGCTGATGTGAAGCATAAGTCAGAGGTTCCTCCATCTGATTGCACATCACATGACTGCGTGCTGTGACCACACTAAAACTCTGCCATCAATAAAAAAAAGGGGAAAACTAGAACTAACCTATAATTTTGGTTGACTAAATCAAGCCTGTTCCACGGCCTCACACACATTTGGTCCCAGATCTGTCATACAGAGGAGATGCCTGACAGTCACATCTTTAATGACTCACACGAGAGGCTCATGAGGCTGACAAACTGGAGACTATTCTCTCCTCGGTCATTAGTTATTTGACAAAAGTAAAATAGGGAAAACTGAATCTTGGCATCATGAAAGGTGCCCAGGTGGGAGAGGTGAATTCCGTCACAGTTGTGACCTTAAGCTAAAGATGAAGCACCGGAAATAAGGATAATTAATTAAAATTAATCATCTTTGGCACCACTTGTGGTGCGCCTCCATGATGCAGTACTGGCTCTTCTTGAAACCACAGACCATTCAAGACTTGCTCAGAACATCGAAGTCCAGCCTTCTCACCTGAAGGCCCCATCTTTCTATCACAAGCCTTGCTAGCTGGCTCTTCCTGCCTCTGGGATTACTCTGAATTGTCCCCTTGCTTGTCCCGGCTAAGTAGCCTGAACCAGGAACAGCAAGTCTCACGTCTACCTCACAGTGTTAACAAGTTATTTACGTTTAGGTAGCTTCCACAAACAGTTTATGCCCCCATCCCAATTTCAGCACTCCTCAGAACATGTACTTCTAGGCAAGCTCTGATCAAAAACTGCAGCGTATGTTGTGCTGCCAACTGGTTTCACTACAGAAATGGAAAGTTAATTCCTCTCTGGAAAGACAGTGGGAAGTCCTCTCAGAGGACTTGTTTCTGAGGGCTTCCTCTTCACATCTTTATGATTTCCTCAGAGGTTCTTCCAAAGGCAGCAGTACTACAACATCAAAGCTGGAGAAAACACACTGCTGTGCTTCTGCTCAGCTCCTTTATCAGGGAGGCAGAGTGCTGCAGAAGAGGCAGAGCTTCTTATTAATTAAACATCAGTGTCAGTAGCACAGAAATCATTACCTAAGACTCTATTTGTGGAAATGTTGTTTCTCCATGGAAAAGACATGGAAAAGATGCATCACTGCAGAGGACAGAAAGAAGGGAAGGGAGAGACCGATGTTACCCTACATTAGTCTTTTAAACACATGAAAACAAATCTTAAACCGATTAAGTTTCCTCATTAAGTGTTTAGGCTCCATTAGCGGTGAAGAGACAGGCTTCTTAGGGGGAAAACAAGCTTTAAAATCCACAGAGGAACAGACCCACTCACAAATTACACCACAGCCTTCCTTTTGATTCCCTTTTATGATTCAGTCAAACATATCCTGTTCTATCAGACTCAGCTAATAGCCATCACACATGTGCTGCACTGCCTCAGTGCAAAATGAAGATGGGCCCAAGCATGGCCATTGCCCTCCTGTGATTTCTTGTGAGATGCTCCACAAATCTGACCTTCTGCTCCGTGCTTCTGCTTTGTTTGAAAATCCTTCACTCTCCCTTTGCTTCTTGGTTGCACCGTGGCTTGCTTTCTCTGTCAGTAGCTTTTATTTCACATTTCTTAGTTATCCGCTAAATCTACAGCATGGGAAATGGGATTCTGGCCCAGCAGTGCTATGTGCACAGTACTGTTCCCATTTTATCACTTTTTCTTTCTTTTTATGAATTTTACAGTCCAATTCAGACCTGGAAGGAGATACCACATGACAAGGCTTCACGATTTTGCAGTAAGGTCTGTGGTACTTTGAGCTGCCTTGGCACCCACAACACTTACTAGTAAAACTCTCAGATTTCATACAAAGCAGACAATAACCTTCAGCCCTGGAAAGGACAGCTTGGAAACACAAACCAACAGTGGTGGCTACACCATGGTTACAAACCTGTCCTGACCAAGCTCCATCAGCATGCTTCATCTCTGTACTGCTTGCACAGATGAAGTAATGAGCACTGATCATTTGACATCTTCCTAAGCTGTCTTGTGTGGTCCAACCCTAATATGGAAAAAAAGCTTAAGTGGATCAGAAATCTTCCTGATAAAACTATCTGCATTTCATTGAAATCCAACTGGTAACTCCACTTAAGTCTCCCTGTCAGCAGGATTGCCAAGGCACACCCTGCTTGCTTATATCAGTAAAACTCCCCGGTCAATCGCTTCAGCATGAAACACAGTTTTAAAACAAAAACTAGACATCTGAAAAGACAAGGAGACAAAAGACGTCCTCCGCATCCTAAGCCCCAGTTTCAAAAGTTGCTGATTTCATCAGAAATGTTTCCAAATGTTCAGTTGTTTATAGGAACGCATCTGAAACCATACAGTTCACTTTTCCACGTGCCCCTTTCCCCCTAACACCACTTGTTCCCGATGGGTTATTTTGACTTTGCCTTTTTAACCCACTTGAAATCATCATCCAGTTGTTGATCAGTGCAGGCTCTTATTCCATGCAAGGAACAGGAGTGTTTGAAGTCTCATCTGAAGAACCAGCAGTAGCATAAAAAAACCTGAAAATTTTAGGAGCTGTCTTTTATGTCTGGAGCCCCACAGAGCCAGCCAAGAGACAGGAAAGATGATGAAAGCATCAAAGCAGGACCAAGTGGAAATGGAGCATATATTGCCTGATATTTTTCAGACGGATTATTCTGTTACAGAAGAAGTGATTCTGCTAAAAAAAAAAATATTTTGTGGTTCAAGTTGCCTGATACTGAAGTATAAATATCCACAAGAAATGCTGCAATAGCCAAAAAGGTCAGAAAACTATTTGGTTGGGATGGGGCTGGGGGCAGGTCTGCCAAAGATATCCCAAGAAGCCCCCAAACACCACTGGCTGCTGCAAAAGGTGCTGGCATTTCAGGACGTTGCATTTCCAGAGCAAAGCAGGACAGCACAGGTCATTCCTCTGGCAGCCCTCTAGGCTCTGGAAGGATTTGTCTGTGAATTGGCAGGGCAGGACACCAACAAATTCCCACTCCTTACAAACTACCTTGCACTGGAAGCTGGATGGGGGCAGATGCAGCAGTAATGGGATGATAAAATACCCTTAGATGCTAAACAAAGCAGAGCGGGAACCACTTAATCGTCACTGCAGGGAATGGGAGGTTACCTCCATCTTCAAAGGAGCAGAGGTTGTTTCTCAGATTTGCCATAAATGAGAAGAGCCCACCTGGATAGTTGCTGCATAATTGTAACTGGACTGCAAATGCTCAACTTCCTTTCCAATGGTTTTGCATGCACCCATAACTGCACATTTGGACCTCTAGGTGCTTCATGGTAGGCACGAACATAGATTCAAATCCCAAGGTGGCTTGGTTCCAGCATAAAGGACTGTGAAACTGAGCGGCTCCATTACACTGTATGGAGTGTAGTAGCATAAACTACTGAGCTGAAATAAAAAGGTATCAAAACCACACTATCACATCCTGAGCACTTCTCAAGCAAGGTCTTACTTACGTAGTGGTTCCATTTTCTCAAGCACCACTTCTGGCTGTTTTAAAACGTGCCCCATAACAGAGCTACCCTTGAGCAGCTTCCCTGATCCAAATTTCCTTTCTTTTAAGAGCCTCTTTAGCCTCATGGAAGGTTCACTAACTGCTGCCCCAGCAGTACAACAGACAAGGTGTAACCTCACACAGCAACAGCAGGAAATTATTAGCGTGGACTTACACATGGTGATGTTCTTGATGATGTTCTCCGACAGTGCCCTGGCACGGTCTGAATAGGTTTTTCACATCAAAGAATTGTTAATATCAATACACTGTGTTTACACTGTCAAAAATCATTGTTCAACATCTTATAAACATCTATAAATCGCTGATCAGGCCAACTTTTATAACTCCTAACCCATTCAGATTCCAAGTTCAGCGTTCAAAACACACTTTCCGCTTCTAGTTAAATAGCTAACTCTTAAATCAATGTCTTACCTAGCCGCCTCCTGGTTTCAGACAAACACAGAAATGTATCGTGAACTCATTCTTAATCCAAATCTAAACATGGCATCTTCATCAGGCCCATCCACAATATTAATTCCATATTCCTGTTTTAATAAATCATACTTCTTTTTTACACAAGTAGCATAAAAGGTAAGCAAAACACTATAGATAATTGACAGGTTACTTTTTCCCCCACATCACTTGACTTTGAAGTCAAGTCAAGTGTGGCTTTTGATCAAGAAGGCACTTGTACACCTGAGCATACGTGTGCACAGGCCCACAGGAAATGTTAAACATCCCAGTTCAAACACTATGCGCAGGGATTTCCTCTTCGCTAACTCTACCGGCCATGCTCCTTTGTTGCAAGATTAATTTTCCAGAGCAACCACAATGATAGGTTGCAACTGTGCATCAAAGCCACTGGTCATGCAGCAAATACAAACCAGCCCCGTTTAAGGAAAAATTACACTTCAAGTCAGAGCTGAAAAGCATCTTAAAAATAAATGCAAACTGGCACAGAAACAGCAAAAGCAAAGAGACTGCTCAGGTAGCAAACCTACCAGAAAAATCTGTTGGTAAAGGAAGGGTCACTCCTGCTGTCCTTTCCTACATGCAACTGCCTCAGGAAGATCAGGTCAAGAAAATTGAGAAGGTGATCTTATTGGGTAGAAAAACCCTGCCAGACACTTCCCACAGCTACAGTGACAAAGTCGAGGGTGTGGTGCAGGCAGGTGCCAAGCTTCACACTGACCCACAGAAGCTGTTTACATGGAAGGCAAACGTCTCTACAGTCATAGGACTGTCCAGCATCAGTCTTTACTCACGAAACCTCATTACCTCTTAGAAAGTTTTTTAACTGCTGTACTCAGTCATTCATACCAACAGGACAGAAAGATGTAACCTCTTCAATGTCAGCAGGATCCATGATGACACCTCACCCCTAGATACAACCCATTTTCACATCAAAGGCTTTGCGCTCCTTTCTCATGCACTAACTCCTCTGGCAGACAAGCACTAAGCTCCACTTACAAAACACAATCCCCGACCTTGAAACCAGGGACTTATTGCAAGGACAGACATGAGCAAACTACTTATTCAAAATTAGAAATGGATTCCTCAATTCCTACTAAGCAATGTGCTAAGCCTCGTTAGTTGTATTTTCAAAGTAGTTATATTCTTAGAGTAATGACATTAATAAAAATAATAAATAAGTGGGCACCTGGGGCAGTGGTATTTTGTCTCTTGAAGTTCTAGTAAAGGCTTCTGGAATTTAGATCGGTGCACAATTTAAAAAAAAAAGTTATGTTCATAATTCAGCTAAATCAAAGCAAATTGCATTCCCCCGAAGGCTGACTGTCAGTTGATGCAAATGAGCATTAACTGAATAAGTGAGTACCTAAGAGTTTTCAGCCGTGGAGCTAAAAATCACACATGGTATAACTTGTTGATAAATTTGCTCACAGGGGTCATCAAGAAAGTATTTTCTGCTCATTTTTAGCAATAAGACAGGTTATTAATGTCCCAGGAAAAGTTATCTATTCGATGATGAGAGTTACTACACAGAATTTAATTCATCCCAATTTTTCTTATCCAGAGACATGTCACTGTTAGACAAAAGTCCCGGCACCAAAGGTTTTCTGGAAAGGTTGCGACTTAGAAGGTGAAAATCACATCCACCATTTGCAGTTGCATCATCAGGAAGACTTCTACTCCTTGTAAACAGAAGTCATAGAGAACTTGTAACTGAGGGGTTAAAACAGACAGTATTTAGGTCTAGCTGGAGCAACTGCCTGGGCCAATGTTTGACTTTGTGTCTGAAAACCTAGTGCACAAAGATCACAGAACATTAGGGATTGGAAAGGACCTCAAAATATCGTCTAGTCCAATCCCACTGCCACAGCAGGATCACCTAGATCAAGTCACACAGGAACATATCCAGGTGGGTTTTAAATATCTTCACAACCTCACTGGGCAGCCTGTTCCAGAGATCTCTTCCTCTTGTCTCTTCTGTCCTTTTGTTCTCCTGTGTGCCCTATCAGCTTGGCATGTTTTCCTATTCACAGCTGTTGTGTAGCTACACACCTACAACTATATTCCTTAGTCTCTTCAGAGAAAAGTTTAAGGACTCTGCCTGTATGTGGCTATGAAAGGAAGCGGTTAATGACAGATTTTGTTCACTGTTCCAATTGCCCCATCTGCCATCAGCCCATTGGCCATAGGCGTAACTATGAACCCACCATGCCAAATCTTTAAAATCAGAAACATCTGAGATGCCTCTCACTTACTGAATGCTTTTGGAGAGTTTTCCTGTGAGTCAAATAATGGCGCGGTTTCATTCCTTACAACTTCAGCAAGGCTGCTGAAAATAGCTCAGAAGCCAGCTCAGAAAACTACAGAAAATGGTTTTTTCTGAGAAAAAGCTCAGAAAATGTTAACTATTGCTACAACCCTGGCCCAACAAAACCTACAAGTTCTTTTGTTTTTGCCAGCTACTGATAGTGCATTTTCCCATCTTAAGCAGTTCAGAACATTTCTGTAAGAGTTTTGACATCTTACAGCAAAAAGCAGTGTCCAAACGTATTGTACGACATACTAGCAGAGCGCCTCCGCACTGTTGCTATAATTAGGTGAGGCTCTTTCTTTGGGCTTTAAAGCAGCTTGTGGAGAATATAATTTTCAGTTTGACTAAATAAAATGTTCAGAGCACATCATGCCCATCATTATACTTCAATTTGAGAAGAATGTGTTCAGTACAAAAGCAGCAGAGCTGGTGGTAATTTATTTTACCTTTCACAGCTTCTGAAAGCCAAACCCTCAGAGTTACTACAGTTCACAAAATAGCCAGGAACTTGCAACCCCCTTCGGAAGTAAACCTGGCATACACATCCCCCTTCCAAGGCAGTACTTCATAGGCAGAAGCGCCAATGCTTTTACTCTCCAACTCTCTTCCGACACTTTCTTGACTTCAGTGAAATAGAGAACTCAATTCACCACTCAAAATAAAAAAGGCTTAACTACATAATACATAAGCACTGTGTGAGGTACAACTCTCTAGTCTTGACAGTACTAGGGTTGTACTCTTACACTGACAAATTACCTGCTAATAATCTTTCGTTCATATTTTACGAGATAATTTTCTCCTCCATTTCTTCAGTTTATTTTTCATTTTGCATTAAAAAATCCCTTATATTCAGCTTCTACAAACTACTTACTCCTTCACTAGGCAAAACCAAGTACCAGTAAAACATCAAGTAAAAGCTTGTTGCACATCACTGCCTTTTTCTTGAGAATGAGTGGAAAACCCTCCCAAGCTAAGATTCCTAATTCCTCTGCTACCCATTCAAAAACGCTGTCCTCTTTGTTAAGGCTGTTGTCAAGTAAATGTGGCGTTGACCTTCATTTGGGTTCATCCCATGCTTGGTCATTTATTTCTGCCAATAGTATTCCGTGTCCTCAGTACTTTTATTGACAAATCTGATAGTCTAAAGTTAGGCAGCTTCAAAAGCAATTCCTAATTTGTCAGCAAGAAGGAGACTTATTAATCTTCAAATCTTGCTCTAGTACATGAATAAAATCAATATAATGAAGGAATTTAGTGCAAAACCAGGGAATTTTCAGGTGACAAAAAAAGCAGACAACCTTTGACATCAGGCAATGTGAGGACCTTAATTCTTTTTTCCGGTGAGCTCAGGGTATCGGGTTTGTTGGGGGAATGTGTTGGTTTGTTTAACGGCAGCCTAAGTATCTATGAGATACATCTTGAGAGGTGGTCTGGCATCAAAGTATCACAGAAGCATCAGAAACAGCCCCCTGCATTACAAACCCATCTACAACAGGCCTAGGCTTGTCTTGCAAGATAAATTCAACTCTAATTTTTCATAGTAGAAACATGTCAGCAAGAGCAGCTTCCTTCCAAAACCCTTATGCTTCTCTGATGTGCTGCCTCATCACTTGGATCCTTTCTAGAAGCTCGAGGCTGTGACATTATGAGCTGCTCTGAGGTACTGGGGAGACCACATACACCTGCAGCCACAGACATGTTCCTCTTTGCTGCCAGGAGGCTTCCCCATTCACAATTCCCATGATTATTTTGTAGCGTGTAAAACATCACATCCTCCACTCCCAGTGCCCACCAATCACTCTGACACAGCTGCTGCTGGCACAGGAATGGCAGACAGCAGGAGTAAAGCAGGCTCAAGTTTCATCAGCTGAGTCACTTCTGCACCTCTCTTTCTTATTGCTCACGTGGCTAGTTCTGGAAGTCCAAAAGCAGCATAAACGGCCAGGATGTATTTGGTCTGGTGCACTACGGTACAGAACCACAACACTCACAAATGAAATATGTGAACCACAAACTGCTATCCCAGGGTCTCTGAATGGGGAAGATAAGAATTCATTTGGGGTCTTTACTAGCATAGCCCAAAAGCTGCAAGTATTTTATGCCTATGGAAACTGAACCCTATGCCAAGTCTAAAAGCACTTGATGGATTTTGACCCTTTCTGAGAACACTGCTGAGAAATCAGAACCTGCTCCAAACTAAACCCTCAAAACTCATTGCAGATACTCAATACAAGAGATGAGCAAAGCATAAAAATGAAAAGGCTCTCCTCATTTAGCACCCCATCCTTACAAAGGCTGCATGTGTCCTCTGGGATATGCCAGCACCCACAGCACAGTCAGGATGCTAGGGACAGAAAGAGCAGAGCACTGAACACCAAATCATCAGGTCAGACATTTCCTACCCTGCTTTCAGGATGAACTTTTGTGTTGTATACTTCTATCTGTCAATATTCCTGCTGCAGAGTAGTTTGTTAGCAAAATAATTAAGGATTGAGTACTAACATTTTAATAAAATTACACTGATAAAAATGCAATTAAGAATGAAACCAAACTGGTTTAGTGTGTGCATTTCACTACAAAAAGCTCAGACTGATGTCCCCCACTTCAGTGTACATACACATCATGGCCAGTCCTTCACCCTCATGACCCGGACGTGACTCAGCACAATGCCCAATGCAAATGCACTGAACAAAACAGGCATCCAGAGCAGCAGGCATAGGTCTCCTTGGGGTTAGAAGAGCTCTGTCGCAGTGCTATCAGCTGTTGTTTTGAAAAACACTTAGGATTTAAATGACTTGAGAATCTGCAATTGCTGAGCATAAAAATCACACTTTCATGCTTGGACTATTACAAGGATTCCAGTCAGGTTCCAGGAAGTGAAGGCTGGAAAGGCAGAAGCAGTTACAATGAGCTTCATATGCCATTTGCAGTGCTAAATCCACACTTGTTATCACTCTAGCAACTTTACTGTAGCAACTTTACTGTAGCCACACTAGACACGACTTGGGTTCGGTGAATTCTGTAGATGCATGAAATAAAAAGAGGTTTCATGCAAATGACAGCAATCATGCCCTGTGTCTGTCTGAGCACTTTCCAAGTTCAGGAGATCAGAGAGACACAGCAAGGTCTGCAAGGACCATTGCTAATCACGCATGTGGCACAACACCTCACCAGCTCTCACCTGGCCAGAACGAGAGCAGCAAATGGAGCTAGGAAACTCAAAGCAGGAAGACAACAAAGGCTGTTGGGGTCATGGCTTCCTTGCTGGCTGCCACTGCCACTTTGTAAAGGGAAGACAAACCACCCATCATCTACAGCAGCAGCACCTCAGCATTTCAACTTCATAGCCAACTCACTTGTTGCACCACAGGCCTGGCCAGAGAGAAGAACCATCAACTCTCAGCAAATTCCCCTCCAAGGAGCACTGGGAACTGCTGACCATTTCTGCACTCACTTGCCCACCTCTCCGGCAGATATGGTGCCCAACTAGGTTCCCACCACTGCCACATTACTAGCTTGTGTGCCTTGCAGGGCACGGGGACTGAGTTAGTTGTTGTAACTCCCTTGGCATCATCCTAAATGCAGATGAATGCAAATCTCTGACTTGTAAGTGAAGCACAAAGACGGGAAAAGGCAGATTGTACAGATAGAGCTCTGGCGCAGGAGTCGTGGTGCTGTGTAGCACACCAGAAGGCTTTAATTATGCAGATTCCTTTCAAGGTCTGGTTTGAAAGCAGACATAAGCTTATAGGCAGTTGGGAGGTATCTTTCTGCAAAATGTGTTGATAGTATCTGAAGCAAAGAAAACATTTCAAATAGAAATTAAACCGAAGCTGCTCAACCTCCAAGTTGGCTCTTCTCTTGCCTATTCATTTGTTTCTTAATCCTTTCTTTCCCCCTCCACATCTGCCTCTGACTCTCCATCATCCCTTTATTTCTCCCAAATGCTTCTTTCTTCACTCTTTTCCTTTATCCATTTTATTCCCTTTTGTCCACTGAAAAACAGGAGCTCTTTACTCTGAACTATTTGTTCTTGTTATTGAAACAATGTATTTCAGATCTGAGGAACTCAGACTTCCCTCTCACTTTCCTAACCAGGGGCCCCCCCAAGTCCCCTCCACTCCGTGATGAGGAGACAGGCACAGCAGAGCATTGTGGAAAGGGCTCATACCACACAGGAAGCAGCTGGTCACCTGTGTGAGATGATGAGTCTGACATCATCACCTCTGTCTGGCTGAGAAGCACTAGCAGAGCTCACTCCGCTTCTGTGACACATGGAAGAACAGCACTTTGGCAGAGCAGAGAAAGGAAATTGTTACTCTCTCCTCTGCAAGACACCAGCTCTTGCCCAAGGCCCCACAGTGGGAACTCTGACACAACAACTATACATTAACAACCACACTCGAGAAGCTGAGATAACACTTTTTATCCATTAGCCCCAGTAACAGGAGTAAAACGCTCTCTCCAAATTTCAGTAGCAGGTCCCTTATTTTCCTGAGGACCAGCTATTGCGACATCTTTACCAGCTCCTACAAACACATGCATCAAGAGACTACCTTATTTAAAACCGAGCCTAGCAACCCCTACAGCAGTCTTGTTTACATTAACTCCACAAGTTGAACATAACCTTCTTGTTCAAAAGAACAAACCTGCAGTATGGTTTGGGAAATGCTCAGCTCTCAGCTCCAGGTATGCAGCAGCACCTGTAAATTTGAATTTCTAAGATATTGTTACAGAGTATTATGGTTGGCAAAAGTATCTTGGGGTTGGCAGAAACTGTTTTGACTGCAGCTTTAAAAATAAAGCAGAGCATCCCCAGCCAGAACCATCATCTGCATCTACAAGATGCAAAACCTTTAATGGAGTGCCCATGTGCTCAAATAGCATAAACCATCACATTTGTTCTGTTGAATCAGTGTGCTCATAAACTCCCAGTGAACTCACTAGAATATTTCAGTGTGTTTCAATAATAAAACTGCATTCAAACCTCATCACACTCTCCTACACTTATTTATAAATCATGATATTAATTATTAGGAACACATGCAACCTTATTCAATGAGTTATGTGAAAACATACAGGGTAACTTTTAAACTTCAGTCCATCCTGGAGGACACACAATGGTCAGCTGCCACTTTGAAATGTCTTGAAAGAGAGAAATGAGCAGTGATTTCCTGGAGCCGAAAGAGGAAAACTCACAGCATACTAATGTGCTTCTGTCCTGATTATCACCATGACAGTCAAGTTTTCAAGAGAACAGTCTAAATAAATATCTGGTTTAGACCTGGTTTCAAAATCCCCCAATACTGAGAAACGAAGGAATGTCACAGGCCAAGGATAAAATTTATGATGGGCTTGGTGGGCTTTCAGACTGGGATGCGTACTTCAAACGAGGGGACAATAAGAATGGCATCAGCAGAAGGCAGGATGCTCTTTATGGAAGGAATCCACCTTTTATCTGGCTGCCTGACAGCAGGATAAGAAAAAGACAGCTTGAAAGTATGTGCTTGACTGCCCTCTTAACTAGCAAGACAAAAGTGATCTAGCTCAAGCCTACTCTGTTCACAGTTATTTGATCTCATGTACTTTTCAAATAGGTTAGTACTGCAGGTTTGTTACAAAAGCCAGACTCCTAACACCCAAGAAAAACAAATGTGTTGTAAAATGGCTGGCTAGTGAGTAGTCGAACTTCAAAAACCACAAAGTGAACTAGGCATACAAAGTAAAAGTATCAGTGTGTGGCTAATGCTCAGGTGAAGACAGCAACAGAGATTAACACAGTTGTCCATTCTCAACTACAAAAACCCCATAAAAATTCTTTTTACTCCACATTTGCATTGTTCATATCCAAGGCACAGCAGAGCTAAAACACATCTACATCATGGCAATCCCTTTCTGTTCTAAATGAGGATAGTCTGAGCAAGTCAGGCACAAAAAAGACCGGTCCACATGGCTCGCCTAGGAGCAAGTGAGACCTCTAACTTAACTGCCATGTACAAGATTTAAATTACATCTTCAGATACACATATTTCTGCATTAGGGCAGATTTGACTTTCAAGGAATTACCCGTTTGTCCTTCAAATCTCCCATTACAAGACAACTGTAGTGACCTGAGGGCTGTGCCTTACACTGCTCCGTCCCTTCCCTGCACTCCTTTGTCTTCTCTGACCATTTCTGACTCAGATGCAGGCTGCATACAAGCAGAGTAGAACTTTGCTCTTAAACTTTTTCAAGTAGACACAGTATTTATTCCATGCCTTGGATTAATCCTCCCAAAAGGGTATAAGAAGACTCCAGGTTTAAGTTGGTTAAACTGAGATGATATACCTAAAGCTCATAGCACAGCAGCTCAGCTGGAGTATCTGCCGTGAGGTACTGTGATACACCACCTATTATTGGTGAGAGGATTGGTGTTAAACATATGAGTAGCTACATGCCACAGTAATTTACATTTCTAAATGCCTGACTGTATGATGCAGTTAGAGACTGTGAACATCTGCACTTACTGTGTGCGCATAGAACATTACAGTCATCTTGTTTGGAGGAGATGAATGAGTAACTGCTGAAAGATCACATCAAAAGATAAGACTGTTCAGTCTTTCCAATGAGAGCAGATGGAGAGAAGTGCTTCAGCAGATCCCTTTCATAAGCAGCTTGGTGGCAAGTGACAGCTCAGATCATGAACACACATCAGAAGTGGTAATGCACATCCTCTGTTAAGGGTGGAGGTTTACTCCTAACCCATTGTTTTCTCAACTTCCCCAGCCTGAACTCATTCAGGATGGAGGCCTGTGTCAGCTGCAGTCCAGTTGTCTTTCCTCAGAGACATTGTGTCATTCAGTCTACCACAGCAATAGAGACAAAGAAGCAAGAATATAAAAATAGAGTTGGCTAATATCTGCAGTTAGTTAAGGCTTTAACTTTTGACGATAGTAAAGAGATTAACTCAAATCATGCCCTAAAATCACAAGTCATTAAGTACATTGCAGACTACAAACTAGGCGTAAGGTCAAACTGATTTTCATTTCTAAAACCCAAAATATGAAACACCAATAGCCCTCACAGTCATTCCTCTATTCCAGTCCATTACCAGGACCAACTGCACCTCAAAGTAGAGTGGCACCTCCAAAAATGCATTTGATCTCACCGGGTTCAGCTCTGAGACACAGAGCCCCTAAACTAAATGGGGACAAGAGTGGATCATGCTGTGGCACTCAGGGAGGCTAGTAAGAGCAGATCTGGAACAACCCATCAACACTTCTGATATTTCAAACCCAAACAGTAAACGCCATTATGCAACATGGTTTGGCAAATTCCAAGCACCAGTGTTTAGGCAGGTTGGGTTTTTATTAGAACCATTCGCACGGCACTGACCCAAAACAGTGTCTGAGTTTTGGGGGCAGAGTCATAGCAGATTCTCTCTTAAAATGGCCAAGATTTTTCTACTACCTCTGAAGGAGCAGCTATCTGGCTCACAACTCCTATCTGTTTTAAATGCAACAGTTTTCTTCACATCAGAATTTGTATTGCAGCATCTCTCCATTCATGGGGATATAGGAGATGGAGTAAGCACAATGGGATGCGGCAGCAGCATTTTTTAGGATAGTGACGCTGATAGCACAAGGAGCAGCCTTAGCTGTTCTACCATGAAACAAAATTCGACTCAGCTTATCTTAACAGAAATGAATGAAGAGAGGTTTGTACTGATAAGAAGTAAAAGGCATAACACAGCTTTTTATGTATTTCCTTTCAGTATTAAAGGGTTTAATACATCATATTTGCCATCCATGCTCAAGCCTAGAGTCCTTAGCCCTCACAAGAAGAATGTTTCTCCTTTCCCCAAAGTAATTTTTTTTGGCTGTTTTGAAACATCCCAAGCTGTCACTGTAACAACAGACTGGTTTTCTTGTGCTGACCACAGGAAGAGATGGACGACTGAGGCAAGACAGTTCAAACATCTTAATTGTAAACAGGATTCCATTGTATTCTCATTTACATAAGGCAGCTCCCATTCTATACCCCACTGTATAAAAACAGCCAGTACATACAGTGACCACCCAGAAGTGAAAGACTGAATTCCAAGAGATTGCGGGGAGGAAAACAGCTTACTTACACACGTGTTCTTGTTTATATAATTCTTTAGCAAAATTAAATTGAGTAGTAAGAAAAAAATCAAATATCAATGTCAACAAAATGTAAAAAATTCTAGAACATCTGTGCTGGAGAAACAGAATCATGCTAATTGGAGGATTAAACTACCATCATAGTGATCAGATTTAAACAAAAATGAGAACACCTTTTCCTTCTTTTTCCAAAGTCCCATCACATATGTTACCGAAGTGAAAGATGCTGCTTTTAAGTAAACAAAAACTATAGGCTATCTCAGTCTGATGTCATTACACCAATGTGCACGGATATGAAGGTTGTGTCTTAAAGGCAACAGATTTCTTCCCATGTGAGTTGGAAATAGTTATCACCTTGAGTACTGGAGTACAGAGCAGTTCTGGCCCCCTCATTTCAAGAAAGATCTTGAGGTGCTGGAGATGGTCCAAGGGAACAATGAGACTGGGGAGGGCACTGGAGGGAAAGTCTGGTGAGGAAAGGCTGAGAGAGCTAGGGATGTTTAGCCCGGAGAAGACAAGACTCAGGAGGGGACCTTATCCTTCTCTACAACTATCTGAAGGGATGTTGTAGACAGGTGGGGTTTGGGCTCTTCTCACAGGCAATTAGCAACAGGACAAGAGGGCAGGGCCTGAATCACGGAACATCAGTGATTGGAAGGGACCTCAAAAGATCATCTAGTCCAATCCCCCTGCCACAGCAGGATCACCTACATCAAATCAAACAGGAACATCTCCAGGCGGGTTTTAAATGTCTCCAGAGAAGGAGACTCCAAATGGGCATCCCAGGGGATGCCCATTCCAGTGCTCTGTCACCCTCACCATGAAGCAGTTCCTTCTCATATTGATGTGTAACCTCCTGGGTTCCAGCTCACACATGTTGCCCCTTATCCTATCATTGGATGCCACTGAGAAGAGCCTGGCTCCATCCTCCTGACATTCGCCCCTCACATATTTATAAACATTAATGAGGTCAACCCTCAGGCTTCACTTTTCCAAGCTAAAGAGACCCAGCTCCCACAGCCTTTCCTCATCAGGAAGGTGTTTCACTCCCTTTATCATCTTTGTGGCTCTGCACTGGACTCTCTCAAGCTGTTCTTGAACTGAGGGGCCCAGAACTGGACACAATATTCCAGATGAAACTACGCCAGGGAAGGGTTAGGTTGGACATCAGGAAGTCCTTCCTCACAGAATGGGTGATCAGACACTGGAATGGACTGCCCAAGGCAGTGGTGGAGTCACCATCCCTGGAGGTATTCAGGGAAAGACTGGATGTGGCACTTAGTGCTCTGGTCTAGCTGATGTCATGGGGCCAGGTCGTAAGGTGGGCTTGATGATCTCAGATGTCTTTTCCAGCCTCAAGGATTTTGTGATTGTGTGATTCCCTACTCTCTGTAGTGTGGTGGTCCACGGAAAAGACTTCTTGTATGCCAATACTTTACACATCTATGAATCAAAGATAAATATAGCTCATCTCATTTCACAGATTAATAGGTATTAACACAGAACTGCTTTAAACTGAAATAGCTATAAGACTATATTTCTATTTCTGATTTGGTCCAGTATGTTTTCTAAGCGCATAAAATAAGATGCCCACACCTTTTATCTACCAGTAACAGCAGAATCCCACCTCTGAATTTCCTGTGTACTTCAGCTCCCTACATCTGTCTGGAAATGAAGAGGGGATAAACAAAGGCAGCTATGAAAAGCCCGTAACTTCTCATTCCTTAACTTCTTTGTTGTCAGAATTGCCCTGGTAAACCTGTCACCCAAAACAGAGACAGGTTATTAATATCTCCTTTTACAGATCAGGAGAATATAGTACAGATTGACATTCCTCATCCTTTTACCCAGCCTGTCATTTTCTGATGCAAAACACTGGAGAGGGAAATTAGAGAGAAAATTACCTAAGAACTGTGCTGATAATGTTCAGAAGGAACTCAAAATGTTCACTTTGGTAAATGCCATTCTCTTTTCAGTGCTACCCAGGATTATATTGACAGATACGGTGGGTCGGCCACTTTCCGAGCACCAGTGGACTGATAATAAACCAGGTTTCATTCACTCTTTATATGTTTATCTGGAATTACCAGTGGACTTGACCACCTGGGTCTCAGCATCCTTAATTTTCCACTCAGTTCTTCTCCCCTCATCAATGCCACAGACTTTTCTTAAATGCCATCCTGCTTGTCTTAAAAGTGCTTCTATCAACCAGTTAATCCAGCCCAGTGTGTTAACAGCTCTGCTCAGTTTTAGCACTGTTTCTTCCTCTCATACACACAAACCTGTGTTTTTACAAGATGCAGATCCCTGGCCCTTGATGGGGTGCCACAGTAACACAAACAAGAAATAAGACACCAGCATTAACAACCCTAAGCAGAAACCCCACCTGTGCTGCTGTCCTGAGATGCACTTGTCCCACGTCAGCAAAAACAGCCTTTACTTAAAACATTTCCCCATCACGAGAATGCTCGGGAAAGATTTTGGCAGCAGAGTTTATCAAAGGTTGCTGTCATGATGCTACTGCAGCCATGGCATCAGGCCTGTATGAGAGCAGAGCTTTGGCAGCTGGGTACTCCACTTCTCCCTGACACTCAGAGCAGAAAACAGCACGGTGGTTCTAATTCCACATTCAGGCAACACTCCCATTGACGTCAAACATAAATATTGGAGAGTTCAGCTGTGTAAGCCTTCTGCATGTTGAAAACAAGTATATTTTCAGTACTTAAATGCTTGGCATGTTCTTAAAGAGAGTTCAGATGAAGCCTTAAAGGCAGTTCCTTCCAAAGGAGAACTGGTCACTATACCAAACTTTCAGCTGAACAATGTTCCTCCCTACATCAAGACCCCAGAACATCAGGCCAAGGCACACAGCAAGCATCCCACCAGTCATGTAACCCTCCTCTGGTCAGCTGTGCTATCTCAGCTGTTAGGTCTGTGGCACAGAGAAGTAAAAATTACATGCAAAGGCACTGCAGGGATGGTATCGGATGACTTGAGGCACCACCTAATGGGTTACCACCCTATATGCTCCACAGAAGGCATAACCACCAGCTTCTCCTTTGCTGACTGCATTAACTGTTACATACTTTTACATATCAGAAGATGAAATGCAGTCATGAACAAAACATACATCTGTCATGTTTCATGATAAATCACAGAACATGGCAGAATTTTAAGGCAGGGCAAATGCTTTGTGCATGAGCAGACCCTGTACCTCTGTCACATCGCAAGCTCCACATGTGTGTGGACACGACTCTATCAGCAATCAACTACAACAGAACACTGCCAGGCTCCCTCAGGAGAAGCTGGTGTACACTGTCAACAGCATACAATTATAAGGGCTCCTTTTTTATTTTTCCCCTCTGCTCATATCTATTTTCATGGGTTAAAATCAGTACCAGAGAATTAACTCTTCCACTGCAGCAGTATCACCACTGCCAAGCACATGCGCCAATTGAGACAGCAGCACATCTCAACTCCCAGTGGTGGTAGGACTGCACATGTCTGTTCCAGCCAGGGTAGTTTATATTTATTACTGCAGAAGTGTAAAAATATTTGTGGTAAAATGAACCCAGCGGATGTTTTTGCTGGCAGGAGACAGAGAGCGACAACTGTACTACTCATTGTGAAACACTAACAGCTGAGCATGTGCTGCAGTTGCTTTCGCACTCACAAAGAGGAATCCAGTACTCTGCGATTAATCGGATTATAGTGGCTTTCCACTTCCCACCCAGATCAATTGGCATTTTAAGTTACTCACTCATCACCCTGGAGAGCGAAAGGTAGAAAGCAATCACTTCAATAACAAACCTTTTGCAAGAGTTTAATCCTACTTCATCAGCCACTGCCACCAACTCATCTCTTTGTAGTTGATCATAGTGAGCAAAGCAGCAGCATTTTCTTGGAAAATCAATCAATTGATGTGACACAAATATTGAGACATCAATAAAACTTCTCTTCCAAGAGAAAGCAAGGAAAACGTTTTAGACCTTATGAGAAACCAGAAGGAATGTGCCCCATGAAACCAATTTCCAGTGTAACATGAAGTTGAATTTCAACACTAGCATGACAAGCAAGTCCTTCCCACTAGACTCATCTAAAAGAAACCTTTCTGGAGTGATGTTACTCTGTCACTGCAGGGGTGCTGCTTACACACATGAAGTTATTAAATTAATAGTCAGTTAATGCTTTGATCTTGTTTTTTTAACTTTTCCTAAGAACTGTGCACTGATGTTCAATAAAATCATTTCTCTGTAACTCCCTCTCTCACCATTGCAGCTTAGAACCTCCATTAGCACTTGAGAGCATGCAGCCACCACAGGGGTCTTCCTAGAGATGAGAGTATCTATGAGAGGACAGGGAAAATGTACAGGGGAAGGATGTACAACGTGCTGTCACATCTCCCTGTGAAGAAAGACCAGACTTGGCCTGTAGAAGACACTGACTTTTGACATAAAGAGCTTACCTGGCAGGAAGAATCACAGCGCAACTGATTTGGAAGCCAGAAGTGGAACTGTGCTTTCTCAAGTAGGTTGATAAAACAGATATTGGTGCTTCAGCACAATAAAACATTGCTGGGAAAGAGGTTACAACACGTTTTCTGTTAAATGCAAAGGGAGCATAAAAATAACACAAAGTTACTTACTGTGTTTTGCCTGTAAAGAGGAAGGAAATAGAAGCATAGGTGAGAATAAAATGGCCGTAGGGGGTCATCCCAGGGAATGAAAAAGCACCCAGTACCAAAACCTTCAGCAAGAAAGTAAACTACATTCTGCATATTTAGCAGCAGAAACCTGTAAAACACGTAGAATAACAAGGCACCACAATGAAACCAGGCTAAGAGCTTTGCTGAGATGTCACAAAACTTCACGTGCTAACCATGCACATCCTGTGTAGGTACAGAAGGCTAAGGATGGCTTTCACAAAGTGTGATGTTTAGGACAAGCCAGTCTTGATGAGCACTGTCATACCAGTGTGCCTAAGACTTTGTTTTTCAAGCAGTGCTGTTGACAGTCTGCTATGTCTTTTATATTGCCAGCATGATCAAAGCCACGTTTTATTAGCATGATCAATGTTTAGCATTTCTTGCATAGCTGGTGCACAACCCTGGGCTGTCAGCACACCAAAGGCAGCTATCATCAGGCTGGCTGAAGAATTAGCCTCCATAGAGCTATTGTTTAGACATCCACTGTTGTTTTCTCTAACCTACTGGTACTGTGCTAGCAACACTTTGCTGCATGGCGTGATGAAACCACAGCTGCTTGCCATGTCATTCACAGAGTGGAGCCGCAGCTATTCAACATGACCAAACAAATCGTGGGCAAAGCAACAAGTCGGCTGTATTAAGCTCAACAGCTCAAATCCCACAGAATGCAGAAAACAGAAGATATAATTAATGTTTAGTAGGACTTTTATATCTTACAGGACAGGTGCTCACTTTTTGACTCCTACTAACTGTGGCTGGATGCCAAGTGCTCAAAGCCACAGGTGGGATCCAACTAATCCACAATTTATGAATCCAAATAACTGAACCAGTGCTTGTTGTTACTCAGTTGGCCTGTTGATGCCAATAATTACCAGTCTCCAGCTGGATGTTGCACTGGTAACTAAATGAAGCTAAATGATACAAAGGGCAAGCAGCACACTCCATCAGCTCACCACTCTGGTGTCTACATTTACACCACAACTGGTGCTAAACTACAGCGGTTGCTCCATCACTCAGTGATCCCTGCATAGCTGAGAAGAGGGATCAGGATGAGAAAAGAAGACTCATGGGTTTAAATGAAAAATTATTTACTGAAATGGTCAAACTAATACCAAACACCAATATAAAGTACCCAGTCACACTCACCCCGATGAACAGTAAATAGTTACAGCAAATAGAAAAGCAGTTCCTTGGGATCAGGATGATGTAAGAGTCCCTCCAGGGATGGAGGGCATCAGGAAGAAACCCCCATTCCCAGCAAACTTCCTCCTTTATACTTAGTGCAAAATTTCTGGAATGGGATTCACCTGCAGCCAGCCAACGAGCCCTGGGACACACCAAATGGCCTGCACACCATAGCTGGTCTGGGGTTCTGTCCCAGCAAAACCAAGATAGCTGGGTACCCCTGTTCCAGTGTACAGCCTAACATAGAGACAGCACCCTAAAACAGACAAGGACCACTAGAATGTCAGTGGAAATTCAGAACGTGGCTGCCTCTCCTCAACTCAACTAATACATGTCTCTGCAGATAGCCACACTTATTCTGGAGTCAACAGAAAAGCTGGAGTTACTTTGTCCTGTTGTGATGCACAGTCTTGCATCCTGGTTTGACTGCCCACAAAGTGACAAAGTACTCTAGTGAAGAACTTTTTTCCCCTTACACCAAATATCCATCAAGCAGTTTCATTTATCTCTATGAAAAGTTCACATCTCTTGTGTTTATTCTCTCAGTAGAAAGCAGACTTCTGCTGAAGAAAAAGCAACGTACCTTAACTTGCACAGCTCAAAAAAACCCCCAAGCAACGTAACACCAAAAAATTACCGACCCTCGCTGCCAAAGTTTAAGGAGTCTCAAACACACCTCTAAGAAACAAGGGGAACTGTGCGTGATGACTGGTTTGTGAAACATGTGTTTCAGAAAAATCCAAGTAATTGAGTGAAAATCCTAAGATGCTACTCAGAAAAAGTTTAGCTATTTCAGTACTCCTTCACATACAAAAGACAACCACAGAGTGTAAGAATAACAGAAATTATCAAGAACGAATTCCTCATGTAAATGACCATGATTGCCTGCACATTCTTCCTCTCAGCTTGTCTGCAAGGAGATGAAGGTGACCGCACAGGATACTGCTGCTCCCCATTCTAGCTCAGTTCATCCTTTTATAAACAAGAGCTCTGAAAAATCAACCTTCTTCCCACAAGGGATAATCAGCTCTGTGGATTTGAAAATGCCATACTGGAGTTAGTGACGCACCCGTAAAGATCGCATGCCCTTTGTGCTCTTTAATCAGCTGCACACTCACTTCATTTTTAATAAAGAAGCTTGGTATCTAATCATAAGGCTTTTTCTAGGGGAAAAAAAAGCTCTGAAAAATCAAAATAAATTACTCAGTCAACTTTAGCTACAATTCTATTAACTGAAAGGTTTATGAGGCATGATTTTCCCTAGGAGAAGCTATCCGAGTCTGATCCACCTGGAAATACTTAAACAAATGTTATTCTACACTATCCTACACTTGGTTAGAGTTGTGTTTATTTCTTCCATGCAGCCGAATGGTGTGTCACTCCCAGAGTGTTTCTGTCTCACTGTTCAAGTAAGCCTTGAATAAGCTTCATTTAAGTGAATACATGCAAGTGGTTTCATCACTTGTTTTACTGTTTATGGGCTTCCTAACACTCTCAATATATGAATTCATCTACACAATCCTGAAATCGTTTTGCCTTCCAGAGTTGTTCCTTTTTTTACAAAGGAAAACCAATTATTTGTAAAGAAGCAATTGTTCTAGTAAAGTTGATCACAACTGTTAGTTACATCAGGCAAATTCACATTCATTTAGTGGAAACTCTGGATAGGGGCATTACTTCATTTGCTGAACTGGCTGGCATCCTCAAGTCATAATTGAGCAGGGTAGGACTTAAATTAACCAAAGCTTTTTGCTGCTGCAAGTCTGCACAGGCTGTAAGTGAGCCAGGCACTGGGAGTCTAATTCTGGAAATCTGTTCCAGTTTCGTGATCACCCCAATACCCTCAAATGTTCCTAAATGACCATTACAACTCCCAGGAAACCCACTGAACCACCCAGCAATGCCAAAAACACACAATGTTATTCAAAAAGTCATCATATCCTGTCACCTCTCAAACGCACCCTTCTCGGAAAAACAGGCTCTTGATGGTGAAGATACTCTCAGTGATAGGTCCTTGATATGTTACTGTTAGTTTACATTGCAAGATGCTATTTAACTGAAAACAACTTATCTAACCCATACAAAAGCAAACAACCGAGTACATTCATTAGGGCAGCATATGTGTTATGATCGTTCCGATTTCTTTAGGGGAAGAAAAGCAATACTGTTTAGACATGCCTTCAGCATGCAATTCCACCACAACGTAAGCTCATTAATGGCGCGCAAACTCCTTTTTCTGCCTTAGGGATTTCAAACATGAATCCCTGCCATATAAATATTTATTTACTTAGAAATTATTTTTAAAGTCAACTGAGTTTTAATTGGTTTTAATGATTTTTTTAAAAAAATTATTATTGGCTTCTCTACTTATTCATTACATCAAGGAAAATAATTAAACTTAATATTCTGTTATAAATTATATATACCCATGGAACACATGCAGTATCTGCATTAAGAGCTGTAATTATTAATAGATTTTTCTATGTACATAAACACATATTACACATTCACCATTTGTCAGAGAGATATTCCCGTAACTCTTCCTGTAATGGGAACCTGGCCTCGAGGTTTCAGAGTAATTGCACCTAACAATACACAAGCGGTCATACAAGACCAGCCAGCAATTCTTCTAACATAGTTTTGGGGATTTTTCCTGAAGATGTTGACTCATAACTTTTGACCTGCTAATTTACATCTCAAAACACTGACTGCTGTTCCTCCACAAATATGAAGATGTGCCACACTTATGGTGCATATTTACCTCTTAACACATACAGAAAGGACACAGTAAAAGCTGAATGCTTAAATATAAAATAAAGTCACAGATTAGATTTACACTCCTAAGTCACTTACAAAATTAAGGATGCGTCAATCATTGCATCAGAGCTCTCCAGACAAAGCAGCAGCTGCTAAGGCAGAAAAGGACAGGACTATGCAGAAGAGAGAAGCCAGCACTACAAATGCCACTGCTGAATGGCAATGGACTAGTAAGAAACCATAACTGCTGGGAAGTCTACCTGGAGCTGGGCTGCTCCATGTCAGCTTACTGGTTTGGGTATCTGGCAGCAAGACTGATGTGCTTCTGTAAAATAGTTTGGCTCTAACATTTATTCACAGAAAAAAAGGTTGTATTTTTTTTAACAGGCTATAGCAATCAAGGAGACTGTTCATGGACAAAGAACTCTGTATCAAGAGAGAAGTTATGATACTATTTTCAAGAAACCATAGTCTTTATCAAAGCTTTGTCCTACAGAAGTTGATCCCAATTATCACAGAACCACAGAACATTAAGGATTGGAAGGGACCTTGAAAGATCATCTCATCCAATCCCCCTGCCATAGCAGGACCGCCTAGATCAAGTTGCACAGGAACATGTCCAGGTGGGTTTTAAACATCTCCAACCTTCTGCAAATATATTTGAAAAGGTGTTTAACATATGAGGTGGCATTTAAAATAATCATTCCAGCAACAGTGCTCCTGTCACTCACAGTAACGGTAAAAGGGAAAATGCTTCTCTTTGTGTGACAGAGGACTTGCTTACTGCCCTATTACATTATTGCTCAAGATAATCAATAATCTTGTATTGGAAGGACCAGATAATTTACAAGGAAGTCCACGGCCTGCAACTAAGTAAATGTTTCACCACTTCATTGAGAAGCTCTATCGTTCATACAAAATCCTCCTTCACTGTATCATCAAAAGCCAACTAACCAGTGACCAGCCAGCCATAAAAGAGACCCTACAGGTCCTTGTACCTTACCCACTGGTAAAAAATGGCTGAGGTTATGGTAGTGCAGTCAGACGCTACTCTTCCACCATCTTGTCAGGCTTCACTGTATCCTGCTCAGCTGCATTCAGGCAACAGCATTCATTCAGAGAATTTAATTAAATATCCACAAGAGACAGTGAAGTCAAGTTTTGTGCTGAGAACTACACAAGACCCTGGGGCTGGTGGAGAAGAACATGCTCCTCCTGACACCCCCACAACCACTTTCCCCAGCAGACCAGGGCCCTCTCTTCTGGAAACACTGCCATCATCAGATCTTCATGAGGATACAGACTCCATTTAAAGCAATTTCTCTAAAAAGAAAAGTCATTACAACCTCCATACAAAAAAACCTAAACATGTTCTAGAAAGGAAACTAGACAAACTCCCCCACAAACACTTTTCAATGATTTTTGACATGCAATATCTAATACAAACATTCATATCAAACAATAAACTTTATGAGATGCAAAGTCCTTCTTAGGTATCACTGTAGTGGGCAAATCAGTTGCCACAGTAAGACGCATGGGATGACAAACACTCTTCTGCAAGCACTTTTGTGTTTGCTATTACAGAATCTCATGTGGTGTTGACAATATGTACCTTACACAGACGATAACAACTTGATAAAGAAGTGTCTGCTTTGTCACCTTTCCAGCAGGGAGGTTTGTGTCCTATTGCCACCTGCCAAGCCTGTGTCACAAGTGTCAGCCAGAGTTAGATCTTTTTTCTTTCTGACCAACTAGGGAGAATTCAAGACTTTCAAAGCCTCTTTCACATATGGTCCTGATTTTTACCCAAGACAGACTGATAGACATTATCTCACTTTTCTATTATCTCCACATGTCATGATCTGCCTTTGAAATGATGCCTGCACTACAAGGGCGTGAGGCTGGTGAGACTTTACAGGAATGACAGAGATGCTCAGACCTAGACGTCTGAAGAAACAGACAATATGCCTTCCAAGTCCCACCTCCCTTCCTATCTTCCCTTCTGATGACTTGATACTTGCCTATTTCACTGCAAGAATTTGACTGTGAAAATTATAAAACCAAAATATGCCACAAAAGAAACAGAAACCAAACATTCCCTTATCAATACACAGCTACACAGATTAAGTCACGTAGGACAAACATGATACGAAGTGAAACATCCACAAAACCTCCCAGAGGAACATTTCAGCTCTGGATGCTGCCAGTCAGCTATGACCATTTACCTGCCAGAGGTAACTGGCCTGAATTTCTGAGGAAGAAGTTCTTGGTTTATGGCTCTGAGGCAACAAACCTCATGATATGCAGGAGACACCCTGCATATCATAAGCATGTAACAGGACAACCAAGCTGTCTTGCTCCTTGAGTTCTCCGAGTGCCTATGGCAGATTGCCAAAGCAGCACCAAGATTAATAAGGAAAAATCCTTGAAAGCAGGTAATTTCCTTCCAGTCTTATGCCTTTTGGGGCCCTTTTCCAATCAGAATAGGTTAACACACTGACGTTCCTGGGTAATCAGCACATTACAAGAAGGAAACACTGTGGAGGCTCTTTATGATAAATACAGCAATATGCTGGCAAATGGAAGATTTAGAAGTGTAATAACGAAGTGAAATCAATCAGATGTTACCAATTGTACTAGCGTACTCATCACCCCAAAGGATGCTGGCGCACATACAAAAAATATGTTTGACAACACTGGAAAAAACCCAACCCCAACAACAGAAATGCTACCTGGAAAATACAAACGCTTGTTCTTAGTTGTGCATTTTGAATCACCTAAAAAACAGTGTATATGACCTGTTGCTGTTTCCTTATTGCAGATCCTGTGACTAGTGGTTTTATCACTGCAGCTGTAGAAGGAACGTGAAGACGAAGCAGAGCACACACAGCAAGCTGGCAGCTGGAAAAGCCAGCATGGAATGTTTCAAGTCAGACATTAAAAATATTTACGCCTAAAGGCCCTCAAGTTTAGGAATGGTACACAGGTTACTGAACTGGGATCCCTGGGTTCAAAAGCCATTTGTTATAAGCCACCTTTATGTAAGTTTTATGCCCCAAACCTAGCCAAGTGCCAGTGAACATTCAGTTTAAGTTTACTTTTGCTTGTCTACACTGTAAAGGATTTATGTTAGTTATATTCACTTAATCAGTTGACTTAAGAGGATTTCACTCTGAGACATGAGTTTTAACAACCAGAGCTATTAAATATTACTTACAGTTTTGAACGGTAAACAGGGTTTAATTATTAAACCCAGGAATACAACAAACATGGATTTCCACGAGGGAAGTAATTCAGGTATTTTTCCACGCATATAAAAGCAGGTGCATCTCTTTAAAGAGCAAACTGTTCTAGGGAAAAGCTGGTGGATTGTAAAAGTCAAAATTAGAGCAAACTATGATAAAAAGAGAAAGAAATAATGAAGCTGGAAAGCTGCTCTGTAGGCTGCAGTGAGTATTTCACAGTTAACCTCATACATGTTGTTTTATGTAAGGGAATGAGCTGCTCAGGTCGATAGCAATTAATGACATCACTTCTGTCAGTGCTGTGAAACACATCAGCTGCATCACAGCCCAGCGTTATGCAGAAAACTGTCATTTCCAGGGATCTGCCTATCTGCCACTGGTCACCACTAACAAGCTCCAGAGGCCAAGCACAAAGCAGTCTCAGCCAAAGCACTGGGACATGGATGACAATTCCAGAAGTGTGTGACACCAACTCACTCTGCTCTTAAGAAGGTCTCCAGGTTGATCAGTCAGCAGAGGTAAACAGCTCTGCTATGTTTTGTTTCCACCAGCAATGCACAGATTTCTCTGAGGAGAACAAGACTGATTTTTTCTTTTCTTAATAGTCAGAGCTGAAGAACAAAGTCAGTTATTAACAGGCAGTAATTTGTGTTTCCTTGTACTTGACTGTCTAACCAGTTACTACAATAAAACTGCAAGGATGCCAAATCTACAGGATAGAAGTTTAGAACACTCATGTCCTAATATTGGCTGATAGGGACATCTTCAAAACATCTGCAAATTTTGGGGCAGTGCCCAGGAATTGTAATTATTTCTGAGAAGGAGAATTTGAAATTTATTAAGACAGGGCAATACCTGGAAAATCATGAATCTTAGGAAAGATATGCTATTGCTAAGAGTATTTCAAGACTTGATGAGAGTCAGCACTGTGGAATGGCGAACTCCAGGCGTATTTTTAATGATGTTTTTGATTACACTCTATTTAAAAGAATCAGCTGTCAACACTGATCATTTCCTTTTGTATAATTCATAAAGTGGTTAATTTCGGGAGCAAAAATATTATGGGTTTGAGTAATTGGCTGCTGAAGCACAGTAGGTACTAGGTCTCCACATCTGGTGACTGGGAGCACGTGCTTTGCCTGCTGCAGACCAGCTCAGAAACATACTGTTGTGAAGGAATGTGCTTCTACACGCAGCCTTTCTGCCTGAGGCAGGGGAAAGAAAACCTCCCCTGCAAGTAAAGAGGCCTCACCGTACAGATCTTGCTCCATGTACAGCAAGCGTGATGGATCTGTCCTTCTCCAAAAGCAATATGTCCATTCTGGCTTGGAGGAGCACATGCATGGAGGTCCTATTAGAGCCAATAAAGCTGTACCTGCCTGTTTGCTGCCATGTCCAGGGCTGGGATTTATAGAGGTCCTGCACCACCACCCAAGCGCACTTATGCTCTGTGTCAAGGCTGTCAGTCAGTCATCCCTTTATCACCACCACTTCAATATTTTACACAATTCAGACACATAGACCTATGGTCTCTGAGACACTGATTTCCAGCTTTTCCTTGTTGTGAGCATTTAAAAATTCCTGTAGAGGAAGATCTTCTCACCTCAGAGCTAGGGCCTTCTCTAGTGCCAATGAGTCACTGGGATATCATGACAAGGAGCCTCCTGTTAACCACATCCATTTGTGCCATCAGAATACACTGAAATACAGATTCTTTGCACTTAACAAAGGTATTTGATCTAAGCATTGGATTGCTGTGATTGTGGCAGTTGGTACTCCTCAAGTCATGAGGCTCTGTTCTGATGTCTGCATTGATATCTGACCTCAGGTTCCAAACACTAACAGTGATATAGCCCAAGGGCTACAAGTGAGCATGAAACCCGTGTGAAACATGTAGATAAGCATTTAAGAGTAATTTTTAAATACACTTCGTGATCATGTGCTTGGAAACTGGATTTTGCAATCAGATATAATGTGGTTACTTGTGGATTTGCTGTGTGTTTGTGTATTTACTCCACTATAAAGAGAAACAGATGACTGAATTCTAAACATGAAGATTCACTACAATTTCATGAGGATAATCTCACTTACACTACTCTTTACATTAGAAGAAAGCCCTCACCAGTAAAAATCAGGAATGCAACCTTTCACATATCTGTTTACATAACTGGAAATCCTATTGGCTTTCTGCTAATCCCTATCTGCTAATAATTTATTCTATGAAAAAACTTAATACAAGTAAATCTTTTCTTGTACAGCAATGGATCTGGAAATGCTGAAGTGATTCTTTCTCTCATACCCAACATTTTCTTTTTGTTGGTGGGCACTTGTAAAACAAATACATTTCCTGACTGCCAACCTGTCTGTGTCTGATGGCATCTTGAAAACCCAATAAGGCCTTATTTCACAGATCACCAGGAACAACAACAAAGAAACTCAACCATTCTGAATGGACAGCTGGGATTAAGAGCAGAAGTTTGTGTTCCAAACGTGATTTAGTCACCAGTTCGGCTGGAGATCGAAGATACGGAATTTTTTATAAATCCTCTTCTCACAGAATGCCTTTGGAGGATTACAAATAAACTTTATTTAAAACTTACTTTAGAGATGACATGAAACAGATGGAACCCTGAGTTTCTTCCTCGGAACTATAAAAAGCAGCTTTGCTCTTTCACAGTGCTTCAGGAACTCAAACCTGCTATTTGACATGACCTCTGGACCCAGTTAGGCTGCCTGCACACTGTACTCACCCTGGCAGCACTTCCACAGTGCCTGAAGTCCCATCTCAAATCTGATTTTTGAAATATTTCACTTCACAAAACTAAAGGCAGCAGCCTGCCTAACAGTAACTCTTTCTGGGTGGGAGGCATCTCCTGTAGACATATTTTTCTACTTAAAACAAGTGATATAAAATCACTGGGAATCAAGTGGCACTGTGGGATGCTAACGAAGGGGGTTTTCCCCATCAAAACACCTTTTCTTAGGTTGGCCCTCCTCCTGGAGGAAGATTCAAGACCAACTGGCTACATCCTCATCTCTTCATACCCTACTTGTGCGCCATCTGTTTCCTGAAAACACATCCTGACCATGACCCTGCCTCACAAACACCACATCCAGTGCTAGAGTTCCTCTACTATACCCTATGCAAAGAGTAAAGCAGATGATGCAGTAAAACCTCTGCTGTATCCACTGAGGACTGAGGGAGTGGAGCACTGAGCAGAGAGGAGCAAAGCAACACACCCAGACTTGAAAGGAACCAGTTAGTTCTATTTATGATGGTTTTCCTAGAACTGAGAAAACGAACAATGGTGTTGCTACTCCTCCTCACACTGACTGTAAAACCCTGTCCTACTGAGTTTGTTCATAAGGTCAGGCAGAAATTTCTAGCATTTTAATGCTTTGAGTCTCTCAACTGAAGCAATTAGAAAATGGTAATTAGTTAATTATATAGAGAAGTCTCACATTTGCTGCCTGCAAGGAGCTGTCATCACTGGTTAGTGCAGAATAATTATTCTGAAGAGAAAACCATCGACCTCAATTTTCATGGGTATGTGACAACAAACATCATCACATAACAGCATTAGCCCCAGATAAATTAAAGTCTCCAGCAAGGTTTGGTGCCTTTGGGAAACACTGCAGAAAACACCATGAGTTAGCATCCATTATAATGTATTAGTAACCAACAATTACTTTTCCACAGTAGTTAGACGCTCAAGAAGAGGCATCATGCTGCTTTCACCATTTCAGGAATGTTTGAGCCAAGTTACATAACTCTGCTCATTAGTGGCTTCACCAGTCCTGACCACAATTGTACACAGGAGGAGAGGTGGCTCTTTGGAAACAGTCAGAAGGAAATAAGTCACAGTGAGGGATGAAGACAGATACACATGCTGCTTTCAAAACCATGTTTTTCTTGTGAAGTTAGAAAGTTTGTTCTTTCACAAACACTGATGTATTCATCCAATCAAATGCTCTTCAGCAGAAATAAACAAGTACCCAAAATCTAGAAGCTATTTCAGAAGACCAAATCCTGGAGAATGAAGAATAACTCCTTTTGGAAGCATTGTCTGTTTGGTACCCAGCTGGACTGATTTTCCAGTGCCAAGAACACACACAGCTACTCAGAGTTAGGGCAAGCTGGAGAGATGGACACTGCTAAACTGCTACTGTTCAAGGAGTCACCTCAGAACAGGGCATCCCAAAAAAAGCTGGCACTGCCCAAGATGCAGCACTAAGCACCTCTTCAAAGCAATACAGATCCACCAAATTCTTTGCTCTAGTAACACACTAGTGGGGGGGGGGAATTTCTCTTTGATTCTAAAAGGTGCCAAAAATTCCAATGACAGCCAAATGTTTGGAAAAGCACAAAGGAGGGAGACAGTAAGAACAGGCCCCACATCACCCTTCTGAGAGGATTCCCTACTCCTCAGGTAGTTTTCTCATGTCCTGTCTCTGGCGGACAACCTTTTCTCTGCTTCAGCACCTTTGCAGAGCAGGAGTCGTCGTCAGCTCCTGAGCCAAAGGAACAGCAGAGAAGCAAACAGCCATTTGGGGAAATCGTTTTGAAATTGTTTCCAAGTTACTCAAGCCTGCAGCCTGAATATTAAATGAGGAAATCTTTAAGCATTCAATTTTTCTAAGTGAACAGAGTAATTCCCAGGAACTTTCCAGAGTGGGAGGGGAGGGGGCAAAGAAAATCTGAGATTTTAAGCTGTAGAAATCAGAAAACAAACAGGATGAAACTGAAGGGACAGGAGCAAGCAGAAGATAGTGCCAACACTGCTCCAGCCATAAATGAGACTAAAAGTGAATTGGCTGCCAGGAAAACATGTGAAGTTGTCAGCCCGGGGAGGGCAGAGGAAACAACTTCCAAAGAAGCGTATCACAGTGCACAACACTTGCTCTCGGTGGAGAGGAGAGGTAAAAAACCTAAGAGCGCTGAATGAGTGCCATTTCCAGCAGGGCCCCAGCAACTTTTCAAAGACTTGTCACTCATGTGGTGAACCTCCTAAAGACAGCAGCACAGTGGGGCAGGGGAGAAATGGATTCCCCTTCTGCAGGTGCAATTTTGCATAGAGAAAATTAACTCCAGATGCGGAGCAGAGTGCTTGTCCGTCTCCCCAGTACAGACCTGTAGTTTGACTGACATTTGCTTGCTGAAATTTCCACCTGCAGTTCAACTGTGGGTTACAAACGGGGGGAGCATCCTCTTGGAAATCCACGCCAAACTGCCTTGGTCCTGTCCCACTGCCATGCATACAGTGACACACCAGGGCACGAAGAAATAAACCTTCGTCTTGACCTTACATAGAGTGATTTAGGTACGTAATCCATATATGCCAATTATTCGTGGTAGATGAATATATTTTTTCAATTCTAAATTAAACTTGAAGAGGAGAAAAACATCTGGAAAATTCTTTTGTGTACTTGCAAATACAGAATTTTTAAGAAAGTATGAAGTCTTTAGGGATGTCAAGCTGGTTTAAACTCTTGATAAATCACACTTCCAATAACTTTTTTTTTCCCCTGGTACTCCCAGCACTGGAATCTGAAGAAAGCTCACGATATAAAACCTTAGTAGAAGTAATCAAATGTCACAGTCTGCTGCTGGTGCAGCATGCTATCGTTTCTGCCAGGGATTGCTTCAATTAGTTTATGTTGGTACTAAACATCTGACACATTCTGAACTGACGCTTGTCACAAGATCCCAGCGCAGCAACACACCAGACATGCCATCTTGGACATAAGTATCACCTGCGGGTGCAGTCTCCAAGCATTCACAGGTGCTCTGCCCTCAGTGCTCACAGCCCTGGCAGGTTCCCAGGAAAGCTCCATGCTCAGCCATGGGAGCTTGGACCAACATTTTCTCTTAATAGGCTAAACTTTTTAATCTTTCACAAGAAGCAGTTGAAAGAAGAAGTGGTGAGAAAAGAATTGTACTCCAGTAGGGTAAATAAACACAACCAATCTTTCATTTTACATAGAGAACACTATGAAAAATGCAGGTGAATCAGTATATAAAGGGGTTTTTTTGTACTTTCAGAAAATAATCGGCACCAGGTAGCAATAACAACTCCTTGCAGGCTAGGGCTCACTGGCCATGTTCTCTGGTACTTTAGTCCAGTTGCTCTGGAGACTGATGTTCCACAGAGTCTCAACCACAACTTCCCCATGTTTGCTGTGTAAACATGCCAAGAAACACAGCACATCACAAAGGCAGCTAAAGCACCTCCAGTTAATACACAGACGCATACAACCTAAATAAAAGACATCACTTCCAAAATTGTCACTTTCTCCAGACAGTCTGATTCTTAGGCAAGAATAACCAAACTCTTCCAGGAGCTGCTGTGCAACAGCTTTGGGCCAGTGGCAAAAACATAGATGGCACCAAAAGCAGCATCCATGTTACCTCAACTATGCGTTGAGGTATATAAACTAATCTCTTGGGATGTGTTTTACTCCATTGAGTTAAACGTGTTGACACAACAGGCATGGGGCAGAGGAGAGCAGAAGCACAAAGCTGGGAAGTGACTTCCCAAAAATCAGTGTGGCTCAGCAAAATGAGATGATGATAAAACCCCCATCTCCTGATTTCCAGCCAAATATCGGATCTGTAAAATCATAGTGCTCCCACCTGCCTGGAAACACCATTTCATCTGTGGACCAACAAACATTTGCCAATGTAAGTGTCCACAAAGTCTGACAGAGTGTCCACAAAGGCTGTATCATTTTTACATTTAATAAAATGAGAAGTAGCCATCCTTTGAGAGGACTGACTCTGGAGGTGCTTTTCCACTGAAGAACATGTTCCTGTTGAATTACAGCGTTATCTAACAGGCAGCAGAATTATTTTTTTTTCCATCAGCTCCAGGCTGTGGAATCACTGAACACTCTCTGCATCACTGTGCCCAGGGATGATAAAACCAGGAGAATAAAATTTGACTGACAATTTTAATCAGCAGTACGCCTCAACATTCCAGGCTATTTTTAAGTCCTCTGGGATTCTTAGGTGTTATGGTTCTCTTTGAGCCTAAGAATGGTGACTGAAAAACTGAGAAAAGGACCAAGGGGAAACACCAAGGGGTTCACCAAGTCCAGCCCATGACAATAGGAGAGAAACACACAGTCAGTAAGACATGCCAACCCATAGATGAGTCAGGAGCAGTCCAAAAATGCTTCCAAGGTAGCTGCCCACTAAATCTCTTGGCTTCTGCACAGAAATATCCAGCTGCAGCTGGAATTAAGCCAGCAGAAGCTGTTAGGTTTAACCTCTCAGCCTCCCCAGAGATCGAGCTCCATGACAGCTTCCATGATGCTGTGGAGTCATGTCCTTGCCAGTGAAACCACCACACACTGTCTCACATGCCAGCTCTCAGCAGTGCCTAGTTTTGTGGCACCAGACTCTCTGAAGACTTTGTCCAGCACATGGCAGATTCAGGACCCTGCAACGCACTGGGGAGCACTTTCCTATTCCTTCTGCCACGACCACCTCCTGCTCTATCTCATCAACTCTGGCCATGTTCTGCCTGACTGACAGAGCAGAGGGGCTGATGCTGGGAATCTTTCTGTTCTGTCCCCAGACACTGAGTCTCAGAGCCGGAGGCTCTCTAGCCCACACAAGCACCACTGCTCCCTGCAGCCAGGGTGGAGTTAGGCTGGGGAGTGCTGCAGTCACACCTCGAAGCAGAGGCTGTGCATACCCAGGAACTGACCCAGATCTGGACTTCAGATCAACCTCAGACCCTCCAGTTTTGATGCAACCAGTAAGATGCCTAGTTCAAAAGATCGGTGCCTCATAATACCTACAGCCTACCACCCATGGAGCCCAAGGGGAGGCCAAGGGTATTTCCAGCATATGCAGAGCATGTGTTGGCTGTACAGAGGCTTGTAAAGACCAGGTATAGCCTTTCCCCCAGAGTCATCAACATCTGTGATCCCCAGCAGAGAAGCCACAATAACACAACACAAACATACACAGGAGACTAATGCTGAAATCTCTCTGACCCAAACACTTGGGGCTGTAACAGCTGGGACTAAAAAGAAAACTCTGCTTCTTCCAGGCACACCTACATTATCTCCAAAGCTCAGTCAGCCAATTAAAATCAATTTTCAAATATTTCCTAGCCCTATTTCTGGTTAAAATAGAGAATATCAACATAGAAACCCAATCTTCAACTGAAATTAATAGGATCAAGATGGATCCCTGAATTACTGCAATCAGTGACAGTAGAGCTGCAGCCCACATACACGTGAGAAGTAAATTAGCAACTCTCATGAGTTACATGAAGTTCTTAAAGCACACAGTGGCTTTGCCAGCTTTTAAGGATGCCAGTTCAGAATAACAAGCCCTCCTTGTCTTCACACAAAGGGAGACAAAGTGCCTTAGATCAAAGCCACCATTAGAAAGTTGGGTGATTATTTTTAATAGTCTGTAACGCTGAAATAACATGAATGTTTTAAGACATGTAATTGGCTTTAAGCATAGCAATTTTCAAGCCAAATCAATTTTTCAAGCTGAAGTTCTGGAAACGTTAATCAGGGACACCTTCAGTCTGAAGAGACAACTCTCTTTGCAATGTGTACATCTCATTCCAGTTAGAGAGGTTGCTTTTGGTCACATAAGAGAACCTGACAGAACTGTCCCTATTTTCTGTTCAATTGCCCTTGCTGCTATTGCTTTTGTGCCAGATTCTTCCTGTATGTGCATTTAAATCGAGACTGACAGATGTCTCAATTAAAACCTGCTAACAACACCTCTCCCCATACAGCGGATTTCAGCAGGATACTGTCTTCGCTTGGCAGTGCTGATGCTAAAAACCAATTTTTAAAGTACGTTGTGTCTCAGGTTGTCAGGCCTGGCCTCATTCCCTCTCTGCCCTGACTCACTCCAGGACATCTCCCTGGAGTTTCAGGGGTTTGCAGCCTTTTTGTTAAAAACACAGCTACACCAGAACTCGCTCAAAATAAAAGCATCATTGGATGAATATGGTTTATTGGTATATTGTTGTACACTAACTCAAATGATACCTAGGTACATTAGGAGAAGAAGAGAGTATCTGCTGTGCCAGAGAAGCTTCTCAGCAGTAGGTCAATTAACAGTATTGCCTTTTATGCTAAGCGACTTCAGATTAATGAAAATGCAAACCAGAGATTCACACAGCTGTCAGCTGTGAATGGCACTGCCAGACACACTCAAGGGACACCTCAAGGAGTAGTTCAACACCACCTCTTGGATCATAGAAAGATTTTCAGTGAAAAGCCAGAGCAACCTAGGAATGGTTGCTCCATTCCATCCAGGTCTTCAGAGGCAACCTGCGTGCTTTGTGGGCTGCCGCACTGACACTGATCTTTCTGATCACAGACTGGGCACTACTGCTGGCTCAAGGGACCCAATGCTTTGCTGTCCTGCATAATACACAGTGGGGACCAAGAGCCAATGCTAAAGCCTATAAACACATGGTTAAGCGATACGTTTAGGTTAGTACAGAAGCCTCCAATGGTCAATTAAAGAAAAGCAGACTAATCTGTGTGAGTACAGATGGAAATACAGCATGTTTGAGTAGATTTGATCCACTTTCAGGGCCAATTTAAGTTTTTGTACATCTGTTATTAAACCCCTTCCCACAGTATCTGCACTTGTGCTTGGCCTCATACCCTACCAACCTTCTGATCTGAACCTCTAACCTGCCTCGTCCCTGTGAGCTGCTCCAGTGACCTCCAGGTTGTGGCTGACCCTAGTTATTGCCACCGGACCTGTCCTCCTGGTTTTGTTGGGTATTGTGGGAGTGCCCAGCCAGTGAGGTCCTTGCCTTTGTCTGCCAGCTGCCATTTCATCTGCTCCAGGCTCCCTGACACCTACGTGAAATCATAAAGGGGAAGTGTGGAAATAACCCAACTATAAAAACTTATTAACAGCCTTAAGTGATTCATTCCAGGTAACAAGTGATATCTGTGGCCAAACAGAAGAAAAACCCTCAGCTTTTATACCTCGAGCTCTAACACAACCCCTTACACTCCCAGCCTCACCCCCCACGCTGCAACTTTGTGCTCTTCTCACTGTCACCCGAAGCCTGCAGAACTGCCAGATGTGCAAACCCACAGCAAGCTTGACGGCTGCAAACTCACCAGGGATAATTACTCGATTACAAAACAGAGTTTCATTTGATTTGAGACTGTGGATTGGAACATGATCTGTGCATTTTACTGTGCTGTATTTCCTTTTCTTTTTAGTATGAGCTGCCTACACATAATGTGTAAACACTATGGTTTGCAAATTCCTTACACAATTGGGTAAATTGTGTCTTTCCAACAATAAACATTGTTGGATCTGATACCACCTTTTCCTTTCAGCAGACGTTTAAATACTTCTTTCAGAGAGAAAGGACTTCAACTGGAAGCTTTTCAGTAACTGAAGGTAAACTAAGCATTCATCTGCACCTGTGAAACCTACCTCAAATCTCTCCAAACTAGAGAAAGCTTCAAAACTGTCAGTCAGCAGATGCAACAAGCATCAAGTCTAGCTGACAATCCGCTCCAAAGTTTCCACCAAGTATGCACATGTGTTAGCCACTACACAGCAAATCCTCTCCCTTCTCCTTTGGGCCACAATGAAAAGAATTCCCAAGAAACATTCAGAGATGTCACAAAGTGTGGCACATCATCCCTTTTGGTAAACTTCATGTTGCCTAACACAAAGCTGCTCACTATAAAACCCCGACTGCTCTCGCTGAGGGGAATCAATGCCGCATGTGTGGGTCTGCATGCAGTCAGAGGAGGAGAAAAGGGCTACTTAGCAGAATTCCACGTAATGCTTAGGGCTCTTTACTTCCAGGGGAAATGAGTGGTACTAGTGCTGGATGAACCTATTTTCCTTTCCCTTCATACCAGATAGGACACACAGCCACAATTTGCTGGATGAGAAGTCCCAAGGGCTACAAAAGACGGGTACAGATTGGACACTGCAGTGTTGCACCTCATGCAGCATGGTAGAGCTGTCCTGCCCTGCAGATGGAGCACTTCAGACTCTCGGGAAGAACTTGCTGCCTCTCCAGGTTCCTGAGTAAATGACCAAACAGTTCAAGCCCTTCTCAATTTACAGCTGATGGCAACCATCTCACTGGAAGTTAATCTCCTTTCTCACTCTCCCTCAGCCAGGAATTCCGGAATAAGCACCTTTTAAACCCATAGTTTTTACTTCTCTGTTTTAAAGAATTTAGCATTTGATGAAACACTATGCTATGTAAACAAAAGAATTATCCCCAGCTATTAAATGTAAAGTTCTGTGTTTTGTTAAAGAAACACTGAAGCCAAGTACAAAGTCCCTAGATAGGCCTGCAGGATATTCAAAGCGATTAACCCCTTTGCCAGACTTCCCTGACCTCCAAGATGGATCAGCCATGTTTTCTTGCAAGCATTCCTTCAGATGTTCTGGCAATACTAACGGTCTGTTGTCACCTGCAGGAGCCGAGTTCTGTGTGTGTCCTGGGACATGTGCAAGTTGTAACAAATCACCCTTCAGCCTTACACAAGTCCTATCACTTACCTCAGTGCTACCCACCTGTTCGAGACAACAATGCTGACCACATCTATTTTGCAAGTGTCTTTCTAAAAATTATTTAGAAGCAAACCCTGGCTGCATTCCCCAGTCCAGCTCTCAACACAGTATTGCTGAACTGGAGTATGTAAGAAAGATTAATCAGGAAACCTAAAAGAGCAACTCAGCATAAAGACCCCAAATCCTTCCCCAAACACAACCACTGCAGAGGGCATAAGACAGAAACCTGGACTCTCCCTCTGGAGAAAGAACTGCTGAAAACTCTGTAAACTGCATTTTTGATAGAGGAAACGCCTGTGTTCAGATTGCTCCAAAGCATAAGACAGCAATGTCTGCAGGCTACAGAAAATGAAATTTAAAAGTCAAATTTGGCAGATTAACAGGATTAAAGGGACCACATCCTCAGGCAATATAAATCAGTAAAGCTTCTGAGCAACAGCTTCCAGATTTAAATATATCTGCAGATTTTAATCTGATTTCCTGATATGTAGCTGAGAGAAATGAGTGCACAACCTGAATTCCAAAAATGTCCGTGCAGTTATCCTGGGTGGAAATGGTTCTTGGAAGCCACTGGTAACATCCGGTAGGACAGTGGCACTGCCCAGTGGCTACAGTCATCACCAACAGCAAATGCCTATACCAGACAGGCAGCTGGTCCAGATCTGTAGGCTACATGGCTCATCTCAAGAGGTTCCACATTAGTGAGATCATCACTGAAAACAACAGGGCTGCATGTATCAAGTCTTGCCATTGACGGTCTTAATACAGGCAGATAAATCATTCTGCTGCTGAGCTGCAGCAAACTGTATGCCAGAATTCTGACTTCTGCTAAACAATTTTCTCCATGTTAAGGAGCTTTCTGCTCTAACCTGGTGACCATGAAACCCTCTGGGATTTCGCTTTTGCCAGTTAAATTTGTAATATTCAACAAGTCTTAAGTAAATAGATAAAACCAAAAAGCTGTATCACTAGAGTGAGGCAGAACCAGTAAGACATGGAGGACCCCACGAGAAGTGGTCATAGTTTGAGTTTATGTTCTCCGGGCCTGGATTTTAGGCAGTCATTTAAAAAGAAGGTCAAACAAATGGATATTGTTTCTTAGTACAGGCTTGTTAACTGAGGACAGTTGCAGCAGGTGCCTAAGCAAACACATTCTGTTAATTCAAAGAACCATCTCTCAGACCTGATATGAGGGATTCTGACTCTCCTTCCCCTTCTGCTAGTAGCTACCTTACCCTCTTCTGCTAGGCTGAACCTATGGACAGTAACGTATAGGTCTGAGAACGCAGAATCACAGAACCACAGAAGTTTGCATTAGAAGGGGCCTGGAAGATCATCTCGTTCCAAGCTACTACCATGAGCAGGGCCACCTTTCACTACCTCTCACTGTCTACGCACAAGCATTTGACCTGGTCGAAAGAAGCTATTTTGAGACTTGCTCCCCAATACTCGTGTGCATTTCATATTTTGGCAGTATAACCTGCTTCATACAAATGTCTGGTCTCCATGAGAACAATATAAAGAAAAAAGGTTTGGCTGCTAAATGAGACGTCAGCTCAGCAGTAGTCAAATCATGTAAAGCCCCAAAAGGCCCTGCAGCCAAGACCATGGAAATCTGGCTTTTGTGTCTGCTTAGACTTATAAATTAAAGAATGTATTTGCAGAGCACCCACAGTGGAACTACACGAGGGGCTTTCACTGTTCTTCAGTGACATTTACTAAAGAATGGGAGGGGGGGGAGTAAAGTTTAAAATAGACAGAGACCTGTAGGGAAGACATTAGGAATTCTATGGAAAACATAGTTCTGAAATAACATATTTTTTAAAACTCTCAGCAACCAAGACTAATCTCTGCAGAAGGTTTTTTCCTGTATCTAGTGGCCACATGAAATGAGAGCAATCATATTATAACTGTTAGGAGCTTAAGGTAAGAGCCGTTTCTATCTTAAAATATCAACTAAACACCATTCTCACTTTTGCAAAGAATAATTTGCCATCCTAGCCAGAAGCAGGAACTGGCAATTGGACTGTACACCTGTTATTATGCACTACAATGACATTAAAATATTTAGGGAATTTGGCAAGTCTGTGCTGCTAAAACCCTGCTGCTAAGTTGTATCTGAACTGCATGGATGAACGTTGTTCCTGTGTGCCAGGAAATCCTACTGCACAAAAACTGGTGGTGGCTGGCAGCTGGCCTTTCAAGATACCTAACAGAAACAGCACTTTGTGACATTTAGCCAGCTGGGTTAGGGTGTCGGGGCTCTTGTTATTCAGCAGGAGCAGCAGGGAAAGGGCCGAAGAATGCCCCCCTTGCAAGCCACGTGCACTGACCTCAATGGGTGAAGTGCAGGGCTCTATTTATTCAGGTGCAATAATACAAATCTTTGTGGGTTGTTCTGCAATGATAAAACAAAGAGGATTCCAAAGAATGCACTCCGTGTGTGACTTCCCCAGCCTCGCTGTAAGCACACCGTGTTTGCAATATCAAGTGACAGCCAGAAGCAAAATTATTGTCGTTTGGGGCCGCAGATTGCAGAACTCGAGCAGCTTTTCAAAATGGAAAAGTTTTATGGTGCTGCAGAGTACTACTGGGACATGGGGACCCATTGAGACCAGCTTTTTCTTCCCCATGTACTTATTTCAGCTGTCCTAACCTTTTCATGTGAAAATAAACAGGACACGCTGGTAATAAAAGCCAATTTATGTGCACTTTTGTCTCAGCGAGACAGCTGCACTGTTAGAGCATAGGGAACAGTGAGCATCCAAGCTCAGTGACCATAGCTTGTGTTGTTAATTACTGCTTTTTAATGTCTGAGAATTTATGCTCAATATGAAACGCCATGAGCACACATGGGAGTCAGAATTTTAGCAATTCAAAAAGATTTCTTTCTTAAAATGAACACCAGAAACCAGTGCAAATACATCAAGACTGACCCTAAAAATTAGTCTGAGCTTCATTTACCACACGCACAAACCTGATGCTGCCTGACATTGATGCATTTCTGACATGATCTTTATAGAGATCTGGGGTTTTTAACATTATCCACATGCTGAAAAACATCCTTGTCTCAAAGTTTTGAAAATAAAATACCTAAAGGAATAGTGGTTTCCAAACACACTGGTTGTTTCATAAAGAACATATAAACTGGATCAGCACAGATCACTTTCAGAGACACTCTCACTAATGTAAGGCAGTTTTCCTGTAAATAGCTCAGAAACACTGGATGCAGGTAAGCTGTCACTCTGCACTTGACCTATGTCAAGAGCATGCGAAGACATGAGGTGAGCTCCTATCCTCACCCATCTCCACCTATGGAGCAGCAGAGAGGAATTCTGTGGGTTCCTCCACTTTGATTCCTAGTCTTGGAAAGTGATCGCTGTTGATTTCCGCAGTTGTACTCTTTCTGCCTGTGTCATGAGCTCTGCATACCCTCTACACCACACCCATCATGGAATCAGAAAGGAGACTTCAGAGAAATAGCCTAATCCAGGTACTGAATGGAACGTGTGTAATGCACAAAAAAACGAGGCACAACTGAACAAACACGGTATGTTAAAGGTGTATAGCACAGGATCTCTCCCTGGAGCATACCAACAGTTCTGCAATGCCTGGATTCTTGTTTCACAGCTATGCACTGAAAACTACCCAAGATTGACACTGACAGCAAATACTGTATCACCACTATCTCCTGACCCCAACAGCTCTGGGTACCATCTGGCAGATTAGTGCTTTTCTTCAGGACACAGTGAATTGTAACTCTGATACACTGCTGGCACCTGACTCCTTCAGCTTTTCCTACAGATGCTTCTGTAACATTATCACCTTCCTCTGACTCCTTCTCTGCAGGGCACTGGTCCTCCACCAACACTGTTGTACACTTCTGCCTCAGAGGCACTTCCTCATCAATACTTGTCACCCACTTTTAACATCCCTACACACAAGACAGCCTCAGTGAAAATCTCTAAGATTAATAGAACTGTCAACCTATTGACCATTAATTGCAGAAACATTTACCACTTAGAATGTGTCATGCTTCTCTTCTGGATCACAGAATTATTCAGGTTGGAAAAGACCCTTGGGATGTTCGAGTCCAACCATCAACCCTACTCTACAAGTTCACCCCCAAACCAGATCCCCCAACACTACATCTAAGCTACTTTTAAACACATCCAGGGATGGGCACTCAACCCCCATCCTGGGCAGCCCATTCCAGTGCCTGACCACTCTCTGTGAATGTTCACACATAGTCTAGAGGTCACTTTAGTAACTTCTTCAGTCCAACCACACAAAGCAGAAGTAGTAACTGAATCTTGACTACAACTATCTGATTCCTTCCAATTTGGCTAAGAAGATAAAGGAGATTTTCGGGATATGATCACAGAAGTATGTCTTCTAAGAGCAGTGGGAAAGCTGAAGCGTTCCTCAAAGGTCTGAGGATCAAAGGAGGAACAACAGATGAACTATTTTCTGCCATCAACTTCTCTTTCAGCAGAGAGAGAAAATCAGGCCAAAGGCATCCCAAGCCAGCTTTTAGTCAGAGCAGGCTCCCGAAAGAAGACACAAGACTAAGTACTCACCCATTTTAAACTGTAATGAATATCAGTTCATTATCCAGAACACTCTCATGCCTAATTCTGCATCTTTCCCAGATGCATGTCTCAAGTCAGGTGGAGAAACACCCAGCAGAGAGGGTGTCTTCAGGAAGAGGTTGTTCCACCTCTAACTTTGCTTTCTATAACTGAAGGCAACCAGGAAGCAAAAGGGTTGATTCTGCAACTCTCATGCATTGTCCTCAACCAAACCTGAAGTCAAACTCTGCTCTCAAGGAGTGAGGCAGAACACTTCCTCAGAAAGCAACGTGAAGGTGAAGAAGGCCTGTTTGAGAATCCCTGTTTGAGTAACTTAAACTTATTTTATGTTGCTTCACATAAATTGTCTTTTCAAACAAGTGCAACATCTGCAAAACCAGGACCTGCTTCTCCAGACTGGAAAGACTTCCGTCCCGCTGGAGTTTAACAACAATGAAGACAGCTAAAAGCACAGATCCACTAGCCAGCTCCAGTGGAACGCTGAAGCAAAGTACTGACACCCCAATCTGACATCTTTTGGACAAAGTGCTGCTTGGCCAACATCTGGATTTCTAGAAATATGACAGAGCAAACTAATAAGTGCTGCATACCTTTGCTCTGCTATGTATTTTCCCCAGACAATGCAGCTCACTTTTGCAGACTTCTGTGTTTTATGGAGGTCCGGTTAGTCTTTCCAAACTCTAGTTGACTTGTCTCCACAGAAAATACAACAGAAAGCTGTTTTCCCTACAATTTTATTTTGAGCTGCATGGAAATAAGTACATACAGTCTCTTAATGTTTTTGTTTCCTTAGTCCCTTACTAGAAATTTTAGCAAAAATAAAAATTCACTAAATTAGGGTTTGTTGGTTTTGTCCAATTGGAGTTTTTTTACCCCCCTCAAAAATTTCTGAGGATATGACAGAGAATTAATACAAACTCTAAGAATCAGGGCTTTTTCTTGGTTAACTAGGGATCAGACTGAAATCACTGTATTTAATTTTAAAAAACCCTAATGCAACAGACATATGACAGAATTACAGAACATTAGGAATTGGAAGGGACCTCGAACGATCCTCTAGTCCAATCCACAGCAGGATCACCTAGACCAAGCCGCACAGGAACATGTCCAGGAGGGTTTGAAACGTCTCCAGAGAAGGAGACTCCACAACTCCCCTAGGCAGCCCATTCCAGTGCTCTGCCACCCTCACAGGGAAGAAGTTCCTTCTCATATTGATGTGGAACCTCCTGTGTTCCAGCTCACACCCATTGCCCCTTGTCCTATCATCAATATAACTTCATTAAAATTGTCATCCTTTTGAGCAGCCACCCAAAGAGAGAGCTGCTCTAAGACTACCATATTCATGTGCTTGCAAATTTGAATGGCTTTGATACTGTTACCTGTTGTTTATGTGTGGAGACAACATGGAGACAAACTCAGTGGTTCAAGATTCTCTCCCTGCTGATCTGCCAGTCAATAATGCAATCGCAGTAGTTCAGGTTGAAAATTACTTTGTTGGCTCTTTATTTCTGCATTCATTGCACTTATGGAGAGCTGCACAAGGTTTTTGCACAGACAAGGCTGCCCCATCCTTAGGTTTAAAAACAAAAGCCAAACACAAAACATCTGCAATGTTTTCATTGCACACACTCCTATTTTGGCAAGTCTGGTGTTCTCTTATAAACAGTCTGCACATACTAATACATCTTGGTTAAATACATTTGAGGATAGGGTAAAGTCCAACACATTTCAAGGTAAGGCTAGAATTTCTTCAGTAAAAGAAAAACAGCACATTTAGCTACAGGAATTTCTGAACACAGATCTCTCTTGAACAAGGTCCTAAAACACACAGTACTGAACTAAACTGAAATCAAGTTGCTGTCCTGAAGAAACAAAGCAGATGAAACACTGATATAAAATCTTTGTAAAAATGCTCATAAAAGACACTTTCCTGCTTGCCCATGTGAAACAGCCTCTCTGTTACATTTCTGAGGCACATCCACTTATCACAATGAGAAAGAAACCTGCAGAGACATGGGACACAGCAGGACATTACGAACTTTGGAGAGTGAGCTTGTAGAAAGGCTGTGAGATGAACTGCCTGTTCCTTTGTCAAAACTGAGGCCTCAGTACTAGTAACAGATGTTTGCAGTTGGAAGATTTTATGAAAACTTAAGCGTTCTCCTGCCTCATCTTCTTGATGGCTATCAGAAGTAAGTGCATTCACAGAAAAGCCCAGAGGATCCCTCTTGCTCATATGCAGCATAAAGAATTTACTTAGCAATCAGTGTTTCTCTTCCATCAAGAAGTTTTCTAATTTCACTTACACTGCGATCAGACTCAATCATAAATACCAGCATGAGAAAGGAAGAGCAGCAAGGGACTTGAGGCAGCATTCCGTTAGGTGTTCCTCAAGCACAAGAAAGGTTTGGAAAATTATAACCGCGTTGTTCCTGCTGGAGTCATCAAATGATGAAGCCATCAAATCTAGTATGTCCTTGTCCAAAAGATTAACTCAAAAAAAAAAAAAACCAGGTAATGGAGAATTTATTTCAATTAGTTAATTCCAATAAAACAAGACATCTCTTGAAAACACCAATCACTGCCTTTCAGGGCTGTTTTCCATTGGGAAAGAAGACAGGCCCAACCTCTGATTCTACAGCGGTCAAAAAAAAAAAAAACCCCCAATACAAACAAGACTGAAATATCTTCCATCTAGACTCAAGAGTCAGCTCTATGTGAAATACAATTGACAGTAAACTGCTGTTCAGACACTGAGTGTATACACACACAGAAGAGATCTCAAGACCAGCTCTGCTAAAAAAGCCCCTAAGTCAGTACGTTCTGAAAGAGAAGGAACTGTGTAAATCACACTGACACTGGAAAGAAGAGGTGACTAGAGCTGTTTGATATGAATCCAAGAGACAAACATTTTCGTAACACTGTTTGGTAGACCTGGACCACTAAGTAGGCATTTAGACACTGTTTCTTTCAACTCTTGCTTGTTTAGGAGGGAAATTATATAAATCAAGAAAGCAACAGAGCTGGCAGAATTCAAAGACTGGATGTTACACCTTCATAGCACAACTGGAAGGTGCTTTCTCTACATCTGGATATAAGAGAAGAGGTAAATCACAAAGCTAAAATACCTTCTCAATGATGGTTTGAATAAGCGCAACAAGTGCTGAGCTGAACACATATTCTGTCTTCATTAAGTTCATTGGCCCACGTATAAGTTCCCAATTACAGTAAATTAAAAGCACTTGCCTTGCCGGCTCTCACCTCATCATTCAGCTTTTATTTCTTTCAGTGATCACATTGGCCTTCTCTGGTCCATTCCAGGTGACTTTTCCCAAAGTCTGATTTCAAGGAACTACGGTAGAACACAATTTACATTACAAGTTCACTGTCTGCTAATGACTGACACATCCCCGAGAAGGTATCACCATGGAACATCACACATCCAACTCACAGCCTAAATGGGACAAGGACAATAAGGGCTTGACACAGGGTGATGCCACACTTGTTTTCTGAGCCACTGCACAGCAGAACAACTTCTTGAAGGTAAAATGGTGCTTGAACAAGAGACAGAGAAAGTGCATCCAGGCACACAAAACTGTCCCAAATTTGCAAATGAATTTGGTAGGAACTTAATTTTTAACATATATATTTTGATCTTGCTGTGTAGCACAACAGCAAGAAGTACGCTAATGCTTACACAAAATTTCCCTGATCCCTTTCCAGTGATCACCTGAGAGTCCATTAAGGGGCTTGGAATCATTAAAAACAGCAAGGTTGCTTTCCTGAAGGGTCTGAATTGACTAAATCAGCAGAATTATGGCAGTTAATATAGTTTGGGACTGAGCTGTTGTTAGTGCATTTAACAAAACTGTAGACGTACGTAAAGAATTCACTTATAATCGTTGCTTTTACTGTACAGGATGAAAATTGGTTTCAGCAGGAGACAGCAGTAGTCTTGCTGTGATAATAGAAAAATAATCTATTTAGACCTAAAATGCTGAAATGCAAAATAGGCTTGCAGAAATGAGTGGCCAGGATAAAACATATCCTTTAAAATACGCGCTGCCACTTAAAAGGTATGTGAGCACATCTGCAGGACTGCACTACAGCCAAAATGCATCAACCTAGTAGCTGGAAGTACTCTATCTGAAATAAATTGTTACTTCTAGTCTAAAATTAATGTAGTAGTATGAATGAACATGGTGGTGGTTGTGAAGATGGTAAAATTTCTCAGTTTGTGGAAGAGAGAGCCTCACTGCATCACAAACCCCATGCTTCAAGGGAGAGATACACAAGGCAAGTGCCACAGACTCACAGTGCAGCGGGATCTGGTTCAGCCAAACAACCTGCTGCTACTTCAAGTACCAATTTAGCCTCTCCCAGAAATGTCTACTCCTATAAAACAGCATCAAAAGGGCTTCTGATTGATGAAGGAAATAGAGGGAGATAACTGTTCAAGCAAAACCGAAGAAAAGAATCCAATATCATACATGGCTACCTAAACACTTCAGTAAATAAAGATAAATCAGAAACTAGGCTCCTTGCAGCTCCCCAGAAGCACAAGGCCATCGCTTCATTGTGGTGTAACAAACTCTGGCTTTGGCCTCACATGCATATGGTTCCAATTAGCACCTGCATACCTCGGTTATTAAATAAAAAACAGCTCGCTCTCCATGACCTCCAGAGTTCTTGTATACAAGAACTTATCCAAGAGCATTATGTCTTCCCTTATCAGATGTGTGTGGTATGACATAATGAATGTAGCAGTGCAGCACAACTGGCACTAGTTCAATTCCCAAGCATTGGGTCACATTTCCCATTGCACTGTTTCAAAGCAGACGCTGTGGGCTTGATAGCTAATGGATGGAGCCCTGGAATTTTACCTCAGATCCTTCTAATTTAACCTAAGTCTGATGAAATAAATTAAATCTCTAGGGAAAAATGCATCTGTCAAAACCACCGCCTGCAGCACATGGCTGAATCAAGAGGTATGCACCAGCACTTTTTATTTTGATTTGTTGCACATACGTTGAGGCATCTGCTACGCATGCAGGATTTCAAATCAAGAGTTGCTGCTCTAGATACTTTTTCCAGTAGAGTGCTTGGGGATTTGGGTGGTAGAAAACAAATTGGTTTATTGTTAAAGCACATGTCTTGGTGTTAAGGAGACCTGATTTCTATTTCTGGCTCTCTCAAGTGCAGTGCATGAGTGAACACGACTCCTTTACTACCGTCTGTAGATCTCATTGTTTACCTAACACACCAATGCTCATGAAAATGGCGAACTTGCACTGAAGATTAAGCTGTTGATTTCTTACTGCTCTTGTATGTAAACAACACTTGCCTTAAAAACACTCAGTCATATTCATTAACAACTGTCAGGAGATTCAACAGCTTGGGGATACCTTCAGGTGATGCATCCATTACCCCCATCCGCGGGCTCACGCACAAGTCAAGCCCTACAGAGTCAAAAGTATCAATGAAAAACTAATTTTACAAAAGGGAGAAATCCCAGGGGGGTGGGGGGGTGGAATAAATATGTATGTGTCTGGTTTTTGTTCAATATAGCAGAAATCATTAGGGCAATAATGTACAAGATCACAGCATAATGTATATATTTACACACTTAGTTGCCTATTAAACTCCTCTTTGTCCTGTCAGTAACTGTTCGTTTTCATACCTTTCTTCAATCTTTCAGTATACTGCTGCCTAATGCCTTTCCCTGGAGACTAACTCCATTTCCCATAAAGAGACCTGTGACAGTTGATCTCTAGCACAGAGACACCTCCTTGCATTTTGAAGACCCTGCAGTGACCATCTAAGGCAGAAAGTAATTGAACAGATTAAAAGGAAGTAACAGCAACTTTCAGAGGGAAGCCAAAGGGCTACCTATTGGTTAGGTCACATCCAAGGCTGACACAAGCTACACTTCGATCCCCATGCTGAGCTGTGAACTCTTTCCCACTCAGATGTGAATTTCCTTCACACCTGATAGAAGCTTGAGTTATCAAAACTGAGCCAGCATGAAAACTTTAAATCTAGTTCTCATGTGTCTCATGAGGCCAACGTCTTGGTCTAAACCATTGTTTAACAACAAGCTGAATGAAGCATCTCAGCACTTAATCTAGAGGGTGAATTTCCTCAGATACTGCTCAGAATGATATTTAAATGCAATTCTGAGCATCAATCTATTTTTTTTTCTCCATACTACAGTCTACTGCAAACAGCTCCTTAAAACATATCTCATGATTTCCCTGGTAGTAATCATTCCCAGAAGGTCAGTCAATGTCAAACTGGAACATCAATTTGTTCTGCACTTGCTCAACGACTGCATAAAAGACATCTTGCAAGTGCAAACACCAAGACATCCAAGAAGATTAGATTAAGTGTCTCCCTTTTCATCTCATCTGAACACTGGCCAGTAAACGCTCTAAATGGTGTTGGACAACTCAGTGCAGCTGTTTGTTAGCACGGACAAGAGGAAATCATTAAAGATAGAAACTTCCAACCACTTGACTTCCACACCAAAACAGGAGAAGTGGACATGTCCTTGACCCAATCTGCACACTCCCAAGCAAATTGCCAGGCACAGCCTGGCCTCCTGACCCAAATGAGCATTTTGCTCCACTGTAATTGAGAGCTTTCCAGTTCCGTTCTCCTGAGCTCCCATCCTTGCGAATCCAGTAGTGGGAATTTACATAATTGCAATTTCACTTTGTAAATATTGGCGGGGTCTTTTTACACCTGATTTTCTTGACAGCTGCTTCTCGGAGTCCAAGTCTTCACTAATTATTTCAAACATTTGATGGGAAAATGCAAACCGTACTGGATAAAATTATTACACAAAAAAAGAGGAAAAATTCTCATGGTTTGGAAAATGAGGGGACTAAAGGGTTTTGTGTTCGATTATTTCCCTCCTTTCATTCTTCTTTGCTCTTTAAGAACAGCACATGCAAAGCATTTGTGAAGCCAACACAGCTGCAGGGCCCACTCACCAGACCAGCACTGTCTGCTCAGTATCCTTTAGAGCTTTTTATAGATACAATTTTAAAACACCATGAAATTTATTTCCTGTAATAATGATCCCCAAATATTTTCTTTAAAAGTCAATGTTTCAGCAAAACTCTCACAAGAATGTGGAGTTATACATTTACATTGTGTTAACGTGGTCCTTCCCTCCCCACTTTGCTATTCCCTCTTTGGACCCTCTGGTGTTCTACTTGCCCCAGTCTGTCCAGGATGGCAGGGGCGTCTCCATACAGAGTTCAATAAGAAGTGGCACACCGCACACTGGACAGAGGGCACTGCTCCATAGCCAGAACACACACAGGGGCTCAGAAATTCTTTTCCTAAATTTCTGTCTTTCCTATCATAAATTCCTCAGCAATTAACTTCATAGTTCTTAGCCTCTCCCTTTGTATTTTGAGCGTCCATCTTAACCTCAGCGAGGACCTCTGGAAGCTGTTATAAAGTAAATATTATTTTACACTAATAAATATAAGATCTCCTGGCCTGCACACACAATCCATTCCAACACACTGATATCATTTCCTCACACAGCACTTGTTCTTTAACAGCATAGCCTTAACAACAGATAAGACAGAAGGATAATAAATATCTCAGTATCACTAGTCGGAGAACTGATGCAGGTTCAGCTGCAAGGCAGAAACTCTTTCTTCTGTATTTTGTACCCAATAAACAATTCACAGCTGAAGCTGATCTAGACTACTTAATTGCTTTAATTTTATACAGTCACAATGTTACTGTAAAATCTTTCCCTACAAAAGCCACTTTGTGACCCCAGGTAAGCCTAGGCTAGGGTTTGGGGTCTATTTAAAAAAAACAGCGAAAGGGTGCCAAAGGTTTCATGCTACCATCCCCGCATATTTGACCAAAATATTTGGGTTTGTTCTTCTAAAAAAGCAAGGGGTTATTGTTTGCCCTAATACTCACCCACCAAAGTCTAAGGTCAAACACCCTTGGCAGGGAAAGAGCACCACATCCCTGGCGTAGTATACTACCTGCCTTTCCAAATTCCTTCTCAACAGTGGCCACATGGGATGTCTGCTGTGAAGGATAAGGAGTTTGTCATCTTCTAGCATGATTTACTTTACCCACCGATACTTAGACCTGCAATGAAAAGCTATTTGTCATTTCACTGCCTGTTTTTCTACTCTTACCCCATTTAGTTCCCATCTTAGACAATGGTTGCTATAAATTCACTCTGCAAAGTCTGGTGTGACAGTAATGTTTGTGCCTGCAATATATTAAATAAAAAAAAACCCTGGCAATTTGTACAAATTATTTCAGAAGTGGAATTTGAAAGTGCTCATTTGAGTATGTCAGCTTGTTATTCTCCTATTGGCAGCTTCCAAGGAACCTGCCAGTCCCTAAGCCAGAAATATTTGCTAAATGGCACAAGCAGATCTGAGCACCCAAGACTGCGTTTTGATCTCTAAATGTTTATACTCCTGACCTGTGTTTTGATGTGTTTGGCATTCAGCTCTGACTTGCTTTTCCTTGCAGCAGAAAGGTCTAATCTACCTGCTTTTGTTTAACCCCCAAGTCAATGCTTTGGCAATAAACTGCTAGGTGTCAGCTGTGGTCAGAGCCCCAAGAAAGGGAACTGCCCATTAAAATGAAAAGTGAGCGACCCAAGAAATATTATAAACTATCTAATTTCACCTGTCAAGTAAAAGATAAAACTGGATTTATTTTATCCCACCTTATTTTGGAAATTAATAGTTGTGAACACTAGTTCAGAGTTATATCATAAACTGTTTTCATACTGATGGGCTGCAAGTGGCAGATGAAGAAAAAAATTACCCTATGAAAACCATTAATTGCCTTGTTGGCAACCACATCATTTACCTACTGCTGAAAGCAAGAGTCAGTTCCCAACACAATCACCTTGAGTAGCGATTTCTGCTGCTGAACAAAAAAGAACTAGTTACGAGGCTGCACAGAACATGCCACAGAGATGCTATCCAAGGGAGGCACCCAAGGGCAAGCCAGTGCTGATAGTGAGTGTCAGCTCTGTGAGTGGACTAACTGCAGGCAGGGCTAAGAGCCTGCACTGCCACTGCTGCTTATGTTTTCTCTATCTGCTCCCTCCATCTTGTTCTCTAGAGTAATTAACTGATGTGAGAGCAGAATAAGTCACAACTAGTTATCAATTTAAATTGAATGCAGGTGGTCAGGAATAGTTCCTGCACACTGAAACCATGGTGGAAGCATTTCCAAGCTGACTAAATATATGAAGTATATCCAATTCTCTCTTTTTTCTTTCATTTCACAAATATTGCACGGGATGAAGGAATGTCAGGGCTGAGCTCTCCAGTACAGATGTATAACACATGTATTCATATCAGTTTAATGCAAGAATACACACACTAGAAAGCAGTTGTGGTTTGGCATGGGAAATCTTCCATTTTAATTAACTTACTGTGCAAATGGTTTCTAGAAAGTCTTCCTCACATTGCAGGAGTGGGATTACTTCTATCAGGAGAGGTTTACCAAACAGACTTTCATTGGAAAAAATGATGAGAAATAATTATTTCAACTCCACATGCTCAGTATAAAAAAAAAATGGATCGACCTGTACACTAGCAAGTTCAGCAAGTTCCACGGGTTATGCCAGCAATGATCTCAAAACTACGTGTGTGACTGAAGCCCACAGTACGTTACATACCACACGCAGACTGCTGCCAGGTGTGCTTCGAGGGGATTGATCCATACCTCCTAATTTTCCTGATTTGTGTCCAGTCTTGTGCATTTCTTCCTATCTCAGCTCACACGGCAAAGAGTCAAGGTGGAATCAACTCAGTTAATGAACAATTGTTCTAATATCTCTCTCATTAGGATACATAACACTTGGTATTTCAATGTATTAGGATGAACAATACACACAGGAAAAGTACCAGTGTGAAATAAGGTGATAAAAAGTCCAGTTCTAAAGCTAGTTTAAATTAAAGGCCAGGGTTTGGAAACACAAGAACCTGCTTAGAGACAGACATGCTTTGTAAAGCCAGCAGAAAGGCAATTTCCCCTGAAGATATATGTTTAAGCCAGGAAGGTTACACTAGTTGTTCCGTTTTCAGAAACATAATGACAAATGACAAAAATTGCACAAGTAATTTACGAGAGCTTCTGAAGTTCTTGAATGTAGTTATGCCCTCAAGTGCTATTGAAAATTAATGTTTTTCTAATGTACTGTATCCCCAAAGCAATAAAAATCCTCATTATTAGCATGAGCAATATCAGAGACCCAATACCGATGTCATGTTACTGTGTACCAGCTAGCTCATGAAACCCAGAGGCTTTCCCCAAGTAGAAAAGAGATGAATTTGTAGAAAAAAATTAGCTTAATATGAAGACATTCAATACCGTATGATGGGGTGCTGGAATACAGTGTCACTACTTTGCAAATTCTACATTAACTCCCTTTCCTTCAGAAGTCTAAGCCACAAGATCACGCTGCCAGGGTGAAGCAAGTACTCAAAATACCATGTGCAATGCTATCAGAAGACGCCACGTAACCTTTATGAAAAAGTCAACTTTTCCCAATCATCAGCTGGTACTGATGTTAGCAACTTTTCCATAATCCACAGAAGAGCAGGGAATATGCTAAAACATACAGTTCTGCATCTTTGAAAATATTTATCTCCAGTGTCAAGCCACAGAAAGATGCAGTTGCAAGGGGAGGGAGCACTGAAGTTGTAACACTGAGGGTTGTTACAAGCCTGCTGACATAAAGCATTTAAATCATATTCACTATACAAATATCCCATGCTAATGTCAGCTCAAATCCTGTGACGCTGTTTTCCACACATTGAGTTGTCTCCTTTTCCCTCCAGCTGATGGCTGCATCAAGTGAACCTCAAAGCCAAATTCCAACATTGTGGAGTGTTCCTGCCCCCTCTTGTCACAGCTCCATTACTACCACTCTACAGTTATATTTCCAAAGGAAATTTTACTTCTAACTGATGGTCTGTCTGGTTTTCCTCTAGACACTTTAGGAGATACTTCCTGCCTTTGGTGGTCATGTCAAGGGCAAATAGTCAGGCAGTGGAAGTCTTTACATGAGGCTGAAACACAATAGTGCTGAGAATTCTTCATAATTTTTACTTTAAACTTGATCTTTTGGCTGCATGACTGACCAGGTTATTACCTCTGCTGAGCAAGGTCCGCTCTACACTGAACGTTCTGGGTCTACGAACCAGAGACAAACACAGCCATTGTGTCGTGCATCAAGCAAATGGAGAGGCATTGACAACCAGTGCTTTCCAGTGCTCATGGAAAAAAACGCTTGTCTATCAATTATGCTTGTTACTGCATATTATACTGTATCTATTACCAACTGCTGACAATGACTTTTCCCCATCTGATTAGATGAAATAAAAAGCAGTTAAGAGTCCATTTTTAGTCTCCTGATGTCTAGCTGCAGTAGTTCTAGCTTGGGGAGCATAAAACACATTCATTCATGACTATTTAAGACTTGGGGGTTTTTTGGCTCTTACAATCCATCTGTTTTGACATTTTCTCATGCCAAACAGAATCTATGGCATCACAACTGTACCAATAAGAATCCCCTCACTTTAACTCAGTAGAGTGTTTTCATCACAAAAGCAGCCTAGAAGAGAAATCAAATTCCCTTAGTAAAAAATGAATGACATTTCATTTTTTTTCAAACAGATTTTTTTACCTTTCTGCTGCTTTTCTCACAAAATCAGGACTTCATTCTACTACATTCATCTCCCTGAACTACAAACCAACCCAATTTCTTCTCAGTTGACTTCTGCTGACACCAGCTACTCTGCAGAAACTATGTCTTCTTCTTCACCTAAACTGCTATCGAGCCCAGCACACCCTTCCTCATGCAACCACGTTCTGAGTGCACAGGGCCATGCAGCATGTGCAGACACGCTGGCTCAGGAAGCCCCAGGAAAAAAAAAAAAAAAAAAAAAAATATCAATCCTCTTCTGGCCCTCTTGAAGCAGCACAAATTATTATTCCGCATGTTACCTTTAATCTGAAAAGTCTACACAAGTTTTGCTCCCCATTTACTCCTCTGGGCAAGTTCGTGAGCTTGTCCAAAGCCTGAGCCTAAACTCCTGTAACTGATAGAGATACAATTTCCTATTTACTAAGGGAAGTATTAAAATCACCCAAAAGAAATTCTTTGTTCCCTCTTGCAATTAATTCCCTCTTTAGTTTTCTTGGCATCCTGGTTTTGAATAAGTGATTGTTCCAAGGAGCACATGGAATTATTTCACAAGCAGAAACTTGCTCTTAATTACTGAGAGGGATATGCAGGAAGGAAAGAATGGATATGCCTGATTATATCTCCTAATGTATTAAACTCCAAAGCCTGTGATACTGTTCATTTGTTATGTCCTCAGCATCAATCTTCAGAAACAGCAAATTAGTCAAAGCATCAATCAGTGACACCCCCACAAAAAACAGAAAAGGAAGACAGACTTCATCTTTTAAAGGAATGATAAGAAACAACTGCTGACACAAAGACAAATAGCTTCCATTTCTTTCAAGACTGTACTTAACACTACTGAACATGGAACGGGATTGAATCAACTGAAGTGACCTGAGAACAGCAGCTAATGTGCTATGGAAGTCACCCACACTATCCAACCCCACTACGTGCCATGCTTACTAGAATTCCCAATCCACCACACAGGCAGGAACTCACCCCAGACCTGACTTTGTCCAACTACAACAAATATATTCCTTTTCCATTTAAATACCTATTAGTAAATGCAGCAGAACACTTTTTATCCTCCATTCCCTTTCTCATGCAACACATTTCACCTGCTGGGAACTAGAAGGCAGAGAGTTATCATACTGCTTTCCGGGTCCGCTGGGTTCAAAGGGACGGCAGGATTTTTTTTTTTTTTTGGAGATAAGGAACACCAGCAGCCAGAGAATGGGGCAGGATAGCTTTCATTACAAGCATTACCTCTCTACAAGACTCCATGATGCTTTGGCACGTGCCTATCTTTAAGCACACACAAAGCCAGCTGCACATGAACACCTGCACGTGCCTGTCACTAAGCTTACTGCTCCTAGATGCTCTCTGCCAAGGTTGTACTTATGCCTAAGTATGCAAAAATTTGCTCAAACAACACCAGAGACATTCAGCATGCTTTGATAAATGTCACATCAATGTCACATCAAGTTTCCAGCATTCTTCTAGTGTACTAAGGTTCCACCCTTTCTCCTTTGTTCATAGGTATTATCCATAAAAAGCAAACTTCACTGCTCTGCAATCAACACCTGGGTTCTCAGTGAAAATGTAATAAAAAAATAACATCACTCAAAGTTGAATCAAAGGAAGAGGAAGTTTCTCCTGCTATGCTCTGGACAGCCTATCATTCTGAGAAAGCCAGAAAGTTTCCTTCACACGCACCAATTGTCACAGTAAACCTGTCGCTCACTCATTAAGTTCTAAGATTGATTTTTTAAAGCTTAAATTGTACCTTATATTTTATCATCTTCTGCTAAGAGTAAAAGTGGATGCAATAGCTACTGGTTAGAAAGCAACAAGTAGTTGGTTATCTTTTGCCTAAATACAATGTGCAGTCATAAAAACAAAGCAGAACTTCCAATGCTTTTACTAGTAGTAGTAATGCTAAGTTTGCAAACTATCAAAATGACCAGTACTCTTTGCAACAGTAACTCTCATGAAATAAAACAAAGGAGTGTCAAACACTTGCTTAATGTAAACTGTTTATTTCACTCTGACACATTAACTGATTTAGCTGGAACAGGCTGCTCAGGGAGGCTTGTAGAGTCTCCTTCTCTGGAGACGTTTAAAACCTGCCTGGATATGTTCCCATGTGACTTCACCTAGGTGATTCTGCTGTGGCAGGGGGATTGGACTAGATGATCTTTCAAGATCCCTTCCAATCCCTAATGTTCTATGATTCTGTGAAATCAAATCTGGTAAATGCATCCCGTGGATCAGCTTCTTGCATTTGAGAGGAGAAATACAACAGCAAACATAAACATAGGATAAGAATGTGTGGCTGATTCAAAGCAGCTGAACATGGTGCTCCTCTTTGCTGGAAAGTCTTCAAGAGATGCGGTTTGCCCTGCAGTGATCTAGTATTTTGAACATTCTGCCTGAACTGCATTTGCCCCTACCGGCCAATGTAGCATGCATGCTGTGCAGATGTCTGGACACCTCTTGAAAAATCTCCCTCTGCTACACATAACTCTTAGGCACTTCACGGAGTCATTATGAGCTCTTGCTGACAACAGCTATCTAACACTCCATCAATGACTTTAAACAGGAGTGGAGTCCCACAAAGCAGACAACAGAAAGCTTGAGCATTTCCTTGATCTTACTTGTGGCAGACAACCTGAAAGTAGTGGATCAAATTCATTTTTCTCTACTGATGGAACCCACTTCTGAACTAACGGTGCATTTTAACTCTGAAATAACATAAAAGAGTGGCCAAAAGGAAACGGACAAAAGACAGGCCAGGACCAGCACATCCTTATTTCTCTACATCACACTTACTCAGCCCATCCTACTCAGCGATTCAAGAGAGCTAGTCCTTGGTTCTTAACTCCGTAATTGCAGCATCTGCATCTGTGACCCATGAGAGCCCTGAGTTTGCCTGCCAGAAGCAGCACTCTCAGTGTGCCTGCCTGGATGCGAGAGGCCTCAAGAAGTGCTGACTCAGGACAAACTCACTGGGAAAGCAGCAGCAGACATGATGGATGCTCTTGGCTTCAGCAATTAACAAAACACTTAAATATTCACAAGGGAGACAAAAAAGTTTGAAGAAAAAGCAGGCAGGGAACACGAGAGTTTCTAAACAATAGCAATATTCAGAAAAGGTTCAATTCAGCCAGCTTTGTACTTAACTCATTCTTTTCTACCTGCACCAATACTGAGAAAGTGTATTGAGATTAAGTCCAACAAGTATCAACCACATAAAAGGGTGCATATCCAAAGAAATCTCTTAACCAGAATTTCACAGTCACCAAGATGATGGTTCCCCTTTCAGCTGCAGCGAAGAGAAGCACAACAAAGACCATTTTGATCTCACTCTCCTTTTTCACCTTTTTTTTTTAAACCAGTCTGAACAACAATTTATGTTACTGCAGTTCAGCAGAGACATGTGTAAGCTACTTCAGTTCTTTCAGCACAATTCAAAATCCCCTCCGCTAACCTAATTACAGTCAGATTCCACAGCACTTTTCTGAACAAAACCAAGCAGAGGCAGTGGGTTCAAATCCTGACATCAATAAAAGCCAAATGTTTTGACACACTATTTGAGAACAGGTTATACACAGTTCTAATAAGACTTCAAAAATTCTTTGGAGAATTCAAGAAGCAGCCTCCTGAAACATACTGAAATGTTACAGACTTAGATGAGAGAGAAATAAGGTGAAAAGCAAAAAACAAAGCAGTCACTGGTCTAGAAACCACAAGACTGGTGAGTGTTCAGGCAAGTCAGAGCCATCATGGAGAAGCATCACACAGGAGGAAATGAGAACCATTAAAATAACACAGCAAGAAGCAAGGCTGTTGGAAGTTGCCAAGACCACTGGTGAAGATAAAACTTGGCTCACTGCTTCTCCACCACTGCCCATTTCTAAGAAACTGTGCTGACAATAGGAAAATGTAGCTAAATACAAACTATTTTGATTTGTGAAACTTCTCCGGTCTTCAATGAGAAACTTTTGTGCATGTAGAAGCAGAGCAAAGAGGGATTCCCTGTCCCAGACAACTTCCACACTCAGCAGGCAAACAGAGGGTGAAATGAGACACATGGAGGAGTGTCCCTGAGGACACAGCAGTCTCTTCACTAGGAATAATTTTGAACATGCCTTTATATTTACTCATGAAGAGACTCACATAACAAGAGTAGGAGCAAATAAAGGCGCTGGGGAGAGAGACTGCCCTGGTTAAGAAGCCGTAGCCTTTTATCTTTCAGTATGTTCCTTCATTGTTCTCTTTGGGCCAACAACATACAAACGTGTTTATTAAAAGAGACTGGTGAAAGTATGAGAACATATGCTATCAGGAGTTCTAATTTACAGAGAGTGGAACAAACACATCCCAACATGATAAGCAATGACTATGAACTCAGGCTTTGGGGATTATTTGTTTCTTTTTTGATTTAAGAGTGCCAGTGCCCAATCTCTCGCACGGTTTCCACATGCAACAAACACAGAGCAGCTGACTTCTGACTCCATTCTAAGTATGGATGCTACATCTCCTTTCAGAAAACACCTTACAAAAATATGTTTCCAGGAACTTCCCCAAACAGTGATTAGGAAATATATTTGCCAGGTCTGCAGATTTAAACACTCCTTATGCACACCTGGTTTGTAAACCAACTGAAAAGCCATATAACATGACTGTTGAACAGTGAAACACTTGGATATCTGACAGGTAAGTGTATAGACACCTGTAAGCTTAGGTCAGGCTTCCGTGTTCTTCTTGCTGCCTTGGCAGCTCAGTTTATTAAAGCAAACATTTCAGAACGGGGCAAGTACTTGGGATGCATCGGTGCCAATGGAGATGATTTGCATCTTCCCTACAAGCCAGGCTTGACTTACTCTGTCCCTCTAGTGCAGAGTGTTACATTTCAGACTTGCAGAGAACTACTCCAAATTGCCTGAAGTCTCTAGACACCTGTGCTCCCACCCAGAAGCTGCAGATGACAGAGGGGGAAGGCAAGGAGCTGGCCCAAAGCAGGCTCTACTGCCTCCTGAACCTTGACCGTCTTCCCAACACCCAGCCCAGGTGTGAACTGCACCTGGTAAAGCATTAACTTTGTTCTGTGTTAACAAAACAGGAGCTGCTCAGGTGCACCTGTTTACGCGAGGCTGCTGGCACCACAGGGATATCGAAGAATACCCAAAGAAAAGCCCAACTATGCTAAGGGGCAAATTCTTGGCTGGTATAGCAGCTGAGTGAAATAAAAGAGTCCCATTTTCTTATGTCAGCTAGCCTTTGTTGTGGTGGATTTCTTCTTGCAACACCTGAGTTCTCTGGCCCATCTCAATTTGCAGTCTCTGATGTAATGTGTTATCTGTTAGACCTCCTAAAGTTATTTTTCAAACACTAGAAGCTTAGATTTCTCTGGGTTTTTTCTTATATTCTCTTACACACAAACTGTGGTCCTATCTTCTATGCACTCTCAAGCCACTAGGAATCAATCTCAATTTCAAACTTTTTTTTTACTGTAGTTGAAAAAGGTTATTGTTCTAGTGTTTCCTGGGGCACCTCCATCAGGACCTGGCAGAGGGAGAGCAGACCCACCGAGAACACAGGGCTGAACGAACACACTGGTGCATATGGCAGGTATTGCTGACAAGGTAGTTCTGCAACACAACTACACAGGCACCACTCATTCCCACATGCAGTTCTGCCAAGAGATGTGATCAACACTCTTGCAATCCAAATCTGAAAGGGGAATTAACAACTTCCACCTCAGGTACTAGAATTCACATATCTTGTTAACATGCATAGAAAGACAGACTAGTGCAGAAAGCTCATAAGAAATGTGACAGATGTCCCTGCTCATGGTAGAGGGCTTGGACCAGATGACCCTTAAAGTTGCCCCCCAAACGAAACTACTATTCTGCGATTCTATTCTATGAACCTATAGTCTTAGCTTGGATTTCCCAGATCCATGTGGAATTTTGGGACATTCCACAAAACAGGCATCTATGCTTTCCCACTGTCAGCAAATGCAGTGCCCAGAAAGCCCCACTATGACCAGCTTTTGTTCTATTGCCCATTCCCAGAGCCTGTAAGTCAACTCACAGAGCAGCCCCAGAGGCAAGAGCCTCCTGCAGAGAACCACAGAGGCACAATGACAGTGAGATGCTCTTTGCAGATAGCTACAAAATGCTGCTTATGAGTTATTTAGGAGTTGCAAAACGTTCAGAGTTCATAAATCTGTTAGCAACGCAGAATTCCACATCTGAGTCAGTAGGAAGGTCGGCTCCTGTACAACATAGTGCTCTTGTACTTCAAGTGAGTTCTCAAATAAGTGCAGTGTCATTTCCATGGGAATTGGAACATCCCTCATGTACTGCAGCATCACCACACTTCAATATCACGTGAGATAAAACCAATGTATGTAGTCTTTGTCAATTGTGGAGCGATTCAACTGATGCTTACAGCTGAGCCGAGTTGTTTTTTTACAAGGAATTCCCTGCATGTGTATTCACATGCTAGGCTCATTTACTACTACTATAATTAAAACTATATACCACAATGAAAGTATGTGCTGTATTGACTAATTTCGCAATGGTCTCAGTTAGGTATCTGGGCACTTGGCAAGCATCTGTAGGACTTGGTGATTCAGTGTCATGGTACCCAGAGGCTTCCTCTGTAATCATTCAATCACAGAAAATTAATCACTAGGTCAAAAAGTGACCATTTTCCCCCAGAACAAGCTCTGTCCATCAGTGCACAAACTTATACCAAGTACAGCTATGAAGCTGCTCACATTAACAGCCAAAGTGGCCAAGAATGTCACTCAAATGCCAAGGAAGGAAATATTCAGGAATTCTGCATGTGACATACTGAACCCCCATTAGTTCTCATTCCAGCTGTCTTATTATGCTTGTTTCAGTAATGCTTCAAATGCCTTCTCTTACAGCTGGTTTTCACTGGGTCTCACTTATCAGACCATTAGTTAATTTGAGCAAATGAAATGATCTGCTGACAGAAAAGCTGTTTATTTCATTCATTTCCACTAAGGATTTCATGCATCAGCTCTTTCCACCTTTCTCCATTGCCTCCTTTAGAGGTAATAATGTACAATGTGAAAGGCACTGTGTTTGGCAACATTAGGCAGCCAGAGGGTTGGGGTTGGTTTTCTGTGCTTAGGAAAAAGAGACACTCCAACTGTAAGGGTTCAAGAGCAGAAAATATTAATAAATACAAGCAGGCATAATGATTTTTAAAAGTTGGTGATAAAAAAAAAATCATTTTAGGAAGAATCATCATTTTCCACCGGTTTATATTTCACTGAGCTTGCCCAGGTATCTTTTTACCACACTGCTTATTTATTTTAAACTAACATCATAAACCCCATACAACCTGGAATATGATGCCCAAGAACAAACAGTGATAGGCTCTTAAAACATGAGCAGGCTATTTAAGAAAATTCCAGTTAAGTCACTTCTTACTATGTATTTACTGAAAACTGACAACATGTTTCACAAAGGCACTCACTCATGAAGGTTCATTGCCCAGGAGCAATAAACAAGTATCCTCAGAGTTGGCATCTTGCATGTAACCCATTTTATTTCTCTAACATCCACTGGGCCTACTTTTACCCCTGCAAAATTCCAGTTCAATACATGAGGAACCCATGTTACAGCAGCAGACAAATACTAAGATCAGTACAGAACCCAAGGTTCCATTTACACTGAGGAAATTTTTTTTCCCGATAAAATAGCACTGTCTCAAGGTAGGCTGTAACTTAGCAGTACACAGACAAGGAGATGGAGTTCTAGCTCCATTCAGCTCAATGGTGTCAAAATAGCCACTGGCTTCTGCAGGAACATCACTTCAACCTCCAATTCCAAGCAAACAAAACACCCCATGGACAGACAAAGTAAGCAGTCAGCTAGTACATGCTGTCTGCCTGTGATTGCTGAAGGAAAAAGAAGGAAAAAAGGTTCTGCCTGTCATCTACACAAGAAGTCTCCATAAGGAACATTATTTCCAAACATCACTTCCCAATTAAAAAGGAGGATAGAAAAACATACCAGGCCTTCAAGGGACAAAATGTAAAGACTACACCTACACCCAGGAAACACAGTTTCATTTCTTCAACACTACACTCTTTCCAGTGACATGGAATTCGATATGTGTTTTCACTTCCCGAGCAGAAGTGATTTGTTTGCAATTAAGTTATTATTAACTGAATGGCTCATGCAATTTCCAAAGCCATTTATTGAACAGACCGACACAGCTTCTGTCAAAAGAGAAATAAACACTTCTATAATAACCTCCTTTCCTTGTGAGTGAACCCTGCATAGACATTGGAGAAAAGTACAAGGGAAAAAGATCCTGTCGGCACAATACTGTTGGTCATATAAAACAGCGTTATGCTTCTTGAGTTTTCTAGCACAGGACTTCTCTGCTGTCAGCTACAGTGGTTGTCTGAGTGGCTCTAAAGGCACAAGCTGTAACCAGTGCTCTTACATAGCTTCAATAATACACGTTTCACAGCCAAAACAGTCCAGCCACTTAACTGCTTCCACAGCCAACACTCGGTGCTGAAAAAAATAAGTTATGTGCTACTAGGCACAAATTTCATCTAATCTCCTGGTTGTAGCTATCATACAACTGAGAACAGGAATATCAGGCATATTGTTGTCAGTTTGGTATTTTGTGTGGAAACTTTTTTCCCTCCTAATCAGTGGAACAGCAGGAAGAAGTGTGAATTCCTTAGTCTACTTGTGTCCTTAATTTCCATTCAGACAGTCAACCTAATCATTTGAAGTGCCTAAACACTTCTGACACTGATGCCTGTGAGAGGGAAACTACAACTTGTTCCGATTGCTGTGAAATTCAAATCCAAGCTTACAGGGTACCTATGCCTTCATACACATCTGTAGTCTTCCTTTTTTCCCCCCTATCACCCAACCCTCTCCCAAAACATCAGCCTCAGGTATTCACACAGTAACTGAGAGACCTGCTCTGGACACAAAAAGGAGTTCCCAAGAATTGCATAATTTCCTAAGGCTTTTGTAAATACAGACTATGATATCCACAGAGCCCTTTATCACCCTGGCTAAACAAGCAGTATTTGAAGCATACCAGAGCATAGGTGAGGGATACAGAGGGTAAACATACACCTGTGCAAAAAAGCTGAGACCTGTCTGCCTGCTGAGCTCATCTGATCATAAGACTTTTGTTGGCTTTCAAGTGAATTTTCAGCTACCAGAACACAGAGAATTCACCAGTACTGCCAAAATCCTTCAGAAGCCCATCATCACCCTACCTTGCACTTCCCACTTGTTTTTTTAAAACTTCCTACCTCATGCATCTTATTTCTCACAAAAACTTTTCTCTCTTTGACAGAACTGGATAATCACAAAAATCATAAAACATTAGGGACTGGAAGGGACCTCAAAAGATCATCTACTCCAATCCCCCCCCCGCCACAGCAGGATCACCAAGACCAAGTTGCACAGGAACATAACCAGGTAGGTTTTAAACATCTCCAGAGAAGGGGACTCCACAACTCCCCTGGGCAGCCTATTCCAGGAAGCCAATATATGCAGCACTTCTGTCATGACAGGCTTGTTTTGAAGAATTAACTTCCCAAATCAACTTGACATGTGGATGACTGGCAATAGCCGGTATCAGAGAGAACAAGGCACACAGAAATGTCCATGCATAACTAAGGGAGGTCTTTTCCAAGCACAAGAAAGTAGTGTGTTTGAGACTGGATGGTTTTTAATCCTCCTCCTCCCACTCAATGCAAGAAAGGAATAAATTTTCCCCTGATTTTTATTTGCATTTTGGTTTTGTTTGGTTCAGCTTTTTGATTATTTTTGTTTATTTTGTTCTTTTTTTTGTTTTCTGGTGGTGGGTGGTAGGATTTTTGGGGGGTTTTGTTGTTTGTAAGCATTGCTTGGCAGCAGTTGCAGCATTCCAGAGAAACAGTATTCTCTTTGGGTAGGCTGGTCTTCTTAGCAACCAGCGTACATGGTCCAAGAGCAACTCCTAAAGACACACAGAATTGTCTATGGCCCTATTAACAACATGGGTAGCGGGGCTCAGATTAAAAGAAAACAAATGTGGTTTCATAACTGAAAACTTTCTCTCTGGTAGGCAATGGTAAAAAACATCAATGTCTTTTGTGTGCGTTTATGATTGCCAACAGGCTTATGTTCCGAATCACTATTTGAAACGCATTCCCACATTGAAGCATATTAAGAAAACATTGTGGGGTCTCCTATAAACCAGGAAACTGCAGGAGAGTTGGAGGAGAGGCTGAAATTGCACACTTGATATACTTCATTATAACTAGGTATGTTCTGAATAGCTTGTCGTAATACTAACTGTTCAAAAAACTTTTGATACACAACCAGAGGCTGTTTTGGGAGCCTAGAATCTGTATCACTGGAGGAAGCCTGGGAACTTAGGAACCAAGACCAGCCGTCTTCATTCTGGTGTGACACTTACTACTAATATTTTAGTTTCATTTTAAAGGCTAACCCATAATTCATATACCCTCATTTGTAGAGCCCCACATTAACTGGCCAGATACAGCACTAAAACCTCCCTAGCGCTTTCTGAATCCAAGCTCTTTTTTAACACAGCAGTGGTTGCTCCCATCTGCTTGTCCCAGTACCCTCTGTGACAGCAGCCCAAGGATACAGAGTAAGAGCAGAGAGGGGAACCAAACTAGCTGCAAGATACGAAGACATTCCTTAGAGCAGAAGAAAAAGGAAACAAACAGAAATAACACCTCAAAAACTCTTCTGGTTTGGTAAATCCAAGGAGTTAAAAACCCAAACATTTAAAGTCCACAAGACTTGAGAAGCCTAACTCTGATCCCAGCTCTTTCCAGTGCCTGCCACAGGACTCTGAAGTAACAGAAAAGCACTTTACCCATCCCAAATCCACACAGCACTTGTCAGCACAGTGAGGGGACTGGGACCAATACCTACAGAGGTCCCAGCCGGCCCTAAGTGCTGGGCTCAGTCCTGCTGTCTTCACACAGAGCCAAAAAGACATGTTAGTGCAAACTGACTGCCCTTTTCAGAGCTTAGGGGGTTCTGTGTGACTCCGTACTGCCCCCATCTGTAAAATAAAAAAAATTCATTACCTTTATAGGATGCCCTGAAACCTACAGCCAGAGACAAAATTACAGAGCTAACATGACAAATATGTGGAATAAGTCACAGAGTGATTAGATTTCAAGGCTAAACCATCACAGCATCATCACACCCTATCTCGTTTTAGCCACAGAGCTAAACTCTTGTATCCTGTTTTTCCCACAGAAATCCCCAGATACCCTGAGAAGCAGTTCCTGGGATACCTGTCAGTCAGTTGAAACTATGAGGCGTTTGAAATGCACGAGAGAGTTTGCTCACGTGTGCTGTGGAACCACAGTTCATGCAGCATTTCCTCTGCAAATTCTAGAGATTACTGAGCTAGCCATAACAGAATAAATATTTAAAGTTACAGAAGGGAAGGAGGAAAGTTATGCTTCTACTTCATTAGGAGAGGTGAAGGAAAGCAAGACTCATTAGTGTATACCTGATCAACTTCCTAAGCAAGCAGAACCAAGAAGGAAGGTCATGATAACTTTTGACTTAGAGTATGCCCAGCACTGCCTCTGCTGTCACTTTTAGCACTTAATGTGAGAGGCAATCTAGGAGACAGAACAGCACTATTCTATGCAAACACAGTGCTAAGACAGCAGGAGGACCACTCTGGGCTCATTTTCAGCTGTGTTCTGAAGTTCAAATGGATGCAGGCAGAAATTAAACTGTGAAACTAAAGCTATTTAAAATATCCTATTAAAATTCCATAATTCATAACAATATCTTATGTCAGACCAAACAGACTAAGCATCACACCAGAACTCCACAGGGAAATTCCAACAGCATCAGTGCTGATGACTTTCAAAGAGACCTTCCCAACAATCGGGCTGCACCTTCTTCTATGTAAAGCACACATGGGAATGAGTTCTACAAGGCAAGAATTCACAATTCCTGATGAAATCAAAACATGCTTCATTAGACTTGTTTCCTCTTGCATCCTTCAGCTCATCGCTTACCTTCTGTAGTCTTCTGGGCATTTTCACATGCTTTGCTTATTAAAAAAAAAAAAAAAATCACAGCAAAAACTTTGTAAACTCCTAAACAAACAAAAGGTTTCCAGATGTTCCACATGAAGTTCTCCTGTAAAATGCCTCATTTTCAGATTCATTTCAAGCTGTTAAAAATACTGTGATCTCAGTAGGTACTCACAGAAATTTTCCCACTACGGTTGGCTTCCTCTCTTTCTGCCAAGGCTCGCAAAAAGTTATCTTCCAGTTCTTTTCCTACACTTGCTAGTGACCTAGGAAAACAAAAGAGTACAATTATTACTATTAATTATTGCCATAGGCTTTGGGGGTCACTGTTGGGTTAAGCGTTCCATAAATGCAATGAGACAGACTTCACCTTATCATAGCTAATTTGCCTATTGCCTGTTCTGCTTTTACAAACCTTTAAACCACTCTCCAAGGTTCATCACTACTGCACATGTAGGTTACAATAGTTCACTTTCGGTTAAACTACTAACACATTTTCACTTTTATACCCAAACTTGTCTAAGCACTTACATTGTATCTTCAGAATTGTGGACAAAGTCGTGTTTTCAAAGGAATATGAAATTTACACAAAGTACCAACACAAGCAAACAGATTTAATATCTCCATCTTCAGCCAGCAGCTAATCAACTAGATATGTAGACTGCTCAGTGTGGCAGGGCCAATGTGATACAAAGCATGAAAAGAAAGAACAATTTTGCTCCACAAAACTTGACAAACAAAGCAGGAGGGTGGTGGAAATCACAAGAATGGATACCATATATTGCAAGTTACTTGTTAGCCTTTGAAGTTAGTGTCCTAGGACTAAAACAGTCATTAAGAACAGGAAACACACATTAAATGAATAAAAGCATTGAGTATTAGACAAAAACCTCCAACAAAGATGAGATTCTTCAAAATGGTTTCTCCAAGTCACTTAGCCCAATCTAAAGCCCCTCTCTATCCACAGGAGTCACGCACAAGAAGGAAGCAGGGGCTTCCTAAATCTTGCACTAAAGTGGCTTCACTGGGAACTTTTCTCACTTTCATGTCTCAAGTAGCGAGTGGCAAAAGTGCTCTCAGTCAAGCCAGAGCAAACCAGTGCCCCTGAGCTCAGCAGATCTACCTATAAGGGGAATAATTACTACATGTCCCCCCTTATCCCAATGCATTCCAATAAAAGGCAGTAGTATCTGTCAGTCTAATACAGCAGAACACTGGATTTGACTAAAATTAATTCATTCTCCTACAGCCCACAAGAAAAGCCACCAACAAGAATATCAAGGGTGAATAAAACATTAGGAATGCAACACATCATGGTTGAAATGACAAAGAAACAAGGTCTCTTGCAGTAGAGCTTACTATTAACTGGATGCTTTTGTGTATTCAAGAGGGGAGTGGGACAGAAGATACAAACCCCACTACCCCCTCCCCCCTCAGAAAAGAAAAATTACTCCAGTCACATCTGAGAGAATACCAAGCTTCATTTAGAGGTGCGCTTGTCAAAATGTATCAACATGGTACCCTCACAACAATTATCCTAAGGACCTAAGAGCAAAACCAAAAAAGAAGTTCTTGGGGCCAATGAGCAGAGAAACACGATATGTGCTGTGTCCTCTGCCACTATCTATAGCATTGCTGGATAAAGGATACATGATGTTACCACCATTAAATTTGAATCACAAAGAAAGCAGGAAGAGGTTCAGGCTACTCTGAGGTAAATCTTTATAAATTTAGAAACCATAAATGTTAGAGAGAATGGTAAGCTTAACACCTAAAGCCTGAATTCTAAAACTCCAAGCTCCAATAGCATCCCTCAGCATCTAAGCAAGTATGTCCTGAGGTGGGGGCAAAGAGCTACGTTGGTAGCCCTTCCACTTTGCCTCACTGGCGAACATTTACTCCTTTGTTTCCTGTATGATTGTGTGTGTTACTTCTTTGAGAGCCTTGCTCTCAGCTATCCTAGCTCAGAGACCCATCTTTCATCTCAGAGATTGCCCACACAGGAGAAACACACCCATTTACCTGAAGGGAGATTTTTGACTAAGACACAGTTAAAATGGTACAAAAGGTCACAAGAATGTTAAACATAAGACTGGCTTAAACTAGTATAAAACCTCATCACAGAACTGCTGGAGAGAGTCCAGCACAGAGCCACAAAGATGATGAAGGGAGTAGAATGCCTCTGTTATGCAGAAAGGCTGAGGGAGCTGGGTCTCTTTAGCTTGGAGAAATGAAGACTATGGGGGGAATCACATTGATGTTGATAAATTTATGAAGGGTAGGTGTTAGGAGGATGGAGTCAGGCTCTTCTCAATGTCATCTAGAGACAGGACAAGGGGCAAGGGGTGTAAGCTGGAACCTAGGAGGTTCCACATCAATATGAGAAGGAACTTCACAGTGAGGGTGACAGAGCACTGGAATGGGCTGCCCAGGGGGATTGTGGAGTCTCCTTCTCTGGAGATGTTTAAAACCCGCCTGGATACGTTCCAGTGAGACTTGATCTGGGGCAGGGGGGATTGGACTGGATGATCTTTCATGGTCCCTTCCAATCCCTAATGTTCTGTTGCTCTGTGGTTCCGTGTGTGACTTGGTCTATGTGGTCCTGCTGTGGCAGGGGGATTGGACTAGATGATCTTTCAAGGTCCCTTTCAATCCCTGACCTCCTGCGATTCTGGGACTTGGTCTAGGTGGTCTTGCTGTGGCAGGGGGATTTCGAGGTCCCTTCCAATCCCTGATGTTCTGTAATTTTGTGATTCTGTGATCAATTTGTAACTGACCTGCCTTAACATAATTTAACTTTTAGAAAGCCCTGCTGACCAGCAGAATGCTTTTTATCAAACTGAGATAATGGGAACAATGTCTAACATTCCCACTGTTATTCTTTCAGAAATACACTGCATTCTCCAGTTCAGCAGAAAGTTGGACTGGAATGCACATTCTAACCTGACTTCTGCACAGCAGCTGTGTTTTGCATACACCTGCCCCAGGATTAGTGGACAGACAATCCAAAGAACTCAAGCCTAAAGTTTCTCCTTCATCTTGAGTCACGTAATTTTTTTATTTTAAGACACCTTACGTTTCAGCCTCCCAGTGCCATGCACATACAGCACCATGTCTTGACCCAGGAGTATTACACAAGCACCATTCCAAGACATCAAATGCGTATGTTTTCCCTGCATGAGCTGTGTGCACTTTAAGAAGGGACAGACTATGGTACAAGACTACACCTTAGAGACCAGAGGGCACAGCCAGGACTGCAGAGATCCAAGGTGATCATTTTGCTCTGTCACAAATACGCAGCACAAGGTTGGCAATTCTCTCAGTTTTCTTACAGGGATCTAACTAGAGCATGCAGGGAGGAGACCAGGAAGGCTAAAGCCTAGTTAGAACTCAATCTGGCCACTGTAGTGAAGGACAACAACAAATGTTTCTACAAGTACACCACTGGCAAAAAGAGAGTTAGAATTTGCATCCCTCACTGGATATGAAAGAGAACCTACCAAGGATGAGGACAAGGCTGAGGTACTTCACCTCAGTTTTTAATGATCAGTCAGTCCAGTAATCCTTAGGGTATTCAGACTCCTGAGCTAGAAGACTGGGATGGAGGGCAGGATACACTTTTCACAGTCCAAGAGGAAGCAGCTAGTGACCTACACCACCTGGACACTCATAAATCTACCCAGATGGGATCAATCTGAGAGTGCTGAGGGAGCTGGTGAAGAAGCTTGCCAAGCCACTACCCATCATTCATCAACGCTTCGGGCAAACAGAAGAGGTCCCAGATTACTGAGTGTTGCCATCCACAAGAATGGGCAGAAGGATGACCCAGGCAACTACAGGCCTGTCAGCCTGACCTCAGTACCAGGGAAGACTATGGAGAAGCTCATCCTGAGCTCACTCACGCAGCAACTTCAGGACAGCCAGGGGATCAGGGCCAGCCAACCTGGGTACATGAAGCTCAGGTCTTGCTCAACCAATGTGAAAATGATTGTAGATACGGAAGCTGATGTAACTATTATCCCTCAAAATCGTTGGCCACAGCAATGGCCTACTGTATTTACCTCAAATGGGGCGTTTGGAATTGGCGATGTCCAGTCAGCAAGACTAAGCAGATTTCCTGTCCAATTTAGCTTCAAAGATGGTAGAAAAGTAACAATAAGACCCTATGTTTTGAATGTACCAATAGCCTAATAGGTAGGGATCTTTTAAGTCAAATGGGAGCAAAGATTACAACAGAGAATTTTTAGCAGCAGCCATTGAAGAACAGCCTGTCCTGAAGATAACCTGGAGACCTGAAGATACAGTTTGGATTGATCAATGGCCACTAAAAGAAGAAAGGCTGTTACAAATAAAGAACTTGGTCCAGGAGCAGCTGGACACATTGTGCCATCTACAAGTCCTTGGAATTCACCAATATTTACCATTTCAAAGAATAGAGGAAAATGGCGATTACTACATGATTTAAGGGGTATCAGTGCAGTTATGGAAGACATAGAAGCATTGCAACCTGGCTTACCCTCACATATTATGATACCAAAAAACTAGAATTTGTTAATTATAGACTTAAAAGATTGCTTTTTTTACCATTCCACTTCATCCTGATGATGGTAACAAATTTGCTTTTATGGTACCTTCTACAAATAAGGCTGAACCAGCCAAGCACTATCATTGGGTGGTTTTGCCACAGGACATGAAAAATTCTCCAACTATGTGTCAAATGTTTGTGGCATGGGCATTAGAACCATTTCAACAACACTTTAAAGAATTTATTGTATACCATTACATGGATGACATTTTGATAGCAGAGGAAGGAATGCAAGTTGATCAGATATTGCCAAACTTAACCAAATTACTACAAGAAAGGGGCTTAAAAATTGCTCCAGACAAGATTCGGAGACAACCACCACAGAGTTATTTAGGGTGGGTTATATCAAGAGAATACATTTATCCTCAGAAAATTAAATTACAAACACAGATTCGTACTTTGAACTACGTCCAGAAATTATAGGGGACGTTCAGTGGCTCAGGAATATCTGTGGAATTACGAACAATGATTTGCAACCTTTAATATCACTTTTGGGAACGTCTGTTCAGGCCAATGAAGCTCACTCACTTACTGAAGAACAAAACAAGGCTTTAGAACAAATTCAGGAAAAAATTATACAATCTCATGCCAAGAGATATGATCCACAGCTAGAAATAGAATTGATGGTCATTAATCCAGAACAAAGCAAACATCCTTTTGCTTATGTTTAGTCAATTAATAATCAAGGGACAAATGCGTTATATTGAAGTATCTGGCATTGATCCATAACTGTATTCGTTCCTCTGACAAAAGAATATTTGGAATGGTCCCTTAGAATATTAACTGAATTACAAATAGCAATAGCAGACTTTGGGGGTCAAGTAACAAATCATTACCCCGTCTCATAGATTGGTTAATTGGTTAAGTTGTTGTCAGAAAATGAATTTATAGGAAAACCACTGTTGTCAGAGACGCCTGTAGAGGGACAGACTGTTTACAGATGCAAGCAAATCCAATCTGAAGGCAGCCATAACATGGCAAGAAAATGGGTGTTGGCATGATCACATAATTGCAATGTCCACCAAATCATCTTTACAGACTTTGGAACTCAAGGCTATGGTTTGAGTATTTAGAAAATGGGCATTAACCCCAGTAAATACTGTTTCAGACTCTTTATATGTCACTGGTGTAGTTTGTAGAATGAAGAGAGCTACGTTACAAGAGTTAAGAAATCAAAAACCATTTGCACTGTTTAGAGAATTGTTATATCTTTTGGGCCAGTGTAAACAGATTTATTACTCATATCAGAAGTCATTAAAACAATTATGGATTGGATATTGGGCAGATCAACTAGTAGCTCCAGCTTGAATTGGCCCAGTGCCTAATTTATTTGAGCAGGCATGACAATCACATGCATTCTGCCATCAGGGTGCTAAAATGTTACGACGTCAATTTGGACTTACACACAAGGATGCTGCAGGTATTGTTCAGTCATACCCTGACTGTCAGAAGGTAGGCTTTGGCACAGGGGTCAGTGTCAAATCATGGGGGTTACGCCCCCTACAGCTATGACAAATGGATGTCACGCATGTCGCAGAATTTGGCAAATTGAAATATGTGCATGTGGTTATTGATACCTTTTCTCAGGCAATTTGGGCGTCAGCTCAGACTGGTGAAACAACGCAGCACATCATCAAGCATTTATATCAATGCTTTGCTGTCTTAGGGATACCAGAGCAAATCAAAACTGATAACGGTCCCACGTATGTGTAACACAAATTTTACGAATTTTGTCAGCTTTGGGGCATAACTCATACTACAGGCATCCCTTACTCTCCCACGGCTTTGCATAATGTCAAACAACTGGCTTGTTGGACTGCAAAACAATTAAATTTAACTTCAAGTATTTTAAACGAACAGTTTACGTCGTGCTATATTACAAAATAGAGCCGCTATTGATTTTTTGTTAGCACAAGGACATGGATGTGAAGATTTTGATGGAATGTGTTGTATGCATTTATCTGATCACTCTCAATCCATACATTTAATGATAAAACAAATCCAAGATAGCATGAAAAAAATTACAAGTTGGTGGTGGATGGGAATGGCTTGATAACATTTTTAATGGCTGGGGTTTGTCAGGTTGGGTTTTCTCTTTAGTCAAAACTGGATTGTTAATTTTAGCAACAGTATTAGTAGTAATGTTAACAATACCATGTATAATACCACTATTACAAAAAACACTGCGAAAAATGACCCAAGCCATTTTTGTTGCACAAATACAAGGGGGAATTGTGGACTCATTTTTGGAAAAGCGAGGACATCTGGGGTATCCTAACACTGGGTTTAATATGAGTCTTGAACAGTATCTAGCATAAGTACAGGCGCTTAGCACAACTAGGCCCCAAGGGTACCTCAGGATAAGTTTGTGGGGTTTAAATAAGTCAGTAGTTATGAAAAACAGGACTCAGATCCCGGTTGTAACCACCAAGGCATGCACAGAAGAGACATGAGACAGTGACGACAATATGCTTGACCAGTACGTGGATGGCGTACGATAACCAATGAGATTGTGACACGAACTGTTTGTGTGTTTAACAACAGACCAATGAAAGCTGAGTAAGATAGTATATATTGTGTAGCTGTTGATAATAAAACGTCTTCTACTTTGATCACATTGATCTGTGTGGAGTCCATTACAAATCCCCTCAAAAAATACTTCTAAAGCAAAAAGATTTAAGGCAGCTCACTTAAATGAGGTGCTCTTATCTTTTTTGTGCTTGGCTGCCTGACCATTCTCCACTTCAATTACTTGGTTGCTATTATGCAAATGAGAAGGAAACCAGAAGTTATGCACCTGTGTTTGCCCCCTTATTCAATATTCCTATTAAGACCTAAAGCCCTATTATGTGGTAGACAGGCATGTGGGGTTGCTCAACTCAGGTTACAGCAGGGCAGGTGAAAGGCTGTTCAAGCTCAAACAATGCTTACAAAGAATGACACATAATACCAGCGGTTAGACATGGTCCTGCAGTTGAGAAGAACAAAACCACTGAATAATACTGAAAATAGAGCTGCTACAAGGCACCCAGACACTTTGCATTAAAAAATAATAAGCAAAGGAGTATTAACCTAACCTTAATTTGGTGAAAACAAAAACTTTGCAAGAGACATCTCAGACATTATCTGTGCCACATCAACAGAAAGGCTTCTGGTGAAGCATTTAGATGGAATATGTATCCCTTCTCCTATGAGCTGACACCACTCTAGCTGTATTCCTTGATCTGTTTGCTTTCATTTGAGCATCATTAAACAAACATTCGGTTCCTGGAGGAATTCTTACCACTAAATCACTGTTATGTTGTCTCAACTTTCACCTATGTGCAACTGTTTGGCTGTGACTCTGATGATTAGGACATTCCTTGAAGTCTAGCTACAGAGAAGGAGAGAAAGAGGTCTCTGGAGACAGGGAAAAAGAAGTGGGCTCTAGCACAAGCTCACTAAAATCGGCAAGTGTTTCCTAAGCAAGTCGAGACTGAGTATGAACCAAGTGTTGTGAACATTTCACAGGACATTGATTACTTTCAGAATCTAATTTCCATTGCTCTGAACAACTTCTCAGGAGCTCACTAATGCTTTTATCAAGAGGAACTGCTCCCATAACCATCTTAGTGGAGAAGATTTAGGCCGTATGGTTTACTGGTTAATTGATATTTTGTTATTGGTACTGTTAAGAGAAAAGAAACCACTAACATATGGGATAAAAAGTAAACATAGTAGTGAAACACTGCTGTGTACTGAAAAACCAAACCCCTGACCTCTCAAAGAAAGCTCCCGCTCCCTCTCCCTCCTCGCTTCCAATTTGCCAAGGAAAGCAAACAGTTTCTAGAGTCAGGAAAGTCACTGGGTGAAGTCCAGATGAGGTCCTTGCTGCACAGAAACTACCTCTCCTCAGGATTTGTAAATCTGATACTGAATAAGAGTTCATATGAAGTTTGGTGTCTGGAGAGCTGCAAGCTTTTGCCTTTTTTCTTGTCTTCTGCTCTTTTTCATACAACAGAACTTTTCAATGTTTCTGCCAAAAAAAACAAAAAAACAAAAAAGCAAACCCCCACACTACACAGAACTGCAATTACTGCACATTTTCAGTGTGAGAATGGGAATATTTCATCAGTTGCATTTATGGCACAAAAAACACAAATGAGAAATTAAAATCAACAAGAACAAAAACAGATCTCGATCCTTTCCTTTTACTCCTCACTTCCAACTGGAATATTTTAGAGCTACTTTAACTCTCAACACAAGAAACTAACAGAGCTGGCTTAAACATACGGTATCTTTGTAGACATATGCCACACAAAATTCCCTAGTGACCTCTGCTTCTTGTATTGCCCAAACATTTGTCCTTTCTTATATGGACAATTACCAGTACCAGCTAAACAAACAGAGCTGAAGCTACACCTGCCGTCAGCATCCCAACCCCCTCCCAGTGTTTTGCCTTGCTGCTCCATGGCAGGCAGTGGGGCACAGCCTGGGCACAGCCAGCAAGGTTGGCTGGCTTTGATGAATGAGCAGCTCTCCACTGTCATCTAACCTGGGCACAGGCCCTATGCCAAAAACAGCATGTGCCACTGGTTACTCCACTCCTCATTCTTCTGTGTAACTTTTAACAGTAGGAACTAAGAGGAACGTGAGAACAGAAATCTCACACTAACATACCATCCACGAGCAGGCTACACGCCTGAGGCAAAGCATATTATTTTGCTTTGAATAACCTACCCCTTGTCTCAGCCCCTGCAGTTCAAGTGCAGCTCTAAAACCCAGTCACAGGAAGTCCCTCTGGGCCAGCACAGAGATGTTTCTGATAGCAGTTGAGAACACAAAAAGCACTCTGCACAAGGTGACTTCTCATGAGCTGCATGCCTGTGAGCTAGGCACAAATTGCACTGCTAACATTACATACACCAACTTCAAAAACCTAAACAACACTGCGCTTAAAACCAACAACAGGAGCTATCTCCAGGCAGCCATGCCTTGATATAAAGCTGCAACAGACAACACAGTTGACATATGATGATTTTGAAGTGACTATAGACTGTTAACTTGAGCTATTTCTTTTCAAGAGAACCTGATGTTGTGTGTAGTAGCTGTGTTGTGGGTCCTTGTCTGGATCCACATGTGTCCTACCTGGGTCGCCATTAATGTAGTGGGTTAGAGACCCCAACTGTATTTCAACCAAACACTTTTACCTAAAGTGTCAGACACAAAGGGAGGGTTTAACAAAACCACTTACAAATCTGTAGGCAATGAAACAACAATTAGGGGGAAGAAAGGCATCAAGACATTTTAATTCACTCCCCCCAACTCACATCAAAAGAACCACACAAAAGACTTAGACAAAGACACACGGAGTTTCATCACATTTAACTGAGATTTTAAAAGTCCAGAACGTCCATTACAGACAGTTCCTGCTTCTCTCTGAAACCATGGTTAACATTCGACTTCAGTCTCAATCCTCAAAGATCTTCAAAGTTCAGTCTTTCCAGGTCCCCCCAAACCTTCCCACCTGCCATAAATTTTCTTCCACTTGAAGAATGGTAACACTTTTAGAAGCAACAACATTTTCTCTCAGCAGCAGCGACATATGTCTGAACAGTCCAAGATGGAGAGAAGTGAAAAAGCAGCAAAGAAGGTGGTAGAAGTTGCCAAGGAGGGAGAAGCGGGGGAAGTGGGGGTACGGACACTTTTCAGTTTTTTAAACCCAAACTTTTCTGCAGAAAACACACAAATTAAATATTCTATTCAGCTTTTAAAGCATAATACCTGATTCTCAACACGTGCTGAGAATACACTGTGTAAAAATCAAAACTCACAGCTCAAAGACATGAAAACATTTTGGTCATTTTTAGAAGAATTTAGGTTGCCAAGCCTGCACACAATCTGCATTCAGCCCATTCATCTCCACGGCTTCTCAAGGCCAAGTTCTACACACCTTGGCTACAACAGCCTAAAAAAACCAACATACAGCTGCCAATGTCTTCCAACCAGCACCAGGGATGTCAATCCTCATTACTTCACCAAATGGGTATTTCAGATGGGATTCGTGCAGATTAGTAGTTTATCTCTGGACTTCAGCACTGAAACCCTGGGCTTTTGCTGTCCTATTTCTGTAATCCATCAATACTGCAAGAAATCTGTCTTACATGCTGAAAATGGGCAGAAGTCATCAATAATCTCCTCTTTGAAAATCAGTTTTCCAACAAAGCAACAGAAATAAAAATCTAATCTTTTGATCAGTAAGTGACATATTTGCTAACGGCTTAGCAATACAATCCAGCTCTAGTGACAAACTATGAAGAAAGCTTCTCAAAGCAGCAAGGCCAAACAATGTGGAGAGCTGGACAGCACAATGCTGAGGCTCCAGCAAGAAACAGTTCCCAGGACTTTTCTCTGGAGTTCTCATGTGGGGAGGGGAAGAAAATAAAGACCAAAAAGTTGTATCTGTATTAGTAAACAAAATAGTTCCAGTAGTCAGTTGGCACAGTTACACATACCACCACTGAATCCACATGGCTTTAAGGAGTGGGTCATTGCAACCACACTGCCTACTAGTACTTGTTCCAGGATCAGCTTGATTCTGGATCTATAGTTGATTGGTCTTGGGCCAAGGACCAGAGTACCAATACCAAAGACCAGTCTAAAATTTTCAGTATGTGATGCCCAAATTCCTGTGCAGGGTTCCATGCTACTTGGTCATTTAGCACAGAGATATCCAAACAGAGACTAGGCCAAACAGAAAACCCCACGGCACAGGGATGCTAACAGGAGTTTGGTGTGTCACAGCTAGACCAAAGCAGAAGGATCCATTTCCCTTGTCGAGAGGTCATAGGTCCCCAAAACACAACAGAGCCCTCTAATAAGCTGACATCCTCTCAAATTACCAAGGCTGCTCAGAGTCTCAAAGCTGCCTGAAAGCCCTGGCTCCCTATTTAGCTATCTTAAAGGGCAACAGCTCATTGGATGAATTCTGGCTTTTCCAAGCTTCTTCTAAGGCCAGTGAACACGCTGACATAGGTAAGTTATGGCAGTCAGGTGGTAGCAAGTAAAAGCATCTGGAGCTTGTCTAGAAATGTTCAGAACCACTACAAAGGGTGGGATACGCGCTCAAAACTTTTGAGAAGAAAACATTACAGCTATTTGCAATCTGCCAAGTGACACAAGCAGATACCCATAGCATACGGACTTAACACTCTAAGGGCAAAACAGATTATTTATTTCAGGTACTGGTCCGAATCCTGACCTCATACACAAATAATTCCATAGTACAATCACATTTTAGGGCCACAAGCAATAAGAGATTTTTCAATCAGTGCATCAGTAACAGCTAAAGATAAAAAAAAGAAAGCAAAACAGGAGGAGAAAAGGCTGCCGAGACCTTTTCTGCTGGGAAAGCAGAGTGAGAAGGAATTGAAAAATGTGAGCTACAACTCGATAAAATTTTGATTGCTACTTGAGGCTCACAGCTGCTGCCCAAAATGTTCCAGAAATTTCTGAAAGCTTTGAGACTGCTGCCAAAGCAAATCCCATGCCACTGCCAGGCTTGAGAGTGGATTTCTAGGCAGGATACCTATCATTACACGAGAGTAGCTTGCGGTTTTATTGTTAACCTTTTTGTCTAGATCTAAATTGCATGGTACAGGAGAAAAAGCCTTTGGCACAAATTGACTGAAGGAAGTATTTCTCTATTTGTATCTGAGAGCTAAGTTTTTACCCAGTTATAGTTACTTATCTGTTGCAGAAAAAAGAATTTCCTCTGACTGCCAGAGAAAGCTTTGCTTACAGAAAAATGAAGCTTTGTGTTTTCTTATCAGCTGAGCTATCGAATCCCTTCAGATAACTCCATTACCTTTCCAAGAGACACCAATCTCATTAACTGAAGAGCACACTGACATTAGACAAAATCAGAACTGTTGCTCTAAAGTTTTCTGCAACCAACTGACCTCTCCAAGATTACAGGTGAGTGCACACATGTAAGACAGCCAATGGAGGTTACCTGTCCTGAGATACAAAAGTCATAAATTTGTTTGGTTTTTTTTTAATATAAGTTTTATGGTGAAGAATGACAACAAAAAGGTGGATTTAAAGGTAAAAAAATACATTAAAAATAAAGGTATTAGCTGAACTGATGAGGCAGGAAGACATGGTACACATAGGTACAGCCACATCTGAGGAAATATGGATGAACAGGTGTAAAAAAACATGAAGACATAGAATGAAGAAGAGTTTTAGTAGCCAATAGAGGAAGATGGGGAGCAGGAGCGTAACCTCTAAATAAACTAAGAGTGTTCTTTTAAATATTTCACAGACAGACATGTTTCACATCTCAGAAAAACTTCACTAACTATAGTAGATCTACACAGATGACAGCAGTTGTAGGTCTGGCCAACATCCTAAATATGTAACAATACAGACAGCATTACAATTCTATTATTAGGAGTTTACATGCTGCCACATGTGTGCTTGCCAGTATAAAATAGCGGTTTTGTTATGTTTGATGAAAGGTAAAGTAGTACTCAGCTTCCACATATATCCCCAAACAAGCTCACTGGCAACTGGTTAATCCAAGAATTGAAATTCTGCCAAAAAGTAAATCTAGTGCTAATACAATATCCCATACCTCATCCATCTTACAATGACCATAGTTCTGAATAGCTGCTAAGGACTAGTGAGAATGGCTCTGTAATTATGAAAGCCCGCAGAGTTTTTAAAAAGAAAAATACAAGTTCTAAGTTCAGATTTTACAGCATATGGCTCTTGTTCACAGTTCTTCACCCCTCTTGGATCTATGTCCATGGATCATAATGAGACAAAAACATTTAAGAGGAGAACAAACAAGCAAGCACTGCCTGGACAGGCTTTGTTCTGCTGTGTTTTCACTCTTTCTTTCAAAACATAACCTGAGACATGAGACCGCACAATTTTATGATTGAATCAGGGAAATTCATGCTCTGGGAGCCACATAAATCCCACCAGAGTCACTGTCTATTTGTTTTGGTAATTTCTAAGAGCTTCCCAAAGCACTGGCTCAAAAAGGGCAGGTAAGTTTCCACTGTGACAGAACTGCAGGAGGAACCAAGGAGACAGCTGCATTTATGTGGTCATATCAATTGCTGCAAAGCACAAAACTCCCAGCACAAAGCAGCACCTCCACCTATGGGAGGTCTGTAACACAAGCCAAACACCAACATCTCACAGAATTGTAGAATCAACGATGTTGGAAAAGACCTTCACCACCATCAAGTCCAACCATCCATTCTGCAACCCCTAACCCATCTCCTGAAACACCACATCTCCCCTTTTTCTTAAAACCTCCAGGGATGGTGTCTCCACCCTCTCCCTGGGCAGCCTTTTCCAAGGTTTCATCACTTCATCACTTTTCCTGTGAAAAAGTTCTTCCTAGTGTCCAATCTGAACCTGGTGCAACTCCATTTCCTCTTGTCCTATCACTAGTCACTAGGGAGAAGAGGCAAACACTCGCCTAACTACAACCTCCCTTCAGGTCGCTGTAGAGAGCAATGAGGTCTCCCCTCAGCCTCCTCTTCTCCAGGCTGAACAGCCCCAACTCCTTCAGACTCTCCTCACCCAACCTGTTCTCCAGATCCTTAATCAGCCCAGTTGCCCTTTCTGCACCATCTCCAGCATCATGATGTCTTCCTATACTGCAGTGTCCAAAAGCGCACCCAGTACTTGAGATGCAGCCTCACCAAGTAGAGGAACAGGAACGCATCCTGCTGGCCACAATATTTCTGATGCAGGCCAGGATGCCATCACTGGCCTTCTTGTCCCTCTGGACACACCTTATGGTACCTGGGCATTACATGGGAATTTTTTGCAAAGACAGTTCTATCTTAAAAAGGCTCATGAACAGGAGTTGCAAGTAAGATTTGGGGTTAGGCTAGGCACTATATCTTTAGGATGAGTCAGACAAATGCTTTATTCCTTCCCATGTCTGTCTTTACGGGCAGTTTCTATGTGCCAGTTATGTGTAACAGCCCAGTGAATCAACCCTTCAAAGCAGGTTACCCATGTGTGCACTGGAAGTGGTACTGACAAATAAATAGTGATTGGATTATCTGTTCAAAAAGGCTGGGATCCTGCCCATTGCTTTATCAGTTAACTCAAAAAACTGACAGCCCCATAAACAGTAATGTCTGGAGCAGGAAACATCTGCCCTGCAATTTCCACAGAGAACAGCATTAGAGTATTTTTCTCTAAGAAAAATAAAGCAAAAATACAAACCTAAGCTTGTTATTTTACATATTGTTTGACCAAGAAAGTTTCACACTATATCTCCATTTATCTTAGAAACCTTCATTTTCTTTCAAATTGAAAAAATGTCCACAAAAAACTCCTAAACAGAAGGTGTGATGAATGTCAAAAAGTCATTTCTTACCTGTTGCTGATGTAACTCTTGCAGTTTGTACTCTTTAAACTACTTCTGAGATTTTATCAAAATTGATTCAATTTTGTTTACTTTCATTATGCCATTAATTGTAAGAAAGTATTAATGATTTTTGAAGCTTTCCAGTAATTCAGTTAAGATTTTCCTTTGAAGACCTTGTGAACTAACCCTGGACTTCAGGAGGGTCAACTTTGGACTTTTCAAGCAATGGCATGGGGAAATCCCATGGGACAGGGTACTGGCAGGTAAAGGGGCCCAAGAGAGCTAATTAACATTCAAAGACCACTTTTTTGAAGCACAACACAAGAGCATTCCAACAAGAAATAAGTCAAGGAAGGGAGCCAGAAGACCTGCGTGATTAAACAGGGAGCTGCTGGGCAGACTCAAGAGGAAGAAAGCCTATAAGTCATGGAAGGAGGGGATGGCCACTTGGGGTGATTATAAGGCTCTGGTGAGAGAATGTAGGGATGCAACTAGGAAAG
>JAOXOE010000405.1:13788733-13808580 GCA_028565055.1 Phoeniculus purpureus | reverse complement strand
GTTGGAAAAGACCCTTGGGATCATCAAGTCCAACCATCAACCCTACTCTACAAGTTCACCTCTAAACCAGATCCCCCAACACTACATCTAAGCAACTCATCCAGGGACGGGGACTCAACCACCACCCTGGGCAGCCCATTCCACCACCATTTGACACTTGACAAACATCATACCACAAACAAGCAAAGTCGCAAAAATGTCATTGTGGATTGTTTTTACTACAATGTTTTTCACTACCTGTAGTCAGGAGCCTTCTCAAAAGTCCAGGATTTGACATTTGAAGACTAGTTGAGAATCCTGAGAGGATACTAGTAAACAAATATGTTTTCCTTATAAAGGTTAAAAGTTGATGAAAACAAACTGCTTTATTTTAGGGCTTGTTTCCTCTCTTGTCTACTTACTTTGATAGGCCGTGGTCTACGTGGCTGAGAGTATCTCAAATCCTGCAACAGACAGAATCATGAAGAACCAGTAGTTGAAGCAATAGTAATTCATGAGGATGAAAACATATTCCACAAGGAGATAAAGCAAAGTCGTTAACCCCTATCGATAATAAAAACAAAGACTCTTAACTGTGAAAGCACAGACATGATTTCCACGGAGAAAACCCCAGCGGACAGCATAACAGCACCACCCTCAATGAATTTTAGAAATTGCAGGTATTTGAGGAAGATGTCCCACCACAGGGAGAATCTTGGGAGTGGTGAAGTGTTGAAACCCCATCTGTCCTGGCCAGGCACAGGGCCAGGCTGTCACTTACATTGAAGAGAAGAGCATGGACTGGTGTTAAGCCCTTTGTATGAATCAAGCTCAGATTGTCAGGGAGGTGTTCTTCCCTGGCTCCTACACAGAAAAATCTGAAAAAAGAAAAAGAAAGCACAACCAGACAGTGATCCTTAGGACAGCCTGTTGTTTTCTGACAAAGGCACTGCTAGTTCTTTTACTATTCTAAGAGCTGCTGCTCTATTATCAAGCAACTTTAGTTTATTGAATAGTGCTGATCATTAGAAGACGTGTCAGATCATAACAGTCACAGGATCACAGAATCACAGAACATTAGGGATCGGATATGTTCCTGTGCAACTTGGTCTAGGTGATCCTGCTGTGGCAGGGGGATTGGACTAGATGATCTTTTGAGGTCCCTTCCAATCCCTAATGTACTCTGATACTGTGATTCCTGTAAAACAGCAAAATGTTTTATTATTAATTAAATAAAGGGATATTTAAATAGAATATTAGTTGTGAAGAGCAACAAGCTTGGTGAGGGGTCTGCAGAACAAGTGACTGAGGGATCTGGGGCTTTTTCAGTCTGAAAAGACCAAAGGGAGACCTTATTGCTGTCTACAATTAACTAAAAGAGGTTGTAGAGAGGTGATTTTGGGTCTCTTCTCACCTTCTCACAAGTGATATGACAGGAGGAAATGGCCTCCAGTCATACCAGGGGAAATTTAGGTTAGACATTAGGAAAGAGTTCTGTGTTAAAAGGGTCATCAGGCCTCGGAACAGGCTGCCCAGAAAAGTAGTTGATTCACCATCCCTACACATGTAAAAGCCACGTAGATATGGTGCTTACAAACTGGGTTTAGCAATGGGCTTGGGAGAGTTAGGTTAATGGTTTGACTCAATGAACTCAAAGGTCTTTTCCAACCTAAAGGATTCTGTGATTCCACCACTCATTGTAATCCATCTCTGCATAACCATGGGAATACAAAATAATGTGCAGCCGTGTGTTCAGCAATTCCATAAGCAGCTTAGCTGGCTGTTCGCACATCTGTCAAAAACGTTAGAAAAAGAAACGCACATTTACATTGACAAATGTTACATACAGCTTTTTATATGAAGCAATTTAAGAGAGCACTTCAGCAGTAAGATTTAAAAACACACACAGGTGCTTTCTTGATAGTAGGGAGGGGGTTTTGTGGTTACATAACTCATAACCTATGCAGTCCAAACACAAAGTGGACTGTATCTGTCTGAGCAGGTGAGGCCCACAACTCCCACCACACTGACAACACTACAGCAGAGAAGAAATGGTATTTCCAATATGGGCTTTTCTATTTTTTAACTTAATCTTTTATCTTTGGATTGGATAGACCCACGATTTTCCCTGCTTACAGCAGTGATCTGTTCACCTTTAATAAATGGGTCCAATAAGTAAGGTGTGAATACATACATGCAGAGAAGTGACCTATCAGTGAGATAAAACTGCTGAGTGAGAACAACAACCAGGAGGAGTTTTCTTAGTTACTGCTTCTTCTGAAAACAGTTTTTGCAAAGCAAACACTTTGACTAATTTCCAACCAGGAACAAATATAGAGTGGCTCATCTTGCCATCATCTGTCTTACTAGGACACTTCAGCAATTCAAAGGGAAAGTGCACATTTACCTTTTGGGATTCTGCATTTCCTCAGTAACATAGCTGAGCGTGTCCCATCCTGAGTAGGAGAAGAGGGCAGAGGGCAGAGGAGAGAGCCAGTGCAATCATCCCTGGGTTTGTTGCTGAGCCCTTGAATGGAGCTTTCAGGTTCTCTGTTTCTCCTGTACAAATGGCAGGTACCAATTGCCTGTTATGTTTCAAGGATTACGACATAGAAGGACACCACACTCAAAGTCCTGAACGACCAAAAGGAAATAAAACCCCGTTGTATCCAGCTTTCATGATTATGTCTGAAAGTGCCCAGAGTACACTTCCACTGGACAAACAGGAATGTTTCAGGCAGATGGTCAGACATCTACACTTCCACAGGAGGACAGCAGATGTTGCATCTTCATGTTTATTATTTGGATGTAACTTGTGTAATTCTACCAGAATTCATAGTGTCCTCATCTCCCGGCATCATTGTCTAGCATATGGAAGGAGTAGACCATACTGAGGTCATGCCACATCCTGTCATCCAGGCAGAAGTACTCGGGAAATGCAATTTCAGTTCCTGGATATGTTTCGTATTTCTGTGTTTTCACCAAATAAATTAGTAGCCGCCAATGGGGCAACTCCTGGAGTCACGGCTCTCAGTGGGATGATTTACCCCAAAAGGTGCTCCCCAAAATTAAAAAAGACGACTTTAAAAATGTTTCCTTTCAAAATTATCTTCTAGTTTAGCGTAATTGGTTGAGACAAAAACCTGCAAAATGTTGTACAACAGACAAAATGTTAATGGAACTGCTTGAGCCTTCACTCAATTCCAGAAAGGGGAAGAAAGGCCAAACTCAGTTTGCAGAATGAAAGTCAACTAATAAAGAAAAACGGAGGCATGTTGCTTTGGGGCACTTTTCAGTAGCCCCTCTCCTTTCCACACAGAGCCAGAGCAGTGTGAGCTCCCTCAGGAAGACACTCACTTCCACAGGGAGCTCTGCCTACATCACCCTCACTGCTAACCAGCAGCTAATGTGACCATAGAGAAACCCACTGCGCAGCAAACATTTCAAGCTTTGCTACGACAAATACTTCATCTCCCAGGTCCGCGCAGACACTTGTTCTGCCTCCACCCCCCCCCCAAAAAAAGGGTAAAAACCTGGAAGGCACAAACAGACCGCCAGCTCTGTCCGCAGCCGCTTCTGAAAGTGCCAACACTCGGCAGCAGAGGAGCGACCAACACCCAGAGCTGTCCCTTCCTTACAGGGCTCTGGAAAACCCAGACCCCAGTATTGTCACTGATGTGTGGCAGGCAAACTTCTCACCCCCAGCTTCTGTCTCAGGCTCAGCAAGGGGCGTCTCCCATTTTTTTTCCAACAGAACAAGCGACGCCTATCTCCCTTCTACCAGACCACTCATGCAGCGTCCAAAGCTGCTTCCCCCCGGTACAGCCTCCTGCCCTTCCCATCCTCTCTACGGATCCACCTCGGTGAACCCAGAGCCCCGCACCGCACCTCGGGGCTGCGCTGGCAACCCTGCAGCGCCTTTGCGCTCTCCAGCGTAGCTGCGCCGACAACGGAGTCCCGAGTGGGGAGGGACCTTGCGACAGGGGGCCGGAGACGGGGCGGAGAGTGCCGGGGGCGTGCAGAGAGGGCCGAGGGAATGCGGTGACAGCTGACGGAGGGGCGAAGACTGCAGACGTCCGGTAGAAATAAGCGAGTGTTGAACTTCGGCGGCTCAGAAGCTTCACTGCTCGTGTTCCCCGTGAGCGATTCCTCGATCTGCATCACCGGCTGGTGGCTTTCTTTGCGCTGGGGGTTTATGAACACAACGAGCTTGGCGTCTCCCTACTGTTACTCCTGCTGCTGTTTGCATTTTTGGCGCTATACCTTGTAGCACCTCACAGCATCAGCTTCCAGCAGGGTTTCTTCACATAACTTACGGAACCGGCACTTGGCCACCGAGGGGGCAGCACCGAGCACAGAAACGCGTGAGCAACTTGTCCGCCAGGTGGCAGCACTGAACACAGTAACGCACGTGGCGGCCGCCCCGATTCCTGGCGCTCTGTTACAGTATCCAACGGATGGTCCCTGCACCTCGGTGAGCGACGACCATCAGCTCGGACCCGCACCTGCATCGGTACTGACAGTGATGTTATGGCCAGCAGGGGGATGGAATCGGTATAGGGTTTGTATGGGTTTCATATTATCTTTATTTTCATTAAAGCTGTTGCAGTTGTGTTTTCCAGTCTGTAGGTCACTCCCCCTTATCTGCTGCGCTTCCCCTTCTAGGGAGGGAGAGAAGCTAACAGAAACCATCTAACATCTCATGTCCAGCGCAGCCTCACAGCCCGTGACTTGAATTTATTTACACACATTTAGGGTTATATATGTTTTACATATTCACATTTGTACATTTTGGAATGATTTCTGAAAAACACAAATATTCCACAGCAGATCAGCAAACGACATCTAGAGCCAGAGCTCTGCCCTACAGTACAGTGCAAACCCCCAATCCGAGCGGTTTTCTTTCCTGACGCCTAGCAGTGTGCGAGACCAGCGCTGAGTGCAGGGACTTAATCCAAGGATTAGGGAAACGCTTCCGCACCTACCTTCCCCTGTACAAAGCCTGCCGAGAGCCCCTCACACATCGGGAACAACGAAACCGCTGCCGAGCGGCCGCCCCGCGCTCTCCTGGCGGGCAAGGGAACCGCGGCAAGAGGGAAACTGGGAGGAACGGGGACGGGGATCGGTGAGAGACGGGTAACGGAGAGAGGGGAGCCATGAGGGAGTGCGGAGCCGGAGCGGGAATGGGAAGAGGGAGAGCCGCGGTGAAGTGATGAGGAAGCGCCCGGGGAGCGGAATGGAACGTGAAAGAAGAGGTAATGGGGGGAGCGCAATAGAACGGGAAAGAAAAGAAGAGGTAATGGCAGGGCAGCGGTAGTACCACTCACTTGCTTCTGTACCTGGAACCCGTCACTTCCTTCCCACCGTTCTGCCGGCCTGCCCCCGTCCCGGCAGCGGCGATACCAGCTCATTGCAGCCCCAGGACGGCCCCGGCTAGGTGCGGGAGGCTGGGGAAGCCGAACCTGAAGAACGGCCAGGCCGGCGGGGCTGCGGGGACAGGGAGAGCCCCGCGGCCAGCCGCGGGCGGGAGGGTTCCGCCCCAACCACAGACGCACATAGCGCGGCCCCGCACACAGCGTGGCCGTTACAGGCATCACTCCTATGTTCTCAAAGCCCTCCCCATGTAAGATCCCTGATGTCCCTGCAACTGTTCCCACACCAAAAAAAAATTCAACGGCCCCTAAAATTCCCCTCAACGTTCCTACCCCATCATCCATTTCTCTGCTTTCCGCTCCCAACAGCCCCTCCCATAGCCGCCCTCCACCCTCAAATCCATCCCATCGTCCAACAGCCCCTCTTCCAAGAACTCTTCCTATAAGAACTAGAGTGCCTCACCCATCCCCTTCGTGCTTTTTCGGGGCTTTCATGATATCAGAAGTATTTCCTGCATCAAATTTTGTTTGCAGGGCTTGACATCTACTGAAAGTCTGAGCCCACATCATTTACCCAGTGGCATCCCCAACCTGTCCTAACACCACCGGGCCCAGAAGCAGACTAACAGATTGGAAAGTGAGCTCTATGGCACAAGCAGCCTGCACTATTCCACTCATGAATTAAAGCTGACGTGAGAGCCCACACAGCCCCACACTAATGAGACAGGTTCTTTTTCCTTACCAAGACACAGCCATGGAAAGCCGCCAGTCATCTGCAACTGTCCTTTCAGCCAGATGAAAAGCACAGCTTTTACCTCCCATTTTCAGTCTGTCTGATTTGCACACAGAACATCTGACTTTTCTCCTGCACGTTGATCTAATGAATCTAAATCTAAATGTACACAGCTTCACGCTTAGTGCTTGGTTCTTATGCTCCTATATAGTGGTCTCTAGCAACAGACACTTCAGTTTCAGGCAACAGATCCTTCCAGACACTACACTGCCACACATCTCTTGGAATCCTAACATAAAGGATGGAATGGCCTGCCCAGGGCAGTGGTGGAGTTGCCATCCCTGGAGGTGTTTAAGGACAGAATGGCTGTGGCACTTAGTGCCATGGTCTGGCCAACGCAGTGACGCTAGGTCATAGGCTGGGCTGCATGATCTTTAGAGGTCTTTTCCAGCCTCAATAATTCTGCGATTCTGTGAAAGCACTGGCTCAAGATAGACATGCTAACTAGTGTTGCTTAATTGGAGCCAATAAACGTATCAATGGCATGCCTTAGGAAACTAGGAATCTGACTGTGGGGTTACACTGTTGGAACAGGGTAAGGGAAGGCCACAAGCAGAACATGCATCTGGGACTAAACAGTGTTCTTTTAAACTCCTGTCAGCTTCCACTGAAACTCTGTGCAGGTAAAAAGTGACTGTCAAAAGGCTCCCTTTTCCACCTCCACACTTCTCCCACCCTCGCACATGCACTTTACTCAGGCTGGTGAACACAAGGGCACCAGTGACTTAACACTAAGAGCAATGACCAAGCAATCCCAAATACCTATGAAGCTAAAATGCATGTACATGGGAAAACAGCTGTCACCTTCAGAACGCTGAAGAATTGCTGACTCCAAAGCAGAGAATTTAACTCTTGCCGTGATGGGGAATTAATGTATTCCCTAAGAATATTTGCACCCCCTAAGCAGACTATTTCAGAGAGCCAGTTACATAGGTACCTTACAGCAAATGCTGTTTGGCATTCACTCAGCACAAACTAAAGCCTTGCGCTTACCAGCCAGAAGCACTTTATAAAGCATCATCCTCTACAGATTGTATTGCTGGAAGAGGAATTTGGGTTCTGTCTGAAGTCCTTCTGTGAACATTTACAGCTGTGCCTGGCATTTTCTCTCCTGCTTGTAGCTTCTCTAATAAATTCTTAAAAGAAATCTTCGATGGACAGCATAGATACAGCAAACTTGATCTTCAGAGTAGAGGTGCACTAAGACAAAAATAAAAATCAACTATGTGATTAATGTAGCGATCAGAACTCACCAACCAGAAGCAGTTTTGATGAAATAATTGCAGTGAATGACTACAACAAAGAATTATTCACCAAGTAACGTCATGTCAGGAATCAAATATCATGATTTACTCATCGATTATTTCAACTGCATTCTAGAATACGTGTGGTGAACACATCACTCGGCCACTTCACTTTTCAGGCTCTGAGGATGTCACATCTGTTTTGCTTCCTTGCTGCACTACTCAATAACCTATGTCAGGAAAGCTTAGCTTCAAAAACACAGAGTAGTTTGCATTTCTAATTGCCCTCCCCATTAGTCACCATAAGAACAGAGACAAAAGTGAACAGCCACTGCTGCTTCCAAGATGCTTGTACAAAAATAGATCAGTACTTCCTTCTGGCAGCCTCAGAAATCTTGAAGAGTCTTCTGCAAACTCCTCTTCTGCCTCTCAATTTCAACAGAAACAGTCAGTCCCCACAGCCAAGACTTGCATCTCGGTCAATTCCAAATGAAGTTAATTTTCTCTTTCCTTGTTATTTCTATTCAGAATCCACTTCCATCCTCTCAGTTTGGATTTGTTTACCTTGTTTTCTTTGCTGTCCAAAAGAAATGCATTGGCAGTGCAAACATAAAGTAGCTATCACAAAATCCTCCCAATCCGGCAATCAATCAAAGAATTTCCAAAAGGTCTCCCGATACACTATCTGCATGCACAGGAGTCCACTGTCATGTTGGGGTACACCTTAAGAACCACATTTTTATTTTCGTCAAAGAATAAGATACTGAGAGAAGACATTTTATCGGGGACGCAGCAAGGCTCAGGGATGCCTGGGACGACACCAACGGCTCTCACGATGCTCTGGATGGTGGCATGGTTGGATGGCTTCAAGGCCTGCAAGAGAAAGACACAGCAGAAATTGTAACTACACCCATATTACAACGGGCCTGCGTACTCTAGAATATGTCTAGGTGAGTTTTTCCCTCATAGGACAAAGTCTCCTGGATTTCTACTCATGTAAATGGGAATGTGCTTTGTTTTGAGATGAACAAAGAGATTCTGATGAGAGAACTGTATTTGTTCACAAAACTGGAAAACGATCATAGAATGGTTTGGCTTGGAAGATACCTCAGAGATCATCTAGTTCCAACACATCTGCTGTCGGCAGGGATACCTCTCACCAGACCAGGTTGCCCAGAGCCCTGTCCAACCTGGCACTGAACACTTCCAGAGATGGAGCATCAGCAATGTCCCTGGGCAAGCTGTTCCAGTGCCTCAGCACCCTCAGTGAGGAATTTCTTCTTAAGATCTAACCTAAATCTCTCCTCTTTTAGCTTGAAATCATCCACTTGTCATATCACTAGAGTAGCTAGTAACAAGTCCCTCTTCAGCTTCCTGTAGCCCCTTTGGGCACTGGAAGGCTGCTAGAAGGTCCCTCTCAGAGCCTTATCTTTTCCAGGCTGAACAGCCCCAGTTCCTTCAGCCTGTCTTCATAGGAGAAGTGCTCCAGCACACAGCTCTGATCATCTCTGTGGCCTCCTCTGAACATGCCCCAACAGTTCCATGTCCTTCTTACATTGGAGACTCCAGAACTTGAAGCAGGACTCCAGGTGAGATCTCAGAAGAGCAGAGAAAAGGGGCAGAATCACCTCCATTGACCTCCTGGTGACACTTCTTTTGATACAGCACAGGATACACTTGGCCTTCTGGGCTGCACTCACACAGGCCCAAGTCCTTCTCCTTGGGACTGTTCTCAACACCTTCACCACCTAGCACATATTTATGCTTGCGATTACCCCAATCCGTATGTAGGACCCTGCATTTGGACTTTAACTTCATGCAGTTTCACAGGCTCAGCTGTAAAGCCTGTCAAGGTCTCTCTGGATGGCCTCACTTCCCTTCAGCATGTCAACTCCACCACGGGATTGGAGTCTTCAGCAAACTTGCTGAGGATGCAACTCAATGTCACTGTCCATGTTGCCAGCAAAGATGTTAAACTGTACTGGACCCAAAAGAGACCCCTGAAGAACACCACTCTGTGATCTCTAATTGGAACTTGGATCTGAAAACCTGATCTCTACTTGGACATCAAGCCATTAACCACAACTCTTTGAATGTGACTGTCTAGCCAATGTGATGGTCCATCCATCAATTCCATGTCTCTCTATCTTAGAGACAAGGATGTCATGCAGGACAGCATCTAATCCCTCTGGTTTGTGCTTGGATGGGACACAGTCTAGGTGCACCAGGTGCTGTGGGCTTGCCCTGCTCCAGCAGAGGGGGTTGGACTTAGATGATCTTTTGAGGTCCCTTCCAACCTGTAACATTCTGTGATTCTGTAGATGATGTCAGTTCCTCTACTCTTATCCACTAAAGCTGTAACCATGTCACAGAAGGTCACCAGATTTGTCAGGCATGATCTGCCTTAGTGAAGTTATGCTGTCTCTGAGCACCTTAGCATAGTTTCCAGAGGATATCTGCTCCAGGATCTCACCAGGCACAGAAATGAGACTGACTGGCCTGTGGTTCCCTAAGTCATCTGTTTTCCCTTTTTAAAATGGGGGTTATGTTTCTTTCTTTCCAGTTAGTGGGAACTTCACTGGACTGCCATGACTTCTTGAATATGAGAAATACACTCATAAAAATAAAAAAAGAACGTAGTCACAGAAATGAAAAATAAGTTTTACCTCTGAACCTCCAAACCCAAGCAGCTGTACAAGAGAATGACGGAGATGAAAGACTTACAAGATGCAGTTCTTAACTGAAGACTTTGGGTTTTGGAAGAGCAAAACTTTTAATACAGCTTTTTAGAGCTCTCCTTACACAGCCAGCCTGGGACTCACACAGAACAACATGCTGGGTCAGATGCTGCCAAGAAGTACATGGAAAAAGACCATTTGGGCCACATGTACAACTGGCAGTTTTACTGCAACAAGACTTGCTCTGCGAAATGTTAAGGGCTAGATATCTACTTACCTGAGGTGCAAGTTTTAATGATCTTGAATGCAAAAAACTGAGGAATAACAGTAAGATTCTGGTTCATCCTGTTACTTGTTAAGCACCAGCACATTTAGGAGTACTGCTTCCAATTCTGCTGACAATACATGTGGATGTCTAACCTGTCCCTACTTCCTGCAGCACAGCTCACCACTAATGCCAGCTGTGATTTCCTTCTTTCTCATGGAGACAGATGTTCCTTGAATTTAAAGAGAAACGAATCAGGACTTTTTCCCACGTAATTTTGTTGAAAGCAGTCTCAAGAGAGAACCAAAATGGTTTGAACACAGAACTGGAAAGGATTCCCTGAGGAGCACGGCATGTTAGAATTTGAATACACGTTCTTCTCACAGGGCACCTATTTCATCTACAGGAAGTCTGAGCAACAAATGGTGCCGCTCCTGCGCATCCCCTGCTTCTGCCTATCCTCTGAGAAATAGAGTATTTTCTCAATTATGCTCAGGAATTAGACCTTACACAGAGCATGGTGGTTTTCCCCACTGCCATTTAAGTTTGCTATCATAATGCACCAGGTAAGCGAGATGCAGGGCTGTGGCAATACTGTTTAAAATGCAAACACAAAGGCTGCTGCACCATCCTCTTTCTCGTTGCACGTTTCCCAACATGGCTACAAAGGCATCACCCTCCACCTAGGCAGCTGATGCCAAGATACTTCTGTTTGTTTTGAATTCAGGAGTGCCTACACTCCTCAGCAGTAGCTGATAGAGATTGCAAAGATGTCTTAGATTAGTACCCAATTCACATCTTTGTGTCATTCTGCCTGCAGAAGCAAACAAAAGCTACAGTACGCCCAGGCTTGTTGCCTTACTCAGTGGCACTATCTACAAAAATAACCACGAGTCAGACATCCTGAGCCTGCTGATCCAACATCGGAAAGTAAAACACCTATTGAGATCTCTAACTATGCCAAATTAAGGTCTCACTCTGGGAAACTCTTCCCTTTGGTTATGGAATCTAAGTCATTAAAATGCTACCTAGTATAGAGCTGTATCGGTGGGAATAGCCCAGATATGTTCTGTCACTGCATGATAAAAGCAGTAGCTCTATTTGATATGGGCATCAGGCAATACCACACATTCTCCATAATGACACAAAATCTGGCTGGAATACACCCCTGTGGCCCTAAATGGGCATTGCTGACAATAGCTGTCTTCAGTATAACTCCAGTCCTGACAGTGGGAATTGAACTTGACTGGAATAAAATGCAAAGACAGGAAACCAAAATCCCCCTCACAGTGCTGAACTGGCTTGATGCCCTGCAGAAGGGAAAGCGAGTGGCTGCCTATGCTCTGTCTAGAACACAGTCATGGGAAGCCAGCAGAGATTTTCTTTTAGGAGAGCAGAAGCAGGAGAGGCTGAGGATCACTGGGAGGGAAAAATGCTGAGCTGCTTCCAAACTGCCAAATATGTGAATGAGTCCAGCTGTGGCTCAGGCTGCACCTGCTAAGTCACAACCTTGGGAGACTTGCTGCCCTGCTGAATTTCATGAGGAATATATTATGAGCAGGGTATGTGATGTCAGTAACAAGCTCTCATTCCTCACTGGGGAGAGGGTCTGCTGGGTCTGTATGCTCTGCAGCATGACGTGGGTTCGACAGCAGTCAGAACAACTAATTGAAATCAGGGAAAGGGTATGGCCAGAAAATTTGGAGGCAGGAAGCAGGGGAGCAGAGGTGCATCTGTTCTTAATTACCCACAGGGTTGTCAACTCTAGGAGCTCACTCTCAGCAAGGGAACATTATATACCCATAGGCACAGATTAGTTTGTTATTACCTGATGGTTACAGCATCATCTTGCCAACATGGTCTTATTAGTAGCACCAGATATTCTGCATAACTCAAGAATAACACATGGCTTGCTTCACCTTTTTATATAAGAAACAAACCAGGACATTTTAGGTTTTGCCATTAAAGAGTGCAAAAAACATACAATCTGAACTCCACCAGACAGAAATCTACCAATTGCTTTCAGAGAACCAGACTTGCAATGGGTTTCTGTATCCTGCTCTCTTAACAAACTATCTGCCCTCACAGCAGCAAATACTCTTTAGCTTTGCAGCATCTAAATCACTACAATGTTCTGCTGTGATGCTTTTGCTAATGTTCCTGCTGCTGGAGAATCTATGTTCTCAAACAAGGGCTTCTAAAACCACTATATAAAAAACTTTTTGACAAAGTCTTGTTTGCTCTCAGTCATGCACATTAGTGAGCAATCCTAGGCCTGATCTGGATTCTCTTAAAGGCAAAGTGAGGATTCCTCCAAGTCTCTGCATCAGGCATTGACTAACCCTGAAATACACACACTGTCTTGACTATTAAAAAAGAAACCTATTTTGCATGTCTGCCAAATGTATTAAAAAACCCTCAACAAAACAAATATTTCTATTTCCAGTGTCTGGACTGAAATAGTTATTCTCTAGCAAGTGCTAGATCCCAAGAGTTCATCAGCATCTCAGTGATCATTTATCACTTTGAGAGCCAAAGCAGTCAGACCCAAAAACCTTAGGAACCTTGAAAATAAACACTTAAGACTACACCTTTAAGCCTTTCTGAGAAGCTGCTACACCATTTCCAACCCTTAATGACCCAGGAACACAGAAGAACTTGACTGCAATTGTCCTCCAGCAGAATCACCAATTACCCAACATAATTTACTTTACTTTATTTCTTTTGTCATACTGGTGACAGCCCCTAGCAGGTGTGTCACTGAAGTGAAGAATATTTCTGGGCCAGGATCAGCTGAGCTGAAGACACCTTTTATTTTTTACATTTCAGAACTGAAGTTCTTTAACTCTTCTACTTCAAGTAGCACAAACCTTCATTTTTACCTAAACAAAAATCAGAGCATGTATTTACAGTTAGGATGAAGTTTTTATAACTAAAGCTGCAGCTGGAAATGGTAACTCAGTCCACCTCTTCTTGTTCTCTCTCATTTTTAGCTTCTACCCAAAACGTGAAAGCTTGCCACTGCAGTGGAGGCAGTCAGGTAAGTTGTCTCCTCACTCACTGAGAGACCCCTGCCTTCCTCAGGTTGGTCTATCTGGGCTCCTTGATACTTCTCACATGTCATTTCCAAAGGGTAATTCCCTTGGGTCCTTGAGACACTGAAATACCACACAAAGTTCATAACTAACTGCAAAGGCTTCACTGTATGTGAAATAAAGTCTCTGAAATGTGAAATTACAGCAAAACAAGAAGCTCTATCATTACTGACATCTCCTGTAGGCATTATTTGTGTTTACCCCTCACTTCAGCCAGCCTCAAAGGCTGCATCCTACTTTCAGGTTTCAGCAAACTTCAGGGGGTCCATAGTGCTAATAATTTTGGACATTTGATTTTAAGGTACCTAAGTCTCAGGGCTAGAAGCATATCAACCATTTTTGTTGTTCACATGAAACAACCTCATAAAAACACAGATGATGTTTCAAAAGTCCTTTGGCCAGGACCCATTTTTTCTGGACCCACTTGGTCTATCATAGGGTGTCCTGACTGCTCCTACAGCTTCACAAAGCCTCTCTCTCATGCCTCACAATGCACATATTTCTCTTTAAGCATGCTACACTGAGTGACCCCAGTGTGGGTCTGGCAGCTGAGTCTCCTTTGAGGCTTAACAACTACTGTCTAATAAGCAATTTTCTGGATCTGGCTTGTATTATATTTATTGAACAGGTTAATAACAAGTTCACACATCATAAGCACCATTCAGGAAATGTTTTATTGCAGCTGGAGTTCTGGACTAAAAACTAATACCAAGCAATACTTTTTTTAATTACCTTTACAAGCCTGTCTTTTTACTAGCTGTTCTAACCACGACTCCTTACAGCACAAGACAAAGGTATCCCTTATTTACTAGGGCTGAACAAGTAACAGGTGACCAGCTGCCTTTTACTGACACAGGAAAGAAAAGGCAGAGTTTATGGTAACAGACAGTGCAAAAGAACCAATAAAAATCGTACCTTGGGAATGGGGAACTGACATTCCCCTGAGCAGTAATAGGCGTCAAAGGATTTGGGGGAAATAATCCACTCGCTCCAGCCAATATCTGCAAAATCCACCTTGAGATAGCGCCGGGAGCAATACCTTGGCTCATTCCACTGCTTCCTCCTCGCCTTCTTCAGCGTTTGCTCATCAAACTGGAGAGTCTGGCTCTTCTGGTGATGATTCTTCCTCTGCTTTTTCTTACTCTTTGACCTCTCTGCTAACTGTGGTTGGAAGGTTTTGTAGGGTTTTCTGTCTTCCCATCTCTCATCTTCACTGTACTGGTACTCAGCTCCTGGAAGCTCATTATTTTGCAATGGCAACAGGACATTTGCGGAGCGTTTTCGACGCCGTTTCCCAAGGCTGTTCCTCATGTGGTTTTCCGGCCCAGCAAAGACCCTTGCCAGAGGATGACTGTGCCCTTGCAAACTAGAAACAACGCTCTCTGGCTCCGAAATAGCAGAGTCATTGGCATAAATCAGAATATAGGGCTCGTAATGAGAAGGTGTCCGTTTCAAGGGGTGAGGATGGTTGGTTAGATCCATTTTGACACCGATTAGGAGTTCATTGTTCTGCTTTGCTTCATGCAGGAGCCGAGTGATATCCTTCCATTGCCAGTAAAGGACATCCCGGTGAGCAGTGGAGACATTAATTAGGAAACGCCCTAGACTCCGGGTCTGGTTCCCAACAGAAGGAAAGGTCCAAACTGAAAGATGCATCTGAATTTCAGGTATCCTGTGCTGATGATGAGAACATACTCTGGATTGGGAACAGTTCCACTTAGTATGCAGTAGATCACCAATGAAGTAATACACTGAAGCTGACAAGACGTTTTCAGACTCTGTGAGTGACGTCAAGTTAAAAACATACATCTCCTGGCTTTCATGGGTCCCTAGAAAAAGAATAGTTAGATATGAATATGAGCATTTCAAAATGCTACAAAGAACACACTGAACACATTGCTTTCTGGGTTATACATGAAGTTCAAGGGAAAATTTCACTTGGTGCTGTGGGGACAGGTTTAGGTCACTAAATGAAGACAGTAAACTGGCAACTCTAAATTACGGACTTTCCGTCCGTTTTCCTTGTTATACAGAAATACATTTCCCTAATGCTCCTCTGGCTTCAGGAAACAAAGTAGGTCACAAGAACACAGCTTGGTAACAGCTGCACTGAAGACTCTATCACCCAGAAATCTGAGTGAAGACTATTTTCCTCTCTGCTACATTTCCAACCCTCTCCCTCTCAAAATGCATTTAAGGCAACTATGGCAGCCATGTCCCAACCAAAGAATTGTCTTTCTCTGCCCCAGACAACTGGGACATCAATGGGATATCAATGGTACTGAACCATGCCTTAACCCAGAGCCAGCTGAATGTGTCAGCGATGAGAACTAAAAGCCCACTGCCTCAGGTTTTGAAGCGTGCAACAGCAAAGTCACTTAAGTACCAACTGCCAAGTTGTTCAACACAAAAAGTACAACCAGTTCCTTTAAACTTTCTGCCCTGCTCCAGGCCTCATCTCTAATACAGAGACTTTGGTGTGGTGGCATTTACTCTGGCTTTTAAGGATGTCAAAGAGACGACTAAAATGGCACCAAAAGCCACATGACATTTGCTACAGCCATATATGTATATACAGATACATACATATCAGGATAAAATACAAGTAAGCAAACGTAGAGAGCACTACACATTTCAAAAGCTAAATTCAATGACAAACCTAAGTCCTATGTTACGAAGGCAGCATGTTCCTTCTCAATATTAACCACTCCTCCATTACAGTAAGACCAATCAGTCAGTCCCTCCAGTAGTCTGCATACACATCAGGGTCTTTGTGATGCAGAGTCCTTTCCAAGAGCAACATTAGTGTCAGGCACACATGGGAATGAAAAGTACAAGAAGAATGTGAATAAACACCACGACAGAATCACTGTTTAACCATTTTTGAAGGTTGGGTGTCAACTCTGGGGAAAGACAAGATTCACCATTTATAATGAGCTAAAGACACACAAACTGGTCTGGCAGCCTTTTGGCCAAGTCAGATACCAGTTTCTCTCTGGAATAATCAGGCCCAAGACTGCTCTGGGTAAATTTAGTCATCATTTCAGTTACAACATCTCATCAATTTTCATGCCACTCAGAAAGTATTTGGTAGTATAGCTGAAGGTAGGTTACCAAAGTAACCCCAATAACCAAAAGAAAGCCAACCCAAAACGTCTTGAGGATTGGGGAATGGTGGTGGCAAAATGCATACACTTCCCTCTGTGCAGACAGAAACAAGCTAAGGACAATCCTTCTTCACGGTTGGGATGTTACTGCATCAATAGGGAAGGACATGTGGAACAGAAGGGTTTCTGCAGCTGTGAAATTGGAGAAGTCACTCTAACCACAAGTACCTTGCACAAACCCAAAGACACAATCCTAACAGTGGCCAGTCGAACACAGATGGCTGACCACTTTAACCCCCTGCAGGGTACAACTGAAAGGCTCGGGGTAATGTTTAATTTTTAGTTTACAGTTTCATACTTGGATTGCTCTTACACCTGTCCTTTGGAGTGTGAGAAATACAGATGCAAATGCGAAGGCTTTCCTGAGAGGTGTAAACCCAAGCTGTATGGTAAAGTCAAATATAGTAAAGCAGAGGTATATTGTGCAGCCCTGCCAAACGCTAGAAGCAACCCAACACATTAGGAAAACAAGGGAAGGTGGAGTTAAATGCTTCTTTCACATTACAGTGTGTCAAAATCTTCTCCAGAATCTGAAGTTCCAGTTCACTAATTATCTTTTTTCCCATTCTTTCTCTTTCGAATTCCAAACAATGACAAGTATAGAGGTGCTCTTGGACCAGAGAAGAACAGCCTGCCCACTTCCAGTCTCAAAACACTGCAGTAAGTCCCCTGCCCAAATGAATGAAAACATCATTTCCAACACTGATCTTTCAAAGCTTTCAACAGCTTCCTGTTCTGGGTGACATGGTATGCTTCTAGCCTGTGATATCCCAATTGCCAACACCATCCAGAGAAGGCCAGCATAAGACCTTCCCCTCTGTATCGCCTTCTGCCTCCCCATTCCCAACCCAACAACCTAAACGGCCTCTACTTCTTCTGAACACTTTTTTCTCATCAATATTCCAATATATTAAACAAGCTGAAATCAGTCTCACTGGAAAGAACACAACCCTTCTCCCCACGAGATCATATACATTGCTTCATTCAATTAGGGAAGACACATCATACGCTTTTCTCAGTAAAATGGGGAAAAAAGCCTCTAATGGGAAACAACCTTGTTTACATACTCAGCCCAGTCTGATGCTGGATCACATATCTAAGTTCCCAAAACTGAAAACTGATGCACCGAATCCATCCAATTTCTAGCTATAAGTTACACTTGGAGAACCAGACTTTCTTTGAACCAATCCTACTTATATTTCCTGACAACGAAACAAGCTGTTTATTACATTTGTACTAAGCTCACACAAGCACCTGACCTCTGCTGGGTTTGCAACCACTAATATAATAAGGTTAATACGTAATTTGGCAGAGCATTAAGCACATTGGTCTTCGGAACCAGGATTTACGATACTTCATGAGTGCCTGTTAAAGAAGGTACTATTTGAATCACCGTTCAGTGTTGAATGACAAGTTTGGATTTTCACTTTCAGTAAGAACTCTGCTGTGCAAATAGTAGCTGTTCCACATTGGCAAAACAAGCTGCTTTTGCTTATAAAGAAACCCTGGATGGCATGAAACAGACACAGGAGTCATATAGAGTTTTGATTAAAGCACAGCTGTCTCAGCCACTCTCAGCGTTCAACTCCACATCCAAACTACCGGCAGTAGATGGAGCTATTTTCCCACTGAATCGCCGCTGAGCTCCCGCAGCTCCGAGATATTTTCAAATCTTTGAGCGTGAAAATTCATCTCAAAACCAGTTACCTGCGCCCAGCACAGACGTCTACGAATTTGCTGGCTTCTGGCTCAGAAAAACGCAACTGTGCGACCTGTGTTGCTGTCACAACCTAGGGACTGTTGTGTGATAGTGATACTCAACTTTCAGGTGTGAGCAATGCTCTGAAGTATCCCCCAGGCTAATCATTACCCTTAGAAATGACAGACACATCAAAGAAGAGTCAGCTTTACAGTACCTACAAATGCATCTTTTCCTCAGGAATACTTCATTTAATTTAAACAAAACTTTGTCCTTAAAGAGGACAGACACCACTGAAAATCTGCCCCCACATTAATGTACTGTGAGCTTTTAGCCATCACTGAACAGCACCTAACCGAATCTCATCGTGATGCAGAAGGCTTTCCACATGCCTCACACACCTGGTTCTGCTGACACCACTCAAGTTGTATTTACTGATGTGAGCTGAGGCTTTAGCCTTTTCAAGGATTTACACCGGTAACTTTGCTCAAGGGAACAGTTTGGTTGATTAATTCCCCACCTGAACTAATCCCAAAGAACTCCAAATAAAAACCTGATACAAATCTAAGTACAACTCAAATTCTAACATCTTGCTCTTGTTCCATATTTCGTAGGATGCTGCCATCAAAAGCATCATGTAAAATGGAAGGGGTGAAGGCCAAACTGCAGGGTGAAGTCTATCAATAATTGCTCAGCAGTCAGCAAAAAGAATCAGATTGACTACAACCAGCTAAGGCCTCTGGCTAGTTCACCCTTTTTTAACAAGACCGTTAAGGTCTCAAGGGCAATGAGACTGCCTTGCAACAAAGTCTTCTAGTGATCTAGAAGCAAAAAATCAGCTTTGTAGATCACAGAGAATTAGGGATTGGAAGTGACCTTGAAAGATCATCTAGTCCAATCCCCCTGCCAGAGCAGGACAACCTAGACCAAGCAGATGACAGGAAGCAAACCACAGTCCCAGAAACTCATGCTCTAGAAGATCATGGCATCACAACAGCTTTTTTCATACGTTTTCAGTATCAAACAAAAATGATGGAAACAGATGCTTTGCCACAGCTTTCCTTACGCCAACAGCCCAGATATAAACAAGGATCTGATGCAGAAACTGGACCCCTCTGAGGGATGCTGGCCAGAAGGTACCTCCCTCTGCCCGAGCTGCCTCTTCAGATAGACCAGTAGAGGGAAGACCTCCTGTGTGTCCCTGCATTGCAGGCAACTGCCAAAGCAAACTTCAAAGCAAACTCAGAGAAAGCAGAGATATTGAACACCTTCTTTGCCTGTCTATACTTTTAGAGCCTGTCCTGATACCAAGCCCCAGAGGAAGCTGGGACAAAAGAGGAGTTTGCCCTAGTTGATGAGGACTGGGTTAGGGATCAACAGAGCAAACTGGATGTACATAAATCCATGGGCCCTGACGGGATGCACCTGCGAGTCCTACGGGAGATGGCAGAAGTAATTGCTAAGCCACTCGCCATCAACTTTGCTAAGTCATGGGGATCAGGAGAGGTGCCTGGGGACTGGAGGACAGCAAATGTCACTCCAATCTTCAAAAAGG
>JAOXOE010000405.1:13766597-13788633 GCA_028565055.1 Phoeniculus purpureus | reverse complement strand
TGTTCCAGTGCTCTGTCACCCTCACTGGGAAGAAGTTCCTTCTCATATTTATGTGGAACCTCCTCTGTTCCAGCTTATACCCACTGCCCCTTGTCCTATGGTTAGGTGACACTGAGAAGAGCCTGGCTCCATCATCTTGGCTTTATATCAAATTATGTTTTGATTTATATCAAGCTGTGTTTACCAAAAGTAGACAAAGTCAGAAGTGGAAAAGTACCTTTGAGTTTGAATAAATTAAAGGTTTAAGTCTTAATGTTAGTGTTTGTAATCTAGAGAAATCATGCATGTATCACAGTGCTGTGTGAATGAAGAACCATTTAGGAGGATGTTACTGTGTGCTGTTTGTGTAATTAACCCTAATAATCTTCCATAAATCTATTTGTCGCTTTTGTACTCAGCTGTCTGTGGTAGCTATAGGAATTAACATCTATAGGACATCAACAGTTGATATGCTCCTGAAGAAGCTCCTGGAAGATCAGAACTTGTTCCCCAATTTTGAACCTTTGGCATATTGGCAAATGCAATTCAACAACATTGCTGCAGTCACTGTGTTTTTTGTCTGGATTAAGGTAACTCCCAAGACACATGTCCTTATTTTAACATCAGAGTGTAAGCAGTGTTCTGAGTTTCACGTGATACATCATTTGAGGTTTACGCAGGTTTCTCCTAAAACTAGTCATGCAAGAAAGTGAGCAGAGACTTCTTGCAAATCAGATGCAAGGTTGTTACTTTTCCAGAGGTGTAGTCAGCTCTTGTTTAACTCTAGAAGATGTAGTTGATGTGGTTTGTCACAGCGAACATATGAAAAATGTTTCTACTGTTCCTGAAGTGCTAAGTCAGCAATTCTTACTGGGTACTGCTTTTCCTGGCTTGATTTGACTACGCCTGTTTAATCTCTTAAGTTTCCATATTGTTAGAAGGGTTGTTAAGGCTAGCCAAATTAATTTAATTTGGTTTTACTGCCTCCTTCCTAGTGATGCTTCTTTTCATGTCCGTACTCATTTTCCTGCCCTCCAGATGAATAAAGTTGCAGAAGAACATTCAGTTAATAAAAAGCTGTCTGACAGAGGAAAATGTACAACTAGTGATAAGTGCATTTCCACTCTTGATGTTCCAAACCGATGCTTAGGTTTATCAAGCAAGTCAGCTCATCTCTTACAGCAAGACAGAATGGCGTCTATTTGTTTGCATCATAATGTAAGAAGTAAACTGGCCCTCTGAAAGGAATGGTAAACTGCAGAACAATGCAGCATGGAGGGAACGTTAGGAAGTCTCCAGTCCAACCGTCTGCTCAGAGCAACTTCACATATGAGATCACATTTTTCTCTCATTGTACTACTTCATAGCTAAGATGTTAATTGAAGATAAAGATAGATAGGTAAGCTTTTGGAGGCATTTTGGTAACACTGCTATCAAGCCAGGGTGCCAAACAGAGGAGTGAAAAAACCCAACCAACATCCCCCGCCCAGGTTGATGCTATCACATAATTGTCAAGCCTTAGTGGTTTTAGGATGTGATGTATTTCTACATTCTAAATTAACTGACTTTGCCTCCAGTCGAATTCAGTAAGATGCCTTGTGTAAAAGGCAGGAGAGCAGTTGTGTAAAGAAGTTGTTGTCTGCCTTGAGTTTACAGTTGTGTTTTTTCCTTTTAACAGCTTTTCAAATTTGTTAACTTCAACAGAACCATGAGCCAGTTATCTACTACCATGTCACGCTGCGTCAAAGATGTCATTGGCTTTGCTATTATGTTTTTTATCATCTTCTTAGCATATGCTCAGTTGGCCTATCTTGTCTTTGGCACTCAAGTTGATGACTTCAGTACTTTCCAAGACTGCATGTAAGTATAAGAAATAAAAATGCAAAGAAATTCTCAGTACTTTGGTAAACGGATTTGATTGCCTTATCAGAGACCAAACAAGTCTTATATCTATCTAAACAGAGAAGCTGCTGATACGTTCCTGTTGATGTAGCTCAATAGTAAATGCCTTTTTCAATAACATTTTTAGTTCAAAGCTGTCTGTGCTGTGAGATTAAAAATATATGGTGTGGTTAGATCAGTGGAGTAAAAATGACAGGTTTTGGTGGTTGGAAGTGACATGGTTTTTGTAAGACTTAGTGCTTTATCTGAAAATGTGACAAAGTCTGCCTTAATCAGTTGAATGATGATATGCTCGCTGATGCTTGTAGTGCTTACTGAAAGGTTGTACGTGTAATAGCGCTGTGCTCCTGGTAGGATGCGTAGTTGGTTGTCTCTCACATGGAGTCCGTCTTAGCCCACTACTAAGTATCTGCTGGAATTCAGAAAGAAGATAGAACTTTTATATGGGACTGGAGCACTTACCTTATGAGGAGTGGTTGAGAGTTTCCAGTTTAGAGAGGAGAAGGTTACGAGGGGACTTAGTAACTGTCTATAAATATTTAAGGGCCGGTCATCAAGAGCAAAGAGAATCTCTTTTCACTTGTGCCCTGTGATAGGGCAAGGGGTAATGGGTGTAAGTTGGAGCACAAGAAGTTCCATCTCAATGTGAGAGAGAATTTTCTTTACTGTAAGGGTTACTGAGCATTGGAATGGGCTGCCCAGGGAGGTTGTAGAGTCTCCTCCTCTGGAGACCCACCTGGATGCGTTTCTTAGATTTTGATCCTACTTGAGCAGGGGTGAGGTCGGTCTTGATGACCTCTGGGGGTCCCTTCCGACCCCTAATGATCTGTGTATTTGTGTTAATCAGTTTGTCTTATATTGGTAACCTGCTTCAATGGAGGTACTCATGTTGTTCAGTTATTGATTTCTCCCTGCTCCTTTACTTGGGGGCAAAAACTTTCCTGTAGGGAAGCAGAGAAACTTGAAATATGGTTAGAAAAAAAAAAGTCTTTTCTAACCACAGAGGTTTTGTGATTCTATGCTGTCCAGTCATAATCTTCTTCCAGCCTTGGCACTGCACAGACAGCTTTAAAGGGAGAGGTTTGTGATTATAGGTATGCAAGAGATGTTGAGGGGTATTGAGAGTGGGTCACAGTGATCGGTATTGGTTTGACTTGCTTCCTGTTACCCCCTGTGTCAGTTGTGACTGAAAAGGTAGAAGTTATCTTGTTCTGCATGTGTGGCATCCAGTTGCAAGCTTGGTTTTGCCTAGGGATGGCTTTGAAGGATTTGCAACCGTTGCCTGATAAAGCATTACAGTAGTGCAGAACTGTCTGCTGGCCATCAGTCAGACTGTTAGGGTAGTTTAAGAATTCTTGCACAGCTCCAGAAGTGATTCTTTTGGGGATTTTTTTTTGTTGTTGTTGTTGTTCAACTCCTGGATGTGTTTTGTTTTTAAGATTTACTCAGTTCCGCATCATTTTGGGAGACTTCAACTTCACAAAGGTTGAAGAAGCTAATCGAATTTTGGGACCAATTTATTTCACTACATTTGTGTTCTTTATGTTCTTCATTCTTTTGGTATGTACGCCTTTGCTTGCATGGGGTGGGTAGGTGGCTGGATTTGCTTCTTTTGTTCTTGGATTCCTACCCCAGTCCTGACTGTTACTGCAGCCTTTCATTTTTTTAATTCATGTAAATGTATTTGCCTTGTATGTTTTCATTCCCATATAGCTGCACATTGTGTGTTCTGCTCTTGGTTTTTGGGGGTTTTTATATTCTGAAGAATGTTCTAAGAGACCTGACTAGTGTCTGACACATTATTTTTCGATAGAAAATAGCTGTAGTGGTTCATACAGGCTTCTAGGTTGCAAAGTGCCCTAACTTGTGGCTTGCTGTGTTTGCATCAACCCTGTTAGATCATACGTGTAGCATACAGTGTGTCTACTAGAAGAGAGTAGTTCATGGTGACAGAGCACTGGAACAGGGTGCCCAGGGGAGTTGGGGAGTCTCCTTCACTGGAGACGTTTAAAGCCCGTCTGGATATGTTCCTGTGTGACCTGTTCTAGGTGATCCTGCTGTGGCAGGGGGATTGGACTACATGATCTTTCGAGGTCCCTGCCAATCCCTAATGTTTCTATGATTAGTAGCGGTGCAGCACGACTCAGATATGTAAGTTTTCCTGCAAAGGCCTCTTTTCCTTCTCTAGGGCAGAGCAGTGCCCTGTCTTTCTGACCTTTTCCAGTGCAGTTTACCTGTGCCCTTTTTGACCAAGGGTATTATAAGTAGCTCTGCTTACCTGAGGCACAGTATGCAGATGTGATTGTATGACAAATTAAAATGCTTGGTGTGTTTGTGAGTAATCATCTTTTGCATACTGCCTGATATCACTAGTACTGAATCCATATTACAGTCTTAATTTGTTTAACAAAGCGGAGGGAGGAGACCCTTAAGAACTAAATTTTCTGTATAGGTGAAGAGACTGGATGCAATTTACAGTGGGTTCAATAGTAACTTTTATATGTGGTATCTTTGCTTCTATGATACTGCCAAATGAAAGCTGTTAGATTCGCAATGTTTCTTCCGATTTCTTCCCAAACTATGTGCCTTTGTGTGATTTGATAAGGTTCCAAAAGCAGGACTTTACTAATGATACAGCAGTCCTGTGTCATCATAACTTTTAATCTTAATTAATGACCCTTGTACTTAATGAGGCTTTTATTGTTCTTTGAGATTAGGAAAAGTGGCATTCAGATAATATTTGTGGCTGGCTGCTTAGTAAGGAAGAGGAGGCAATCTGAAGTGTTCGATGGAATGGACCAATAGTCAGTTGGAAAATAATACATGACTCACTCTGACCAAAGAAGCACATGAATTGGATTCCATATTTGTTTTGAACCACCTCACAAAATGCAGACAAAGAGAGGCTGGTGTCCAGCAAGGGAAACAATCAGGTTTTTTTCTAAGGGTTATTAGAAAAGCACTTGAGAGTAAAGGCTCATCAGACTGTCCAGAACGCTCACTATAATTTCTGTGTTCATTGATATCTGCACATACTGTTGTTTGGCTGGAATGAAACATTGCTCTTAGAGACTAGTCTGACACCTGGAAACTAAGTTAGAAAAGATAGGCAAAAGATTGGCTAAAAAGAACCAACTCTTAATGTGGGACAGCTGAAAGCAGAACAGACAGTAGTCAAGTTGCTTCTCTGATGTTGGGCAAGATACAGCATTGGAAGGTTGTTGTTCTAAGGCATGTGTATGTTCATGAGGGAATAGAGATTAACACAACCTTTCTGCATGAGAGTGGCACATTGAACGTGCCACTAAATTGAGTAATTATTCCTGAACTTGAGTGTCCAACTTTCAATTCAATTAGGTTTTCTCCATGTTCAGCAGGACCTTGTCAATATTGACAGTGTGGGTCAAGTAAACTGTGTGATTAACACAGGCCAGCTCTTTTCAGAGTTGGTGGCACATGTGCCCAGTGTCTGATTTTAAGCTTTTTTTTGTGTTTTTATCTTTACAGCTGTGTTTGCGTTTCTGACTAATTAGATTAGAACCTTTTGTTTGTGCTGGTTATTATGGGATGAATAGCTAAACTGATTCATCGGCATTTTTATTGCCAGCCGTACTGTCTGTGTTCATTTGTAACTGTTATCTCTACAAGGTAGAAGGCCAGGCTTACATATACAGTGTTAAACAGGCATGGCTTATTGTCACTGCTGTGTGTAGGCATGAACACAGCATTTGTGGTAAGTAAATCTCCAGTTATGTTAATAACCAGCAATCTTGGTTTAAAGTTGTTATATTGCACTGCATCGTATTTCAGTCAATATTGACTCAAGCTCTTGTTGTTAGTGCTGTTCGAACAGCTCACCATTTAAAAATGAATTAATATATAGTTCTGCATATAAAGGTCATAGGAGTAGTAGGGCTCAGACATGTTGAAATTCTAAGTGGATCTTTTCATGTCTCTCATGAACAGAACATGTTTTTGGCCATTATCAATGATACATACTCTGAAGTCAAGTCAGATATGATACATCAGAAGGCAGAGATGGAACTGTCGGACCTTATCAGAAAGGTAAAAGTGATGTTTTGGTTTTTTCATGTCTCATTTCTAACATGCACACCTACTCCATAAAACACTATATAAACTGTACAAAGTAAAGCTGGCAGCAGCTGGTGAAAGTACACATCTCTTTGTTGGAATGAATTAATCTGAGCCAAGTGTAAATTAAGAGAATGTGTACTTTCCATCTCAATGTATTTAAGTCATCTGAGACTTTGTATTGAGTGATCAGCCTACAGAATGGAATAGAATTTCTCTGTCTAGGTAGAGTCATACATCATAGAGTTCTGTGCATGTATGTGCTCTGGCATGGATGTGGTGCTGTACTGTGGCCAGAAATGTCTAAACACGTAGTCAGCGTGACCAGTAACACAGAGTTGAAAACTTGGAAAGTAGTTGTTAGAGCATTCCCACTTTGCTGGGATGAGGACATTATTAAAGGTCAGTCCTACAACTGAAGAATCGGAGGTAAGTGAAATGACCAGTGGAAGTTGTACCTGTTAAGTCAGCATGACTTAAAAATGTCGGTTAACTTCCAGTAACTGCCAGAGGCGTCCTAGTGGGCAAAAATACTCCTACTGACCTGCAGTGCAGATTGAACGATGAAAGGTGTTTGTGTGTTGCCCACTTAAAGGCCGAAATAAAAGGTGGATAAACAGTAGGAAGAGACAGAATCCTGCAGGGCTTTTGCAGTGTGCTGAATGACAGCGTACGCTAGTTGATTTTTGGTATCAAAATTACTAGAAATCAATTGCTAACACTTCATGACAAGTAAAAACCCAAAATTTCACTTTTAGGGCTACAATAAAGCCATGGTCAAACTTAAACTGAAGAAAACTACTGTTGATGACATTTCAGAAAGCCTGAGGCAAGGTGGGGGAAAACTAAATTTTGATGAGCTCCGTCAAGACCTAAAAGGGTAAGGGAACTGCTACTTGTTGTCATGAATAATATCCACAGAGATGTGTGATGTCTGGTCTTTGACTCAGGTTTCTCTGAGTCTCCTGCTATGAATAAAAACAACTGCAGCAGAGGGCACTGTTGGTCAGTAGGTAACAGCATGTGCTTTTATCTGGTGGTGGGTGTGCGTAAACAAATAGGTGTATACAGGGAAGCACAAAGGAAAATTCAGTCTATGGCATAGAACTGTGCAAGAAGAGAGGATAGGGAAAAGAATGGTCAGTTTGAGTTGGAAGAGAAGCCTTGACTAAGGACATCAGCTGAGCTCTGGCACCTGGAGTCTGTGCTATGGCTGCTGTTGAAGTGGGGCAGTATCCTACACCAGAGCAAGAATTTGGTGCCCAGCCTCTTTGAGTTGCTGTGTTGTGGGATAGAAAAGATCTGAGGAAGTAGAGACCTTACAGGGAACAGTAGTGCTTCTGTCAGAGCCACTGCAAGAGTTGGTGAACAGGCAGGGCTTCAAGGAAAGGAAACAAATCAAGGATGTATGAGAAATACGTTTGTGAAGGTACAGTTGCAGTCTAGGGGAGATTTGTGTTACTGATCCACGAAAAGTGAGGTTTGAGTGTCTTTGTTATCAGTATTGTGAGTTCATAGGCAGCATTGGGATCGATTGTATCTTTAGGGATGAATAGTCTCTTCTTTCTCAAGAGTGGTGTGTTTTTTTTAATACTTGAAGTTTGTTCAGTATCTGGAAGATGGAACTGGTTCTACTGCCTTTTCAGGAAGGGGCACACGGATGCAGAAATTGAAGCCATATTTACCAAATATGACCAGGATGGGGACCAGGAATTGACAGAGCATGAACATCAGCAGATGAGAGATGACCTGGAGAAAGAGAGGGTGGGTTTGTCATTAGGAGGGGTATGCCGCGACCATTGTCTGACAGTCATCTTCTCATGCGGGTTTGCTGTCCCAGAGGAATCCTCATTTCCCCTCGCATCTGCTGTCGTACCTGACTGTCTGAGCAGAATTGTAAAAAGGATCTCCTGAGCAGGAGATCTTTGACTTTGCCACCCTGATTCATTGTGTACAGGTGACAGTCATTATTTCTTCTGTGTCTGTGGCTTGTGTTTTCACAAAGGAGGATCTGGATTTGGACAGGAGCTCTCTGCCGCGTCCTCTGAGCAGCCGCAGCTTCCCCCGGAGCTTGGATGACTCTGAGGAAGATGAAGATGAAGACAGTGGACACAGCTCCAGGAGGAGGGGCAGCAGCTCTAGTGGGGTTTCCTATGAAGAGTTCCAAGTGTAAGTTTGTTCTTCTGAGGGAGATGAATCTGCTTGGTGGGGTTTTTTCCTTTGTGGGTTCAGTTATTTGGTAGTCTCTGTGAATACTAATCTAAATGTAAATATCCAGTAAATATCTAATAAATAATTATTTATAAAAGGAAATGTTATGTTTTTAAGGTGCATAAGTCACTCCTTTTAGTAGCGTCCAGGTAACATCTGAACTGGAAGTATTTTAGGGAATCAGTTAGAAACCCAGAAACTAATCCAAACAAACAAAACCCCAACAACAAGACCCCCAACCAACAACCCTGTCCTTAGTACCTGGCCATTGAAACATGACAGAAGATGATAATGCTACAGTAGTGCCACAAGACTTTTCTCAGTTATAAAGCCTTTAGGTTGTTTAAGGTTCACTGAGAACTTCAGCAGTTGCATTTAATAGAATAATGGGTTACTTGTGATTGTGTCAAAAATTATAGGTCTCCATATTAGTTGATATAATCACTAGATGGATGAAGAATGTAAGTAACTGGAAGCAACAGGTTTCCATGATGATGCCGGAAAAGCAGGGAAAATAGTGGAATATATACTTGTTTTTCCCCGTCTGCTTGACCTTTTTTGCTTTTGTGTACCTTGTCCCTTCCTGGACAGTAGGACTTACTTATGGAAAGTCAGGTGTATGCTGTTCTGCTCTGTGAGTTAACGTGCCACAACAAGACTGAATCAGAAATGTCAGCATGGCTGATGCTCACACTTGTTGCTCTCAGGCTTATGAGACGGGTTGATCGCATGGAGCATTCTATCGGCAGTATTGTCTCCAAGATCGATGCAGTTATCGTGAAACTCGAAGCGATGGAAAGAGCCAAACTCAAAAGGAGAGATGTCTTGGGAAGGCTGTTAGATGAAGTGACGGAGGTAAGAAACTCACTCTCATGTCTTGTCGCAAACTGCATTGGCACCCTTATAGGATCTCACTGGTTGGAAAAGACCTCTGGGATCATAGAGTCCAACCATCTATCCTACCTTACAAGTTCACCCCTAGACCATATCCTTTAATGCCTCATCCAGATGATCTTTAAACACATCCAGGGATGGTGACTCAACCACTTCTTTAGGAAGCCTATTCCAGTGCCTTACTCCTAGCACTTCTTCATACTCCTTGGTTTGTGAGGGTTGAGTGGTGATAAAGACAAGGGTGGTGCTTTGGCAATGGCCATGTGGTTTCAGTTTTGTGCTAGGAAATGTGTAATGTTAGGAACATAGGGCATGTTTCAGATAGCACAACCCATCTTATGGAAAGCCTATGTTGTGTTGAGGCAACAAAGTGCCATTTAAACTTCTGAACTGGACAGCTGTTTTGGAGTTGCTGAAGCAACTAGTTCGTTCCTCGGTGCCTCTTAGGGTTAATTTTATGCATGAGTCTGGAGAATCCAGCTCAGCTGGCTGCTCTTGTCTTTTGTGTGGCTTCTGGGATTGTATGTGGTAGATAGAAGCAGGTTGCTTCTGTCAACAGGGTTACCAAGCTTCTGTTGCCTCCCCTCCTACTGTTTCGTTCTTGAGGGTCCTTTGGAAATGGGCAGTGGTACAGAAGTGTTACTTCTATGGGTGCTTAAGCCTGTCAGCTTTCAAATTGGTAAGAATAGTCAGAATAAGGACTGCTTAGGGGGAGTGGGCAAAGTAGGCTCTCTTGATGGGGTTATGCAGGTCAGGCTTGTAGCTGCCTTGTGACATCCAGGGTGTTTCTGGCTGTTATTTCAGCCAGTAATTCTGCTTGATTCTTGAGATGGGGTTTCCTTGGGGGTGTGTTCTCCTCGGACTACACTTCTAGAGGTGGGTTTAAATATAAGAAACAGTAAAACAAATTGTGCTTTCATAAATAAAGGCGACGACCTTAGCATCATTATCGCTGGAAAGAAAACAATTTACTGTGGTAGCTGTATTTCTTTCCTAGCCTCTGGAAATTATTGCGTGCCTTAAAAATTTCCCGTGTGTGTGTATTGATCAGGCTGAAGTTTGGAAGCTGTGCTTCCAGCTTGTCTCTTTCAATCTGTTTAGGATGCAAGACTGGGTCACGACAATGAAATCCACAGGGAACAAATGGAGCGCCTTGTGCGAGAGGAGCTGGAACGATGGGAATCAGATGATACAGCATCTCAAATGAGCCATCGGTTGGGAACCCCACTTGGACTGAACGGCCAGCCACGTTCCAGGAACTCTCGGCCATCCTCCTCCCAGTCAGATGGTGTTGATGGGGGAGGAGGAAATGGGGGGAATAACATCCATGTGTAGGATTAACTTCGTGTCAGGTCAGTATTAAGCCAGCAAATACACTACTCCACTGTTTTCCCAGCTTGAGGCAATCATCCTGATCAGATCGTGAAGGACAGTTTTCACTGGTGAGCAGAAGGAAATACTCTCCTCATAAAAGCTTTTTTTGGTCTCTCTAAGCCATGTGGCACATTCAAGTTACCAACTGTCAGCCTTGGAAATGAGAATGCGGGAGGCAGAATGGAAACCAAACGTGGCAATATCTACCTGGACGGAGTTTTGGTTCTATGCATGTATTATGAGGTACATTTGCACAAGGGCATCAAGCTTGAGACGGAATAATGTGCTGTGGCTAAGTGAGTCAAATGAAAGGCTTTGTGTTTTCTGCTTTTTTTTTTTAAGAACAGTATTTTTAAATCCTTAAAAAGAGTTTTTGTTTTTTTAAAGGCGATGGCATCAGTTTGCCAGCTTTTATAACGAATGAGACAGCCTTCAGAGAGGTAAAATAGCACTTTTACCTTGTGTTTATGTGTACTTTACAGAGTTGTTCTCGGTGTCCTAACATTTAAATTAAAATGTTAGTTTTTCCTGTTTTGAGAAACATTTATGTTTCTTTAACCAGAAGTGCACTTAGATTGTACAAGTCTAAATCACTTTATTCCATGTTAGAAACTGTAGACAGTTGTTTTGCATTTTGTGAGTAGTATTTGAGAACTGTCTCTTCACACCAAACTAACGGAATCATTTTCAGCCTTTTTGTAAAGTACCCGGTGTGTAATTCTAAGTTCTTGTGATCTGAGTCTTCTGGGCTAAGTATTCCACAGATTCTGAGGTAAACGTGGTTACTTTGCAGAAAATTATTGTAAAGAATCACAGAATCTGAATGGTTTAGGTTGGAAGTGACCTCCAGAGATTAGCTATTTCCAACCTCCCTGCCATGGGCAGGGACACCTTGTGCTGCACCAGGGTGCCCAGAGTCTCAGGCAACCTGGACCTTAACACTTGCAGAGAGGGGATACCCACAATCTCCCTGGCCACCTTGCTCCAGTGCCTCACCACCCTCAGACTGGAATCACCAACTTGGGAATCTAATCTAAATCTGCCCTCTTTTTGCTTGAAACTGATCCTTCTTGTCCAATCACTAGAGTCCCTCATGAAAAGTCCTTCTGCAGCTTTCCTGTAGGTCCCTTTCAGGTACTAGAATATTTTAAAAGCGCATAAAATTGAAAAACATTGACTCTTCTTTGGGTGTGACAGGGCAGAGAAGGTGATGACAGTTTTGAAAAACAGATCTCATGTTCTATGTTGTTCTAATCACAGAATCGCAGAATGTTAGAGATTGGAAGGGACCTCGGAAGATCATCCAGTCCAATCCCCCCGACACAGCAGGATCTCCTAGATCAAGTTGCACAGGAACGTGTCCAGGTGGGTTTTAAACGTCTCCAGAGGAGGAGATTCCACAACCCCCCTGGGCAACCCGTTCCAGTGCTCTGTCACCCTCACTGGGAAGAAGTTCCTTCTCATATTTATATGGAACCTCTGTGTTCCAGCTGACACCCATTGCCCCTTGTCCTATCATTGGATGCCACTGAGCAAAGCCTGGCTCCATCCTCCTGACATGCACCCTTCACGTATTTATCAAAATTAACAAGGTCACCTTTCAGTCTCCTTTTTTGCAAGCTAAAGAGACCCAGCTCCCTCAGCCTTTTCTCATAAGGCAGATTTTATGCTCCGTTCATCATCTTTGTGGCTCTGTGCTGGACTGTCTCCAGCAGTTCTGTGTCCTTCTTGAGCTGAGGGCCCCAGAACGGGACACAATATTCCAGATGTGTTCTCACCAGGGCAGAGTAGAGGTGAAGGAGGATCTCTCTTGATCTGCTAACCACCCCCCTTCTGATCCACCCCAGGATGCCACTGGCTGTCTTGGCCACAAGGGCACATTGCTGGCTCATGGTCATCCGTGGCTGTGTATTTAGTCTGCATTTACATTTAACAGAACTGCCTGTACAATTATTAGGTGTATATTTAAATCAGCTTGTCTGCTGAGGTGTAGCACGATTTCTCTTGGAAGGTCTTTGCAGTATAATCACTGATTTTTACTTTTTGGTATTTCATTTCCTCTGCTTTTCATGTCACAGAAGCTTTGTTTCTGCAAGGAGATGCAGCACTGAATTGCAGTCCTTTACTGTAGAAAGTGTTTGTAGTTTTGCCTAGCAACATATTCCCATGTGTGGGTTTAAGGGGTAGGCTGTGAGTTGTGCTTTTTTCCTGAAGGTGGCAGTTGTCCTGTATGTAAAGACACAGAGTTGGTGTAGAGGAAAACAGAAAGCTGTGTAATCAAACCCATCTTAGCTATTAGTAGATCTAGCAAAGTATAAGTACAATGTATGTGTGAGGTTGGTGCTTTTTTTTTGTTGTTGCTTGGTTTTCTTCTGAAAAGCACCCGTTGGCCAGGGCTTACCACCTTATTCCTGTGGTAGTGTTACTTAGCAAAGCTTACGTCTTGCATATTTGCTTACAACTGCGTTGCCTGGATGTACAGTGACTCAAAATGTCTTCCCTCTAAAGAGGCAACTTGCTGAAACTAAAAATGTTTCATGCCTTTTTCTGTTTTTAAGTTTATGAGAAACAATATGCACAGGAACTTTACTAATAGAAGGTTGAGCAGGAGAATTGTGGCTTTGGCCTGATAACAGAATGACATGGCAAAACAGGTTGTGATTCTTGTGAAGGACTTTCTCCTACCACAGGGCAAGATAATCCCAAGTAAAAAATTCATGCACTCGTAAGAGAGCTTGTTGACTTCCTGAGAGTTAGTAAATGTTCGCGTGAAACGAGAGATACTCAGGGTGAGCTGTGTCTGGCCTTGATTGAAAGATGCTGGACCCTAGAAACCTTCCTGAGGAGTGCTCTTCTGTGTTGAAGTGGCATTCAAGCAAACAAAAAGCCAACCCACTGATGGCTTACACAGCCAGCTGGTGTGTAAGGAATATAGGAAACATAATACAAAGCAATCTAAATAGACGCAGCCTTGTCTATTTATTTATATCCAAGATGTGTAACGTGTGATGTGACATGATTTACAGCTTAAACTCTGAGCAATGCTAACTAATTACATACATATAACATGTACTTGATGTTGGGTTTCTTGGCTCAAGGGTCGCCTAAATGTTAAGATAGTATTTTTAAATGATAATATACTTAAAAATCAGTGACCGTGGCCAAATGCCCCAACTCAAATAATCAAAGAACCACTTGGAAAACTGTCAAGAATACAGTGTTGTACCTGTTGCCTGTACAGCATGTGGCTTGCTGAGGTGTATGGCAGCAGAGTCTGGGGAGTGTGCAGAAGGGATCTGGTGGTCATCTCTTGGTGAGGCAGGGCCTTCCTAGGGGAAAGAAGGCAAAACTACATGTACCAGTATGGCGTTAAATAGGTTTCATGTGAAGACATACCTTTACAAATGTAAGTTCAGTTGCTCACATAATCTCTTTTTTGAAGCGTACGTTTATTATGCAGACGTTTGCATTCATAGCTGTGTTTGTTGAGGCGTATTTCTGTAACGTGTCGTTACTCGATAACAAACTTCATCTTGAAGTGCATTGAGTTTTCATGGGGTACCCGTGTGTGTTAACAGTGGACTCGGCCGTAAGCGCGTGGCCACTCGATAAATGTTGCAAACATTGTACTACTTTTCAATTATAATATAATTTGTCTCTTATTACAAAGGTAAGTGTTTTGCATGAGTGTTTCGTCTTATTAGGGAGCTGTTAATTACGCGAGACTTCTACAACGATCAAGAATGTATTGATCTGTAAAACTGAGCACTTTACTTCCTAATAAATGTTTTCTATAATCTAAAAAGGAAATGTGCCATACACTCAGTTTGTTTGTAACAGAACGTTAAGGATCCAAAATTGCATTTGGGTGTGTTACTTATGTCTTGTACCTGATCTTTAGATTACCTAAGCGAACAGAGACTGAGCTGGTCCTGCCGCTTCATTGCCCTTTTTTCTTTCAAACACTTTAACTCACGTTTCACAGCACCATAGAATCATTAGGGATTGGAAGGGACCTCGAAAGATCATCTAGTCCAATCCCCCTGCTACAGCAGGATCGCCTAGATCAAGTCGCACAGGAACATGTCCAGGTGGGTTTTAAACGTCTCCAGAGAAGGAGACTCCAACAACCTCCCTGGGCAGCCCCTTCCAGTGCTCTGTCACCCTCACTGTGAAGAACTTCCTTCTCATATTTATGTGGAACCTTCTATGTTCCAGCTTACACTCACTGCCCCTTGTCCTTTCATTTGCACTATGCAAATGCACAGGTCTTTTTTTCCTGCTATTTCAGGTAGCAGCTGCAGTTGCTAGTGACTGTTGCTTCGTTACTTCAGAGTTGCTCTGTAAGTTAATGTCTCTACTCTTCACTCTTCTTCTTTATTTTCATTTCCCTTTGGCAGTCCTGTAGCATCTGGACAGCGCAGTGGGTCCTTGGAAATCCCTGGCTTGTGTATAAGCCCCATAGTTCTGTTTGGGCATCAGTCTTGCCGACAGTGCACTGTAAATTTCAGTATGTGAGAAGTGGGAGCAATTTTTATTTAATGCTGTGTCTATGCTGGAAATTTCTTCACAGGATCACAGAGCATAAGGGATTGGAAGGGACCTGAAAGATCATGTAGTCCAAGCCCCCTGCCACAGCAGGATCACTTAGATCAGGTTGCACAAGAAGATGTCCAGGTGGGTTTTAAACATCTCCAGAGAAGGAGACTCCACACCCCTCCTGGGCAGCCCATTCCAATTTGGAGTAAGGGACACATAATTCTTCCATGTCCCACACGTGTCCATTGGATGCCTTGTGCGTTCAGATACTCTTTTCCAGTAAATAGAAACAAAAAGTACCAGAAGGGGAAAAAGGTTAGTGTTAAGATATAACATCTGCAAGCAATAGTTAGGTGTGTATTTGTGCACCAATGAGCTTTTTTGGTTCCCCACTTACATAGAACCTGCAGTGTGAAGAGGATAACAATGTGAAGTGGAGGATCCTTCTCCAGAGGCCATTCTGCAAGCATCCTTCAGGAGAAGGTTTGTGCTATTTGTGTGGTGTCCCCCCCATATGGCATCTCTGGCCCTGGCGGGGTCCCCAGGGTAGCACAGAGCCCCCTAGGAAACAAAGGTAACTGTTGGTGGGAAGACAGATAAACAACACTGCATTCCAGAGGGAAATGATTTCAAACACAGTCTCTTAAGAACTGAATTGCTGAAACTCTGAAGCTTTCAAAGCATTCTTCGCTTTCTGCATACAAACTGAATTAATTTAGAGGCACTGTCTTCTGTTTTGCTAAAAAGGCTTTTTAGTAGTAACTAAGGTGGTGCCTTGTTTTCACCTGAAAGGTGCGGTGAATGGCTGCGTCACTCACAGGGCTTTTATGAACAGGCTGAAGCTTAGCTGCTAAAACTAAGGTCACAGCCCCATGTTTCTAGGGGCTCATGAGAGGCTGTCTGGGAAGAATGAAGGCCAGCACCAGCGATCAGGGCTGACATATTCCCTGGGGGAGCAGGGACTGGACATTTTCACTCTTGAAGCTAGGTACCACAAGAGTATTGAGTGTAAATGTCCAGCTTATTGGCACTGGACATCACACAGGGTTTCTTGAAGGCTACCTGATCTGAGTTTCTCGCTGTCTCTAGTGTCTGTGTTTTTTTTTTTTCAGGCCGTCTGTTGACTAGTAAATTGTGGAATATTCTCCTTTGGCTTCCAAAATGCAACTGAAGTCAGGAGAGAAAATGATGCAGGGAGCCTCTTAGGAACAGACTGAAATGACAGCCAATAATATTAATTTCACCCTCGTTTTTTGAAGTGCCTCTCAAATTATTTGCTGCATTCATCCAGGATGAAGAGCTCCACTGTATATCAGCCTTAGCAAGTAACTGGGAACTTTCAGAGTCACATTAGGTAAGTAAATACCTGTTCAAGTGTTTTGCATGTTGGTCCTTCCACACATTTTTCTTGAATTCTGCAATGCGTGTGATGTGTGACGGCAGATGGACTTTATTACTAGCATCATTCTAAGGGTCTTTGATTTTGAAAGTCTGTGTGGGACAGTGGCTCTTCTGCAATTCAGGTGTAGGCGCAGGAGAAGATGTAACCAAGTTGTCAGATGTGAGCATTGCTATCCTAGGTCCAAGGGGTCCACAGCAAATAGGGACATGAATGGAGGGCTGAATCTACCCTGTGCCCACTGCATCCAAGGCACTACTGTGGGCATGAGCTTGCTTTCTTACATTTCCGAGTCCTGTGCGAGCGCTTGGAAAAGGGAAAATAAATTCATCTAAGGACCATACACAATGCCAAGAGTGTCTGATTTCTAATGGAGGATTCCCTTTGAGGAGCCCTAAATGGCTGAAGTTTTTCAGCAGGGTAAGGAAGGATGGGATGTGTCAGGGCAGAAAAAGAGATGGGTTGGGATAGGAGCACCTAGAACTCTTTCATATATGCTGTGTCTTCAGAAGCAGTTAAGAGTCTCCTTGTGGCTCTGCTTCTGTATTTTTTTTTTTTTTGTTTGACGTGCAGCTGGACTTCACAGTTGGCATCTCTGGCTGTCTAAGTGCACCACAGGCCTGGGGTGTTTCTCTAATGAAAGCAGCGCATGTTCTGGCAGTCAGCATGATGGCCCGTAGGAAGCAGCATCAGCCTCAGGCTCCAGAGGCTGCCAGTCCAAAAGGTGTTTTTCTAGGTAGCCAGGGTGGTGCATCAGGTAGTGCAGTGATGCACACTGTATCAAACTGCAAATGAACTGGAAGCAGATACCTGATTTGCCATCAGATCCAGCAGCTGGAACACATTTTTCTCCTGTCTTCTGCCTGTTAAATTTCTCAGTGTCCCTAATCCATATGACACCTACTGCTGGGTTTAGGGGAGTAAAGCAGATGACTTCTGTGGCAATAAAGAAATGAGAGCAGGCAGAACCACTGACTCTACTTTGTTCGGCTGTTTCAGAGCCCAGTGGAGCCAGTCCCAGCACATACAAATTGTTGGATACTGCTGGGCCCCTGGTCTTTCACAGGGATGCATGTAATGGAGAACTACCTTTTGAAGAGGTACTAGCAGCATCTACATTCCACTGTAAATGTTTTCCAGTGAGGTGGTTATGGCACATTAAATTAACTTTTTTCAGAGTAAACTTAATTTCTTCACAGTACATCTGGGGAAGACGCACGAACTGTTAAGCCAGAGGATCAAAAAGTTAAGCAGTTTAAAGTTCTGAGAATTCAGCTTGATTTTGTACAGTAGAATTTGTAGGCTCGATGTAATTAAATAGACTTTCTTTTTTATACACCCAGGGGATGGGGTGGAGATATCTTAGACAAGCACACTGCTATAATCAGTGGGTATTTATACCTCAAATAATGACCATGTTCCTTTGAGTTTAGCTCCTAGTATCGTGTCTTGACAGCATGGGTGGCTGTTCTCATATTTGGAAAAATGTGCCTGGAGGATGCTGTGTGAGACTGCGTCAGATGCCTTACTGAAGTCAGGAGCATGTGAATGTGAAGCCATAATCAATTTCAAAGACTCAGGGAGGCGTTCTCTGTCTACTTTGGGCAAGTTTGTCCACTCTACTCATCCATTGATTTATTTTGTTTTTTCTCATTCCTACCATCAGTTAAAAAGCAAGGAAAACAACCAGATTTACAGAGCTGCTTTTCTAATTAGACATCTCTGTTCCAAAACATTCAGGACATTGATATTAGTAAAAATGATAATGAATTATGCTCCTTGAGGCTGTGGTTAATTAAATTGGCGACACTTTTGTCTTTAGATTGGGCAGCTGGGTAGTTCAACTATTTAAATTGATGAGTCCTACTTTGAGCAAATTAGTAGTGGACAGGCGGTCCTGCTGTCAGGCAGTCATGCCACCTAAATCATAAATTCAGGACATTTTCAAACTGTTTACCATCCTGTAGGGAAAAACAGTTCTGGGAGGAGGAGAACTTGTTAAAACCATTTGTTAAAATAGAATCTGTCTGTGGGTTAAGTAGAGTCACAAAAGCAAATCAGGAGGTTTTTATCCCCCAATTTTTTTTAACAGTGTCACTGGAAACAGGCAGTCCGCTTTTATCTGGCAGTCTGGAAGTGCTTGGGTCTTCAGCAGTTGGTGCTATTGCAAAGCAGTCAGGAAAGCACTGGCTGTGCTCATGTTACCAGCTTTCGCTAGGATTAATATGATGGAAAAACCAAAGGAACATGGGGAAAAGTTGCCATGACTGGAGCACAGTCAGGGCTAAGGCTGTCCAAAATTGAAACATTTTCCTTCCCCAATCCTTTGAGCCACAGCAATGAGTCTGAAGTGCTAAAAAAGTGCTTAAAGGAGCATGAATAACATTGGAGCACCTGCCATCTACCCTTCCAACAAGCAGCTGAGGTACAACTACCTAGAACCAAGGCTGAGTCTACTTAGAGGCAGAAGGCTAGCAAACCTTTGTGGGAGTTACTCTGTCTAAAACTCATTGTTGTTCTTCTATCAAGAGTTACCTTGTGATGAGTGGCTGACATAAGAACCCTGCACAGGAGAGCAGCCAGCTAAAAAGCTTATCAACAATGTAGTTGTGTTTTCCAAGGACTGATGAACATTGTTGACAATGGAACACCAGACTCATTTGCAAGGTTATATTCCCTGGAAGAGGAGCACTTCCAATTCAGTCATCTGGGCTGTGACCTCAAAAAGTTTCCTTTAACTTACTCTAGCATGAGCTTGCAGTCATTGTGGTCCTGGTGACACAAAGCTGCTGGATGACACCAGACAGATTTGGAGGTGTCTTGGGATGTAAGTATGGCCATAAATCCTAGCTATCAGTCTGCTTACACTGAAAAATGTGGGTGTCAAAGTCTAGCAGTGACTTCATAGTGATGACCACCACATGTTAATTCCCTACACTGGCAGAGCACCATGTTGAGCAGATCACTAGATTCAGATCAGAGAGACATCAGAGTCAAAGCAGATAGGGTCTCAATATCCTGTTGTTCAAAAGGGACTTTTATTGTCATAGAAATGGGGACCGTGTCAAGTGCTTCACTGAAAACATAGTGGCTGCTCATTGTTCAGGGTCACAATGAATCAGAATCACAAAATGGCAGAACTGGTAACGCAGTGCTAGCAGGTCACCACTGAACTGTGGCCCTAAGCACTAAAACTATGTCTCTTTTAAATACCTTTGGGGATGGTGATTGCACCACCCCACGGAGCAGCCTAGTCCAATGTTTGATAACCCTTTCAGTGCAGAAATTCTTCCTAACATGTTAGGTTTTGGCTCTGAGGATGATCAACCACTGCAGTTTTCTGTAAGAAGCTACAAGAACCAGTTTTCAGGAGTCTGTGTGTCACAATGCAGAAGTTAAGCACATCAGGAATTAATCAAGTGGAGGACAGAAATAACAGTCTGTTAATTGACATGAAATTAAATGTTTTTCATTTGCTTTTCCTGAAGGAGAACCGAGAAGTTTGTTGGATCTCTGTGGAGGGTTTGAATTCATCACAAATGCTTTCCACACCAAATGTCTTTCATGTGTACTATATCTATCCATCTCTTTTAAAAGCACAGGAGCGATGTCATGGGTTTGGATTCCCTTTAGTCTCCAGCAGGAGAGCTGTTGTGCTGAAAATGAAGAGTCTACGTACGTGGGTTTGACAGTTCAACCAGCTGTACCTTCCTTAAAGGTAATTAAAAAAAATCCTTCCTCTTTTCAGAAAACTTACTGCTGCTTTTCTTTACTAAGTCTGCTGCTTGGATCAGAAGGGGGGTGGTTAGCAGATTGAGAGAGGTTCTTCTCCCCCTCTACTCTGCCCTGGTGAGACCACATCTGGACTATTGTGTCTAGTTCTGGGCCCCTCAGTTCAGGAAGGACATGGGGCTGCTGAAGGGAGTCCGGTGTAGAGCCACAGAGATGATGAAGAAAGTAGAACATCTCCCTTATGATGAAAGGCTGAGGGAGCTGGGTCTCTTTAGCTTGGAGGAGACTGAGGGGTGACCTCATTAATGTATGTAAATATGTGAGGGGTGGGTGTCAGGTGGATGGAGCCAGGCTCTTCTCAGTGTCATCTGCTGATAGGACATGGGTGTAAGCTGGAACATAGGAGGTTCCGTATGAATATGTGAAGGAACTTCTTCACAGTGAGGGTGATGGAACACCTGAAGGGGCTGCCCAGGGGGGTTGTGGACTCTCCTTCTATGGAGGTGTTTAAAATCCACCTGGATGTGTTCCCATGTGACTTGGTCTAGGTGATCCTGCTGTGGCAGGAGGATTGGACTAGATGATCTTTCAAGGTCCAGTCCCTGATGTTCTGTGATTTATCACTTTGGCCAGTCACAAGTGTAGAATGGCAAACGACAAGTTGCCCAATGGTGTCTTCAGTTTTAAATTCACTTCATGAAGTAACCTGATGAGGCACTGACACAGACAACAGCTGAAGAACTGTAATCATCGTGCCAGTTCTGCTGTGGCATGGCCAGCTGTACTCAAGTGCCTGCTCTGGGTTGCTTCATTTGTACTCACTACCTCTGGCATAAAGGTTACTCTGTGTTTTTGTTTTTCTGAGTGGTGTAAATCCAAAATTATTTAATATGAAATGCTCATGGATGATGCCAGGGATGGTGACTCCAGCAATTCCTTGAGCAGCCCATTCCAAAGCTTTAAAACCAATTGTCAGCCTCAGCGAGTCAGTTTCAGGACTATGCAGTTAAAGCTTCAGAATTATTTTCCTTTGGAAGACAATCTGGGGGTTTTTTGAGCATTAACTCCCCCCACAAATTCTTGCTGTGTTTTTCTAAGGGATAGACTTGGGAACAAATGTTCTTGATCACAGCAGCTCTTTTTCAGTGTTTCTTCCACTGGAGAGATGCAGTCTTACGCTTTCAAGAACAATTTCTAGTTCCCATAGTGATAACTTCAGCACACCCATCACATTCCATTAAAATTAGCTCTTGCCTAGTTCCTAATTAGACTACATTGATTGCTCTAAATTTAAGGAGCTGCTACCTTTCAAGACAACTAGTGGTAGTAAGCTCTGAAATCTGGAGCAGTCTAAGAGGTTGGGAGTGAGTTTTAGATCTCGGTAATTAATGTTTCAGATTTTTGAATCTTTACTCTTAAATTCTTGGCACCTTTCATTTAATTTGTGACATTTAAATGTGTTAGCATTCCCCTAGCTGTTATTTTGTAGGTATTTTCCTCCTGTCCTTGTTTACGCTTCATTGCGTAAGAGTCCGTGTTTTCAGGATCATTTCATGCGTTTGCTGTGTTACAGTTAGTGTTTGTGTGTGAGGGCAAAAGTGGGTTTTTATTCCTGCTGTGGCAGGGGGATTGGACTAGATGATCTTTCGAGGTCCCTTCCAGTTCCTTATGATTCTATGATTATTCAAAATACCCAGTTTGCTTCTTATCCCATCAAGCAGATCACAGTGATTCATGACAGTACTCTTCATTTTCTTTCCTGCTTCCTTGAATGATTTCAAAACCATCACCAACTTACCAGTGTTTAGCAGATAGAGAGGTTCTTCTGCCCCTCTACTCTGCCCTAGTGAGACGGTGTCTCTGGAGTATTGTGTCCAGTTCTGGGGCCCTCAGTTCAAGAAGGACATGGAGCTG
>JAOXOE010000405.1:13738953-13754283 GCA_028565055.1 Phoeniculus purpureus | reverse complement strand
TGTCCCGGGCCAATCGGAGCTCTGCGCTGCGTAGGGGGCGTGTCGCGGGGGCGCGGACAGGCCCGCTGCTGATTGGAAGCGCTGCTGACCAATGAGAAGTGATCTTGTACTGGAGGATGGGTTTGGCGCCGGTGGGCGGAGCCTGCTGTCGGGACTAGCCGTGGCTCGGCCGGGCCTCCGGCGTGAAGCCTGCGGTGCCTCAGAGCTTGGAAGGGACCCCTCGAAGCGGGCACCTCCCACAGCCGGTCTGTGCGTCTCCGCTTAAGGTCTCTCCTGGGCCTAGAGGCCCAGCTCTGTGCAGCTTAGCGGGGGTTTACCCCGCCGAGGTGGGTTCGTGGCTGCGCCGATGCCGCTTCTCGTTGGGCCCCTTCGTGCTCTGGCGGTGCCCGGTGTCACCAGCCTAGTCGCCGCATTTTCTTTCGCTGTCGCATTGCCCGCCTGGCCTACCCGAGCTGCCCTCCAGCCCCTCAGGTACCGCGGCCTGTTGTTGGTGGAGCTGGACACTACCCTGGCTGAGGCTTCTTAGTCTCGTAGTCACTGGCCCTTGCCGACTCAGCTGGCCTTTACCTGCTCTCAAGTGGTGCCCAGCTTTCGAGTGAGTGGGCTCTCCTTGCAGGTCCAAGATCTCAGTGCCGTTCTGCTATCCTCTGCCACCTGAGAGGCAGCTGTGTATGGTGTGTGCTGTGTAGCTGATGATGTCCTGCTTGGGCCCAGCAGTAACAAGAGTAATGTGGTTTTACAGAACCACAGCACGTGCAGTTGTTGAAAAATACAAAATTGGGGTAAAATTGTCTGTGTGTGGTGGTTGGTACCGCATCAAGTAGGCAGTTTTCTCATCTCTGTTAAAGATTTAATCAATCTCCAGTGGTTTGAGAGTGTTATCTCAGCAGCACATGCCTGTTACAACTCTGACCATTGCATTGTCCACAGCAGTTCGAAGCAGAACCTACTATCCTATTTCTTTTTTTTCAGCAACTTGTCTGCAGCCTGTTGGTCCCGTCTTCATCCTCTTAATATGTTCAACAATTATAATGTTGTGTTCTACCACAGCAAAGCTCTCACCTCCCCCTATCCAGGATCACACGTTAATCGTAGTCAAGTGCCTGAAGATAAAGTGGGCTGGCTGGTTGAGTGGAAAGATTATAATCCTGTGGAGTACACTGCAACATCTGTTTTGGCTGGACCACGTTGGGCAGATCCCCAGATCAAGTGAGTGGAAATTGTGACACTTTTCTCCTGTGCACGTGGAACTGGAGACAGCAATCAGCTTAAGTGATGTAATTCTACAGTGATGTGTAAGAAGTTTCATTTTATAAATGAGGAAAGTTTCTTTAGAGTGCAATTCTCAAAGCCCTGGAACAGGCTGCACAGAGAGGTTGTAGAGTCTCCTTCTCTGGAGATACTCAAATTCCTCCTGAACGTACCCCTGCGCAATGTACTCTAGGCAGTGGTGCTTTGACAAGGGAGTTGGACTTAATCTCTTGAGGTCGCTTCCAACTCTTAATGGTTGTGTGATTCTGCAGAAGTCAAGATATAGTAAAACGGTGGTTAGAGAACTGAGTGGTTAAGTTTAGCTGTGAAGGTCTTTGACACAAGATTTTATGAGCTGGTGATTGCAACAGGAGGAGTGTTAACTGGAATAATGGACAGCTACTGATGCTGTTGTAGTGCTTCCCTGTGTTGTGAGCTAAGAGCTGTGTTGCTTTTAAGAATGTGGAAGAATGTTTTTGTCATGTATTTGTTTGTTCATGGATTGAACACAAGATGAGAAAATAACTAAAGTAGAATTGAAGTTCTTGAGTGCTCTGATTCAGGAAATGCGATAAGTTTGACTTTCCTTTTCTGAATGTGTGGATTCATTTTTATTGGTACTGTGATTGTATTCTCTGAAGGAGTAACGTATATACTTCCTGGCTGGAAAGGTAGTTGCATGCATCTGATGCATGCATGTCCTGTGTGTGTATAAAGTTCAGAAGATAATAGCGCTTGAGGTTTCAACATTACTTTGTTTTCCATTGCTGCGTGAATACTCGCTTTTGTTTGCTTGTAATCTGGAAAGCATTCTGCTGATTGCAAAGCACAGTACTGCTCACACTCTGTAGAGCTGCTAGTGTTATGCCAAGGCATAGTTGGGAAAGCATCAGACAATATAGGGAGGCTGTCATCATTCAGGTTGAGACTTTATAACCCCCTGTAGAAAAGGGAAGGTCTGCAACTTGAGTTTGAAATAAAAAAACTGCTCAAATTGTGTTGCTGATCTGATAGTTTGCCCTCAAGATTTTGAGTGTTTTGTAACTTAGTACTATTTATAAATTCTTTTCCACACAGTGACAAAGGTTTTTCTCCCAAATTCAATGAGAGAGATGGAGAAGTGGAGAGGAAGAGTCTCAGCGGCGTGTATGTGGTTGAAAATGGGAGGCCTCGGTGAGTGTAGGTTTTGTTTGTATGTTAATTAACATTAATTTCAGTGATGTAGTTTCAGCACATTTATAGATTTATCTGTCAGAACAAAATCCAGGTATTTTTCCCATAGAAATGGGAAAAATAATACCGTGGGGCATGAGAGCATGCCCCAACAACAGCAGAGAGGCATTCAAAGTTTAGCCAGAACTATCAGAAGGTTGTGGTGACACTGGAGTGGGAAGAGGTCTGACACTGGTCGTAGTATGGTCTGTTGAACTTAGTTCCACAGTTTGAGTAGGTGTTAATTTCTGAACCTTTGTACCACTTGCATGCTATGGTGCATTGGAAGAGTGATTCTTTCCACTGCCACGTCTTGGTGTAGCACAGATGGATAATGTCACCTAAAAATAAAATCTCTTCCTCCTGCCATTTGTGCATAATTGAGTGCTCTGTGCATCCGTAGTCTTGGAAACTAGGCTCCACTTTCAGACAGGGTTGTGTGTGCAATCAGAGTAATGCCTGATGAGGAACATCTTGGGATGGGAGATCTGGGAAGACGAAGCCATGTTGTGTATTCCCTTTTCCTGTACTACAAGGTTGTTGAAGGCGAAAACCACGCTTTGTCTCTCTTGCTTTCTAAAGCATATGGTGGCACCAAATGGATGTTGCTATCCTTTCCTTTGTTGTTTTTTAAGCATGTTTAAAGCTGCTTCTTTTTTTATAATACTTGGGAAATACTTGGAATGCAGGGACGTAAATCTGTTTAATGTATTCTGCTACTTACTTTAGGAATCCAGCGGGAAGGACTGGCCTCACAGGCCGAGGATTGTTGGGGCGCTGGGGACCAAACCACGCTGCTGACCCTGTTGTAACTAGGTAAGGGACAGTTGTCCTAAAGGTGCCCTGCAGTAGAGGAGGAAAACCATGCATTTTGCTTTTTCTCTGCATCTCTAGACAGACTGTTTCATGGACCTTTTGTCTCTGTTCCTCTATGAGTAAGCCCACTCAGATGTGGGTGTCTAAATGGAGATGTACATAGATGTGCAGAACATGATTTTCATAATTTGAAAATCTTTGTCTGTAGAAGAGAGTAATGGCTCACTGCAAATTACAAGCAATCACTTCTGAAATCCTGAGGAGGCAGATTTTTAAAAAAACAACCAACCAGAACCCAGGAAGTGTAATTTAACAGAAATACACTATAGAAATAATCTTCATGAACAAATGTAAAACCTGAAAGGCTGAGGGAGCTGGGTCTCGAGCTTGGAAAAAAGGAGACTGAGGGTTGACCTCATTAGTGTTTATAAATATGTGAAGGGTGGGTGTCAGGAGGCTGGAGCCAGGCTCTGCTCAGTGGTGTCTAATGTTAGGACAAGGGGCAATGGGTATCGGCTGGAACAGAGGAGGTTCCACATCAATATGAGAAGGAATTTCTTCACAGTGAGGGTGACAGAGCATTGGAAGGGGCTGCCCGGGGGGTTGTGGAGTCTCCTTCTCTGGAGACATTTAAAACCAGCCTGGATATGTTTCTGTGCGACTGGATCTAGGTGATCTGCTGTAGTGGGGGGATTGGACTAGATGATATTTCGAGGTCCCTTCCAATCCCTAATGTTCTGTGATTCTGTGAAAGGTTTATGTGATACTTTGATGCTATATCTGTGCCAAAAAGCCTTGGATGAGTGGTGTTACATTGCAGTAGGTTTTTCTGTCATAGTGACTCAACTGAAGGAAAAAAAAGGGATTGTGCCTGATTTGGCTCTGTGTGAAGTACTAACAGAGCCCAGCATGTTAGGGTAGGACATGTGGTAAACTCTCTTTTATTTAGGAAGTGAGACCCATTGTGCAAATCATCATAATGTGTTTTACTTCTTTTCAGGAGGCTATCAATGCTATTTAGTTGTTTCCTTGAAAGCAGAACAACTGCTGGTGATTTATTTTGTCTTTGTTTAGATAGTTATTTTGCTTTAACTGTTGGTTGTTGTTCAGTCTTTATTGAAGTCAGCGGTGAGTGTGTGGCCTTGTGTTGGCACTGAGGGGAGCAGCTGAAAGCTGTTGCAGCCAGGGAATATGTTCTGCTCTAGCAGAATGTGTACTTTTCCTCTCATGGATAGGACAAGCACAGCTTGGTGAGCACTGCTATCAGCATGACTACTGAACTGTCTCTGGGGGCTTCTTCCTTTTTGGCTGAGGCAAATAAAGGTAGAGATGTGAAAATAGCAGTGTTTTGCTGTTGGTTGCAGTCCTGCCAGATGGCATCAATCAGTGGTGTTCTTTCTCCAGGTTGTTTGCCCCTGCACAGGTGACAGCAGAGACACCTTGCTGTTGCTGTACCAGGCCCTTGTGTCAAGAAACAGCAAAGCATACTCTTGTTTATTATTTTCTGCAGGTGGAAGAGGGATGAACATGGCAATAAAGTGGCTCATCCAGTTACTGGCAAAAACATCTTACAGTTCGTAGCTATCAAGAGGAGAGACTGTGGGGAGTGGGCCATTCCAGGGGTAAGAGCAAAGCTCCAGAGACAGTAAACATTTGCCCACTGGTAAGGCCATGAGCTAATGACTGGCATGCATGTGATAAAAGCTTGCTTTTTGATGAATGGTCTCATCTTGCAGAGGTGAGGAGAAATGCTCCTTTATTAGCTTTGCCCAAGCATCAGCTGATGTCCTTCCTGCTGTTTCTGCAGTGATTAATGTTCGACTCTAACCATGTATTTTGATCAATGCAAGCAGAATTTAATCTCTTGAATTTTTGAAGGATGTGTGTTCATTCTTTGCAACTAAGTGTAAAGTTCCTCCTGTGTCCAGACTATGATGCAGGTGGATGTAATATACTAAGAGTCAGTCAAAGGGGAATGAAAACAAGTGGAACCTGAGGGATAGTAAACTTTATTCTTTTCCCCTTTCTAAGGGAATGGTGGACCCAGGGGAAAAGATTAGTGCTACCCTGAAGCGAGAATTTGAAGAGGAGGCCTTGAATTCCTTGCAGAAATCACCTGAGGAGAAAGCACAATTGGAGAGGCAACTCCACAAGCTCTTCAGCCAGGAACACTTTGTGGTGATGTCTCTCTCTTGTGATACCCTTCTGTGCTATGCATAACTGGAATCTGTATGGAGCTTGAAAACTGGCTGAAATGAAAATAATCTGTGATACTCTGGGTTATCATGGTGTAGGAAATGGAAGGGACTACTGAAAACTCTGTGAGGGTAAATGCTTAGGAGGGAAAGACAAAATATCTTGATGATTCCACCTTTTTTGTCATTGACACTGAGCTTGTTCTGGTTTGTTGGGGGTCTTAGGTGTACAGAGGATATGTGGATGACCCTCGTAATACTGATAATGCCTGGATGGAGACAGAAGCTGTGAACTATCATGATGAAACAGGTGGGTGTCTCCTCATGTGCTCTTAGTTGCCTTTTACTCTGTATGTTGTTTTGAAACCGGGATGTGTGTTGAGCTGTGATTGGCAATGAAATTGGGGGAACACGCAAGTCAGGTGTAAAATACTGGACTAAAACCGATGCGTGTGAGGATCTCTCACCTCCTAAGACATTCAGCCATGGCAGATAGTTGTTTCCCTTTGCTTTCTGTCACTCTTGAAATAAGGAATGTGTGGACTTTGGCTGGAAAGTGTCAATTTCTTAGCTAGTTCTAGTAATGTTGACCACTGAAGTTTTCCATGTCACTGGTCCTTGATTTATTAGTGTCTAAAAACAGAGAAGATGCTGTTCCTTTGGTCTTTGTTTCTATGTGTTTTGTTATACCTTTAAAAGGATTTGTTTGGTTGTTGTCTCTGATGTCCTGCAGCTCTCTATGAAAACGGAGTAAGGAACTTCAGAGAGCAATTGGGAAGCCTTTCTGCATCCCTTCTTAAGTACTATTCTTTGTTCGAGGCCTCTTATAAAATTTTTATTAATCTGGGCTTCCATAAATGTTTGTAAGTTTCAGAATTCAGTCTGTTCTGTGAAACAGTACCTAAGGAAACACTCAAATGTAGCCAAACATGGAATTGCCTACATTTGGAGTAGTGAGAACAAGTTATGTTTTCTAGTACCTTGTCATGCTGCTGATGCTGTGCTAGAAGTGGTGACAAGGAGTTAATACTAGCTGTGCCACTCAGCTCTGCCTTGTAATAGTGCAAGTATGCAAAAGGTTTCTGGCTCAGAATTGGAGAGCAATTTAATTGACTCCTCTCCTGGTAGTCACAAGTTGCTACATGTGAAGGAGCCGTGTAGGAGGGTTGAATTCATCAGATGTGAAGAAAAAGCAAAAAAAGATTCATAGCTTATCCTTAACTCTTGTTTTGTAAACAGGCGAGACAATGGATAATTTGCCTCTGGAAGCAGGTGATGATGCTGGAGTGGTGAAGTGGGTTGACATCAGTGAGAAGCTCAAGCTGTACGCAAATCATAGCTACTTTATTAAGCTTGTGACTGAGAAATGGGGAGCCCACTGGAGTGAGGAACCTGGTCATGAGTGATGAGGGAGCAATGAACACCAAGGGTAAAATGTTTTTCAGCTTTGAAACAAATGGCATTGTCGTCTGCAGTGGGAATTCAATATCAATTCCATGAAATTCATCTGGCAAAAACACTTGGAAGTGATAAATAGAGGCTTTTACCAAGACTTCATATTGCTTCTATTGCTCTTCTCAGCTAGTGTTTTAAATGAGATGAATGTGGAGCTGTTAGCTTATTACTCTTTCTTGTCTTCATTATTTGCACATCTGTTATAATGACTGCAGATGACAACAGTGAGATTCTAACTGGTTCAGAGGCTGTTCACTTTTTTTTGGCACAGATTTCTTGTTGAAAGCGTGAATACAGAAGGGGTAGGAGACTTCCAGCATGATAACCTGAATAATTGTTTAATTTAAGTCATAAATAATAAAATACAGTATTTCTGAGTCATTTCACTACTGTGTCTTTATTTTGAGAGGTTAGTTTTAGCATTTAATTGCTTTCTGGTTTACAGGATGGATGCACAGTATTCTCATCTGAGTGTGTGACAGTTCTTCTGTCTATAAAAGAGAACTGTCAGAGGATGCAACTTGAAGACTAAACTTTAAGGTTCCTATCTCTCACTGCTTGTGGTAGTACAACGTGCCAAATTCTGGGCTCCCCAGTTCAAGAAGGACAAAGAACTACTGGAGACAGTCCATTGAAGACACATACAGTTGATTGGGGGCTGATGCATCTGCTTTATGAGGAGAGGCTGGGAGAACTCTGTTTAGCCTGGACTCTATTTAGCCTGGACAGGAGGAGACAGAGGGGACATCTGATCAAATCTTATAAATATCTAAAGGATGAGTGTCAGGAGGATGGGACCAGACTCCTCAGTGATGCCCAGCGACAGAATGAGGGGCAATGGGAACAAAATGGAATACAGGGGGTTCCACTTAGGCATAAGGAGACACTTTTTTACTGTTAGGGTGATGGAGCACTGGAACAGGCTGCCCAGAGAGATTGTGGAGTCTTTCTCTGGAGTATGTGTTCATGTGTGCTCCTCTTTAGATGATCCTGCTCTGGCAGGAGGGTTGGGATAAATAATATTCAGAGGTCCTTTCCAACCCCTACCATCCCATGATTCTGTGATACAGTTATTGAGGAGACCATGCCCATAAACAGGGTAATTGGGAAGAGTAGCCTTAAGGTATAATCTCATCAGTTGCAGTGGTTTTTTGACAGCTTAGGTAATGCTGATAACAAGAGCTGCACAATGGTTCCTGGCATTTCTCTGTGTTACTAATCAAAGGCTAATTGCTGTTAATTGTGGTTAATTGTGTAATAGTGTCAGGAGACGGTGATGATAACAGCTAAAAGTTGTGATTGAGATTGAGGAGGGGATCTTCATGAATGTTGAGATGTGTTTAAGTACGTGGTGATAAATGAACTGGATTACCTTGTACAGCAGTGATAGGACATGTCTATGTGCTGTTGAGACTGGGCCATGTGCTGCTTATGTAGTTAATTATTTTAGGGCTTGCTTCTTTTCAACACCACCCCTTCCTCCCAATTAGCTAATGAAATATGGAGGAATCATGTGCGTTTATATGGGGAACCCTCGGAATCTTGTAGTTTTATTAGTATTTTCTTTCAAAGTGCTTGGCTTCAAATCAGTAAGTTAATGGGATTCAGGAATAACCTCATTCTGTTCTGTTTTGTATACGTAAATTGTTCCTGTCTCCAGGGAAACAGAGGTTGGGAGGTGGTGATGGAAATAGCATTTCTTTATTAGGGAAAATTGTAGCAGTAGTTGGTGCTTCTGTGGGAAGAAGGAACAATATGCCTGTTAATCACAGAACATTAGGGACTGGAAGGGACCTTGAAAGATTATGTTGTCCAATACTGCCACCTTAGCAGGATCACCTAGATCCAGTTGCACAGGAACTGCAACTGGGTTTTAAATGTCTGCAGAGAAGGAGACACCACAACCTCCCTGGGCAGCCCGTTCCAGTGCTCTGTCACCCTCACTGTGAAGAAGTTCCTTCTGATATTGATGTGGTGCCTCCTATGTTCCAGCTGACACCCATTGCCCCTTGTCCTAGCATTAGATGACATTGAGAAGAGCCTGGGCTCCAGCCTCCTGACACCCACCCTTCACATATTTATAGACATTAATGAGGTCACCCCTTAGTCTCCTCCAAGCTAAAGAGACCCAGCTCCCTCAGCCTTTCCTCGTAAGGGAGCTGTTCCACTCCATCATCTTTGTGACTCTACGCTGGACTCTCTCCAGCAGTTCTGTGTCCCTCTTGAACTGAGAGGCCCGGAACTGGGTGCAACGCTCCAGATGTGGTCTTATTGGTGCAGAGTAGAGGGGGAGGAGAACCTCTCTTGATTTGCTAACCACTCCACTTCTGATCCACCCCAGGATGCTGTTGGCTTTCTTGGCCACAAGGGCACATTGCCTTAAGGCAATTAAGGAGAATAAAGAGTAGCTGGAGCCATGATATCCTCTGCTCTTTGTGATGGTGGACATGATGCTGATCAATATGCTTGTACAGTTAGCTCATACGCAGTCTGTCAAAGGAATTCTGCTGTGTGGCATTGGTACTAGTACTGTTGTGTTTCAAGACAAGAGAGACAGTACATGAAGAGTGCTGCGATTTTTTTTTTTTTTTTCATGGATTTTAAGAATTATGATTTAAGGACTGGTGTATATGATCTGTACTCTGATTTCTGCTCCCTTAAATCTAAAATTAAATCTACTCTGAACCGTTGCCCTGATATCTTTTCTTCGTCAGAGTTCTGACAAAACAGAACTTTTATTTGAGGCTTCTGTGCAGAGCAACAAACGGACAATACAGAAAATAAAGGAAACAAGTCCTGCCGCTTCAGTGTGCGGTAAAGTCTTCATCCTATTCTATCGAATAGTTCTGTGAACAGCTCAGTCATCAGGTTAGTACTATTTATTAGAGATATCATGTATACATGTAGGGGAAAACACTGGTAGTTTAGCTATGAACCACTTGGACTAGTCGTGTTTTTCTGCTGTTAGTGAGCGTAGACCTTTCCTGCACTTGTGTTATTTGGTAGGAACCTTATGCCATCTTTGTCTTGAATACCGTCAAGCTCTTAATTACAGATTTCAGCGGGATTCACATATCTCACAAGTCATTGTGCAGCACTGGGGTTGTGTTTAGACAGACTCAGAACAGGAGATTTTCATTTATGTCTTCTGCAACAAAGAAGAAAATGTTATCAACGATTGGTGCCACGGGCATTGTTATGCTGTATCACTATCAAGAATATGATGCACTAGATTTTCAGAGGAGTCGGGTAGGGAAATGCTGCCCCTAGCAAAATGCGAGTGTGGTTCTTGCTATCCTATTGCTGAGCCATTCATATAGGTGCTACTTGATAGGTGCTTTCTTGTTTCTACTGTTAAGTCTTTGTAAGCAAAAAATCCCTTCTAACCCCCTCTTCGCAAGTGTCTGATCCTAAACCCCTCTTGAATGAACGATCATTGGCAGCAGTATGTGGTATGATGATAACTCCTAAGAGTGTACTTCATCATGTGTTTGTGACTGGTAAATTGTTATGAGAAGAGCTGGTAACATTCTGGGAAGAGTGTAAGTTCTGCATGTCCAGTGAGAATCAGCTCCACTTAAAATCGGCAAGTTGCTAGCGGGATTTTGAACACATTTCTTGAGTCTGTATGTTTATCCAAATGCCTTCTGTCGTTTGACTTGTGCTGTGACTACCTCTGCTTAGGGCCTGGCAGTATTGCTCAGCTATCATTCAGAGCTAGATTAGAAGAAGATGATAGATTGTAAAAAAAGTGCCATATTTTGAATGTAGTGTTGTTAATCTCAAATGGCTATCATGATCGTTCGAGGTCCCTTCCAATCCCTAATGATCCTGTGATTCTATGACAGCTTCTCTTCAGCTGCTGCCTAATTCTAGAGACATCGCTAGCACAGGAGTGCCCAGCTTTGCACTTTCCTAGAGAAGTCTTAATGTAGACTGAGCTGAACCAAACATAGGCTTTGGCTATTTAGGAGTCAAATTGTTCCTGCCTCTGCCTAAGCCTCTTGTTCTTTTAGGTTTACCTTCCTTAATCCCAAAGCAGTGGCACCATTCCCTCAAAGCAATGCGTTTGTCATGGTCTCCGTCACACTCATGGAAGAAACGAGTTATGCAGTGTTCCATGGGAACAAGGGAGGCTCTCAAAGATGCGAGTTCTGAGGGACTTAATAATCTGAAAGAAAGAGTAGGTATATAGACCTGTATTTCATTAATAAAGAGGGAAGAAGCAAGGACAGGTAAACTGGGAGGAACACAGAAGAATTTTCTGTGCAGTCAGGGCTTGGGTTAGGGAGGCCAGAGCTCAGATACAATTAAATCTGTCTGGGGACATCAAGGGCACAAGAAAAGCTTCTGCAGGAATATCAGTGAAAAAGGGGAAACTAGGGAAAATGTGCATCTTCTCTGGGAGGAGGCAAGTGACATGACTAGCCAGGATATGGAGAAGGCTGAGGTACTCAAAGCACTCAAACCATGCCACCCAAGTCCCAGAAGTCAAAGACTGGGACATGGAGAAGGACTTAGCACCTGTAGTAGGGGCAGATCGAGTTTGTGACTGTGTGAGAAATAGGATGGAATCCCTCTTGCCCCCAAGGCCAGAGCCTCAGATTTCTGGTGCTGTTACAGAGGCCTCCTAGGGACAATGAAGGCCAGCACCAGCACTCAGACTGGCCTCTTCCTTTGGGGAGCTAGCCCCTAAAAATATGTTGACTCTCAGAGGTGACTCCAGCTGCTAAAGCAAAAGTCAGAGCCCCAGATTTGAGCAGTTTAGAAAAGTAAACCAGCCCAAGCTTAAACAGATAATTGGAACTGAAGCCACAAAGTTTGGGTTTCTTTTTTTTCTCACCTGTCCACAGGGTGCTGATCAAGCTGATGAAACTGCCAGTGCACAGGATACACATACATGTGGTAGTTTTTCTCAAAGTCATGCAGGAGCAGCTCAACTGTGTGGTTGCCAGCTGCAAGACGCTTGTCATTCTGGTACATTTTTTTGACCTGAACACAACAGAAATTTGTATCTTAAGTTTAAGGATGAAGATTTGTCCTGAAGACAACTATCCAGCAAGGAGGTGGTTTGGAAAAATGAAAAGATAAACTACTACTGGGGTTTCAGTGTTTATGACCATGGACAGCATGCAAAGCTTGCCTCAAGCAGTCCAGATGATTTTTGTTGCTGTCTCTGTAAACTGGATAGTAACTAGAATGGAAATTAAGTTCCTGTGGCCTGATTGTCAGACTTGGCTAAGCAGAGCAGTAGCCTCAAGTTGGTAGGAGATCTTCTGTTCCGAGGCAAGCAACTCCCCATCACAGATATCATCTAGTATGAGGTATTGTATGTAGATTAAAGTCTTGTTAACTAAGTAGTCTGTTGCTCAAACACATCTTTGTACAAACCTGTTGTGACCTAGGGCATGCACCTCCCACCCCAGAGTCAGAGCAGCCAGGTCTCGACTCAACTATTATCAATTGTGGCTTTTCAGTAGTTATCTATATTACATCTATATATGACATGTGTATTACAAGAAATCCAACAAACTACTGTCACCATTTCATCTGGCATAAATCCTCCTCTAAAATTAAAGCTATGCTTAAAAAAAAAAAGGAAAGGATGGTTACTCCATTTTAAACCAATGGAGTTTAAAGCAATTGGAGGTTTACTGGGTGATAGAAAGCAGCTCTTCTACACAAATCTGACACTCAGTTTTAGATGATTTTATAGCCCCTAAATATCATAGTGTAGACGAGCAGTGTATATGGCTGGATTCAAGTGCAAATCATACTTTTAACTACTGGGTCTGTTTTCAGGTACTTTTGTATTGGCAGTCAAGTGCAACGTGTGTCTCAAGAACAGAAGAGGAGCTACTGTAGTTGATCCAAGACAAGGATCTCCTGCCCCTGCAAAGGTCCCCTGAACTCCCTGCTGTAGTTCTGCCTTGAATCCTGCTGTGTGACTGCCCAGTTGCTCAGTCTCATGTGGTCCTTGAGCACTTTTCTTCATGTTAAGTTCAAATCTGTCCTTCCTTCCTTTGAATACCTGTGCGTTGTCAGCAGACTTCATCACCTGCCTTCCAGGCCACTTAATGAAAGCTGGCACAAGTCCTTTCAACTCGTGGACTCTACTGGTGAACTCTTGGTTGTTCCCTCTTCCTCTGTTTTTATAGTTATCCGTACCCTGACTTTCCATGTTGTGGCTGCTTAGTTTCCTGAAGTCTTTTGGAAAATGGGTCTGGCTGCATGGATTGGGTCACGCGTACCTACGTGCTAGTTGAGCTTTCCAAGAGGTTTCTCAGAAAGCACTTCCTTGAACAGAAGCTGTTTTGCACCTTCTCAAGTGAAGGATGCTTATCTAGGTGTGCACTAATTCTGACTTCTCTGTCTCTTGTATGTAGACACTGGCTTTAAAGTAATACACTTGGCTTGCATTTGTTTGGACAGAAGGAACATTAGCAGCAGAAATGTGTCTCAGCTTAGGTGAGTGTGAGGGGGCATGTAAGTGCATTTTGCAGCTTGCAAGGCTAATTAAATCTAAACTGTCCTAACCAGAAAGGGAATGCTCATCAGAAACAAGAGAAACTTGTCAGATGCGGATCACTTTTCTCACATGGTTAATCTGGGTCTAATGATGTAACTGCATGGTCTCATTTCAAAAGGATTGCTGACCTTGTTTCTTTGCTTTTCGGTTAGAAATCCAGTAGAACCCAGATCGCTTTCGTAATACTGCACAAGGATGTTCTTGAGCCAGTCTCTCATCCGCAGGGGGAACTGGTTCACTTCATAATCAGTACAGTGGGGGATATCTGTGCCAAACAGGAAAGCTTTTGTTAATAACTGATCTGTTAAATCATTTCTGAGCAGAGTTTGATTTAATTTTCACTAGCAAACTTCCATTTAAGCTTAAAGTTGGTGGACCTGTTAATATATTCAATTTGGAATGCTTTTAGTGGGTTCAATTATGAATCTACAATTCTTTGGTGCACATGCTTACCCACTTGTGCAAGCCACAACCTTTATAGGTCTGTGCTGTTTCTGAGCACAGTGAAACTGTCATCAATTAGTCATGTGAAAGCAGAGTCCTCAACAGCAAGGGAATACTCTGCCTGAGAGGATGCTTTCCTCCCAAGCTAAAAAGGAGCTTGGAAATCAGTTCTGGCTTTTAGCTTGACTTGCATTTGGCATCAAAGTAGGGTTTTCAGACATTTTTTAGTTTATCTGTAAATAATGGTTTTCTAGACAAGGTATCAAAAAATCCATCTTCAGATGCCTCAGGAATGGCAGCAAGTAAGAAAGGGCAGGGAGAAGACAAGAGTTGACAGCAAACTGGTGTCAGTACAGGAGGGACATACTTAGGATTCAGATGCTTAATGCTCTTAATTAATAAAAAATACTTTTCAGACATGTTTAGGATTTGAAGGTTTTAATTACCAGGTAATTGATGCAGGAGAGGAAGCAAGCAGAGAACTTAGGGCTAGCTAGTGGTTAAGGCTATTGGCTCTTCATACCTAGGTGAATTTTTGATAGAAAAACAAGCCTTACATTTGCAGGAGCCCATATAGTCTAGGTGAAGCTGGTGTCCCATTTTTGTCCCTTCAAGTTGACATTTGGTGCCAAAGAGCTGACACATGCCATCGTAAGTCTTATTATCCGTACCACAAACCTAGGGAAGAAGCGAAAACCAAAACCACTCTGCACCCCTACTGTGTTGAGACAAATTCTGGTCACTCACACAGGCGTTGCAGTGATAAAAGGATTGATAACATAGAGCATAGCAGCTGTGTGTACTCACAGGAGATACATGTGGTTAGGAGTATGGAAAACTACAGTTGCTACAGGCACACATAGGGATTAGTTGATTGTACTTACACACCCAGTATGGAGGAACTTGCATTTGTTTGTGTGGTAGCAGTACAGTGTCTGAGATGGCTCAGGACTACTACACCGGGTACGCACTACTATTCAGCCGTGTGTTCTAAACCATTAAATGCATTGTTAGAACTTCTAGTGTTAGGGAAAAGTTATGAACCCTGAGAGACTAAGGAAAGCAAATCACATTAGGTATTACATAGCTACGTGTGTTCACAGAATCACTGTGGTTGGAAAAGACCCCTGGGATCATCTACCCTTAATTACAAGTTCACCCCTTAACCAGATCCTTCAATACCTCATCCGAACGATCTTTAAACACATCCAGGGATGGAGACACAACCACCCCCTTGGGAAGCCCATTCCAGTGCCTGACTACTCTTTCTGTGAAATACTATTTTCCTAATCTCAATTTTGCACCTACCCTGTTGCAAGTTGAACCCATTCCCTCTTGTTCTATCCCTAATTGCTTGTGAGAAGAGACCAGCACCAGCCTCTCCACAATGTCCTTTCAGGTAGTTGTAGAGAGTGATGAGGTCTCCTC